>JAVSCE010017114.1:0-429755 GCA_032199065.1 Smutsia gigantea
TTTTCAGAGAGTTAAATATATTCAATATGAAAGGATTGTCTTTCATAATGTCCTACTTTACTATGGTAAAATAGGTTTTTTAGAAACAGTGAAATTTAAAAAGCTATCTTTTTAAAAATAGCAACATCACCACCACCAAAAAGGTGGCAACCCTCTATCAGTGCCCTAAATAGTTTTTTTAATTTTAATGACCTGTGAAATCTGAAAGTCTCAGAATCATTTAGCTCAATAGGAACCTCTTATTGGACAAAGCCATCCCAGAAAAGGCTCTTTTTTGTTCATTTGCCTGGCCTACTCAAGGTGCCCCATATACGTTTGTCAAGCCACTGTTCACAATACGGCGTCTGGGGTGATGATGAGGTGGGGAGTTGACTGGGCTCCCTGGAGCACAAGGTCTGAGAAAGACGTGCACATTGACTACATTGCTGTTACTGTCTGCCCCAGAGGAGGTACTTCAGGGCCTTTATATCTCTGAATTGCTCATGAGGATATCATAAGTATCAGTATTCTCATTTTATAGAAGAGGAAATGAGGACTCTCAGAGATTAAATTTCCAGAAATCACACAGCCAGTAAATTGCAGAATTTAGATTAGAACCCAGGCTAGTTGGATGCGAGGACCTGACATCTCCCACTATGCCACAGCCAGATCACAGACCAACCCCTCATCTGGGCAGTTTGGAAGTGTCTTTATCCACCTCCCTCTTCCCCCAAAAACAAGAAAAATGTTAAAGGAGAGGAAAGGAGAGTACCTTCTTAGTTTTCAGTACCACTTGGGTTGATAACTCTGAGCCCCTTAGACCTGAGTCAAAGCAGCTCCATTTCAAAATCAAATTGAAGGAAAATCATAAACAGCTAATCCAATTCTGCCCCAAAGTAGCAGATGAATTATCTGTGTTCATCCTCGGGTTCCCTTTCTGCATTTTTTCCTCTAAATTTACTGGCTTGCACCTTGACCAGCCTTAGTTTGATCCAACAGAATCCAGTAAGGCTGAGGAATGAATGTTTATTTGCAATTGTATGTGCACAGAGCACAGATCCAGTCTTCTTGAACTTTAAGGTGTAAACAAATCACCTCAAAACCTGGTGAAAGTGTGCAGTCTGAGTCAGTCGGCCTGGGTGGGGCCTGAGACTCTGCATTTCTAACAAACACGCAGGAGGCCCTTGGATGAGCGAGTGGTGAGAGCAGTGAGGGTTTATGTTATCTTAATTTTTCTAACGAGGTGCTGTCTGAGCTGCATCCCACAGCAAGATCTTCTTTCAGGGAACATTGTCTTTCTGGCCCTCCCCCACAGCTTGAGTTCCATCCTGAGCTCTGAAATGAAAGGCTGTGTCACTCTGAAAGGGGCTTGGAGCCTCAGCGAGCAACTGTGCAGTATCTTTTTATTTTATGTGAGGAAACTTTCCTTGCTCTTGAAGTCACATCAGCTGTCAGCTGTCAACTTGAGTTCTGTATAAAAATGGCTCTTCAAGGAACCTCTACGTACACATTTGCCTCCAATACATGATTTAATTGTGAATTATTCACTTAAGATTGTGCAAGCTAGGCCTATCAATCTATGTAGTGGGTTACAGTTCAGATACTAATATAATTCTCAAACTTGCCCTAGGTCTTATTTCTTTATTTAGGATTACAGAATTATATTCCAGAAAGAACTGTAGAGATATCTAGAATCACTTTACAGAAGAATCATGGTCCAGAGAGGGTGACTGGCTTGTCCAAGGAAACAGCATCTATGTCCCAGAGGCCTTCTCAGGTCAAGGCCTCTGGGACAGGGCATATGGGCTGGGTGCCCTGTACCCACTGGTACAGGCAATCCAGGATTCTCAAGCTCTTTACTGACTGCATCCTTACATATTTCCTATGAGGGATCTTTGACTTTCTCCCCTACATCTTCTTTGTGTACCTTTCAAGAACCCACAGACTCTATATAACAAGTGGCAAGAAGGCTGCCTGTTTAGTGGAGAAGGTTGGGACACTTGGCCACATAATCTCCAGCTTGGCTGCTCAGGGTGATATCCGCAGCTGCCATCTCTGAGATCTCAGCGGTGGGAAAGTCAGGGGTAGAGAGGGCAGCAGTGGAACCCCTGCTGTTGCCTATGCAAGTAGAAAGCACACAGGAGACTGGCTGACTAAACTACCCCCATGTTCTAGCCTGCAAACTTTAGCACAGGGGGAATTAGTCCAATGAACTTCTATTCATTATGAATTAGTACACACCCAGCACATGAGCAATAGTAGTCTGGCAGTTTCTGTGTTCAACACCATGTATCTGGAGATCTGGCAAGTACTTTTCCCAATCCAAATAAGAAAGGGCTTGGGAAAGAAAATTGTCTTAGGACAGAAGCAACTTTAAAATAATTTTTAGCTCACAGATTATTTTTCTCTTTATCAATTATGTAATTAAGTGCCTGCTATATGCAAAATAAATAATTGCCTTCCTTCCCTCCTTCCTTCCTTCTTTTCTGTCTATCTATCTCTAGGTAATTTGGAATTGTCTGAAAATATAAATGTGCTGGGAAGCAAAGGTTAACCTATATAACATGCATGGAGCTATAACATTTAAAAAATTAGAATTTCACAAAACACACCTAAAAGCTTTTCTCCAGCGATGTTCTGTGGAACACAGATTCCATAGGATGTGCTGGTAAAAACCAACCAACCAAAGGAAGAGATTCTGTGCTTTTATTCAATTGGGGAAATGTCTTAAATGTTGCAAGTGAAATCTATCTCTTATGGATTTATGATGCCTATTAGTATATTAAAATCTCTGAGATGTACTTCAGTATGAAACATTTAAGTTTTATTTAAGCTAAAAATACGGTCTGTGGAGTTGTACAACTGAATGTTTGAATTGATTTCTTATTGCTCTGTAAGTAGTAAAATGAACTGAGTAAGCATTTAGAAATTTAAGAGAACTTTGACAGAATAATTTGATGTTTTTGATCCTAATAATTTTAAAAGTATTTTTTTCGGTGCCTTTTAAATTTCACTCATTTGATAATTTGCTTTTATTATATATATTTTATTTTGATATCATTAATATGCAATCACATAAGCAACATTACAGTTACTAAATTCCCCCCACTATGAAGTCCCCACCACATTCCCCATTACAGTCACTGTCCATCAGCATAGTAAGATGCTATAGAGTCACTACTTGTCTTCTCCGTGCTGTACTGCCTTCCCTGTACCACCCCCACCCACCATATGTTATGTGTGCTAATCGTAATGCCCCTTATTCCCCTTATCCCTCCCTTCCCACCCATCCTCCCACAGTCCCTTTCCTTTTGGTAACTGTTAGTCCATAGTTGGGTTCTGTGAGTCTGCTGCTGTTTTGTTCCTTCAGTTTTTGCTTTGTTCTTATGCTCTACAGATGAGTGAAATCATGTGATACTTGTCTTTCTCTGCTTAGCTTATTTCACTGAGCATAATACCCTCTAGCTCCATCCATGTTGTTGCAAATGGTAGGATTTGTTTTCTTCTTATGGCTGAATAATGTTCCATTGTGTATAGGTACCACTTCTTCTTTATCCATTCATCTACTGATGGACACTTAGGTTGCTTCCATTTCTTGGCTATTGCAAATAGTGCTGCAATAAACATAGGGGTGCATCTGTCTTTTTCAAATTGGGCTGCTGCATTCTTAGGGTAAATTCCTAGGAGTGGAATTCCTGGGTCAAATGGTATTTCTATTTTGAGTTTTTTGAGGAACCTCCATACTGCTTTCCACAATGGTTGAACTAATTTGCAGTCCCACCAGCAGTGTAGGAGGGTTCCCTTTTCTCCACATCCTCGCCAACATTTGTTGTTGTTTGTGTTTTGGATGTTGGCCATCCTCACTGGTGTGAGGTGATATCTCATTGTGGTTTTAATCTGCATTTCTCTGATGATTAGCGATGTGGAGCATCTTTTCATGTGCCTGTTGGCCATCTGAATTTCTTCTTTAGAGAAGTGTCTATTCATGTCCTCTGCCCATTTCTTAATTGGATTATTTGCTTTCTGTTTGTTAAGGTGCATGAGTTCTTTATATATTTTGGATGTCAACCCTTTATCAGATACGTTTTTTATGAATATATTCCCCCATACTGTAGGATGTCTTTTTGTTCTACTGATGGTGTCCTTTGCTGTACAGAAGCTTTTCAGCTTGATATAGTCCCACTTGTTCATTTTTGCTTTTGTTTCCCTTGCCCGGGAGATATGTTCATGAAGAAGTTGCTCATGTTTATGTCCAAGAGATTTTTGCCTATGTTTTTTTCTAAGAGTTTTATGGTTTCATGACTTACATTCAAGTCTTTGATCCACCTTGAGTTTACCTTTGTGTATGGGGCTAGACAGTAGTCCAGTTTCATTCTCTAACATGTAGCTGTCCAGTTTTTCCAACACCAGCTGCTGAAGAGGCTGTCATCTCCCCATTGTATATCCAAGGCACTTTATCAAATATTAATTGACTGTATATGTTTGGGTTAATGTTTGGATTTTCTATTCTGTTCCACTGGTCTGTGGGTCTGTTTTTGTGCCAATACCAAATTGTCTTGATTACTGTGGCTTTGTAGTAGAGCTTGAAGTCAGGGAGCGTAATTCCCCGTTTTATTCCTCCTTCTCAGGATTGCTTTGGCTATTCGGGGTCTTTTGTGGTTCCATATGAATTTTAGAATTATTTGTTCCAGTTCATTGAAGAACGCTGTTGGTAGTTTGATAGGGATTGCATTGAATCTGTAGATTGCTTTAGGTAGTATAGCCATTTTGACAATATTTATTCTTCCTAGCCAAGAGCAGGGGATGAATTTCCATTTGTTAGTGTCCTCTTTAATTTCTTGTAGGAGTGTCTTGTAGTTTTCAGAGAACAGGTCTTTCACTTCCTTTGTTAGGTTTATTCCTAGGTATTTTATTCTTTTTGATGCAATTGTGAATGGAATTGTTTTTCTGATTTCCTTTCTGTTAGTTCATCATTAGTGTATAGGAAAGCAACAGATTTCTGTGTGTTAATTTTGTATCCTGCAACTTTGCTGAATTCAGATATTAGTTCTAGTAGTTTTGGAGTGGAATCTTTAGGGTTTTTTATGTACAGTATCATGTCATCTGCAAATAGTGACAATTTGACTTCTTCTTTACCAATCTGGATGCCTTGTATGTCTTTGTTTTGTCTGATTGCTGTGGCTAGGACCTCCAGTACTATGTTGAATAACAGTGGAGAGAGTGGGCATCCCTGTCTTGTTCCCTATCTTAGATGAAAAGCTTTCAGCGTCTCGTCGTTAAGTATGATGTTAGCTGTGGGTTTGTCATATATAGCCTTTGTGATGTTGAGGTACTTGCCTTCTATACCCATTTTGTTGAGAGTTTTAATCAGGAATGGATGCTGAATTTTGTCAAATGCTTTTTCAGCATCTATGGAGATGGTCATGTGGTTTTTGTCCTTCTTTTTGTTGATGTGGTGGATGATGTTGATGGATTTTCGAATGTTGTACCATCTTTGCATCCCTGGGATGAATCCCACTTGATCATGGTGTATGATCCTCTTGATGTATTTTTGAATTCGGTTTGCTAATATTTTGTTGAGTATTTTTGCATCTACGTTCATCAGGGATATTGGTCTGTAATTTTCTTTTTTGGTGAGGTCTTTGCCCGGTTTTGGTATTAGAGTGATGCTGGCTTCATAGAATGAGTTTGGAAGTATTCCCTCCTCTTCTATTTTTTGGAAAACTTTAAGGTGAATCGGTGTTATTTCTTCTCTATATGTCTGGTAGAATTCAGAGGTGAATCCATCAGGTCCGGGGGTTTTGTTCTTGGGTAGTTTTTTGATTACCAATTCAATTTTGTTGCTGGTGATTGGTTTGTTTAGTTTTTCTGTTTCTTGCTTGGTCAGTCTTGGAAGGTTGTATTTTTCTAAGAAGTTGTCCATTTCTTCTATGTTTTCCAGAAAGCGCTCATATTTTAAGGAAATTTAATACTGTGATATGTTTTGAAATTTTTATTTCATTTTATCACTCCTTCAAGTCTGAGTTGAATTTACTTTTTAAAAAATGTCCGTATTCCCCTCAAATGACCTTAGTTCAGTGATTATTCAATCACTTCATTATTATTTCAGATTTGCAAACTTAAAAGAAACCAGTTTCTCTGTTGATCGTGAGAGGAAGAAGAAATGTTGGTGTTTTAAAATATACCCACCTGATTGCTCTGTAAGTTCCTGTCATCGTGCTGGTCACCCGTGGACTCTCGGCTTCTTTTCCTGCCCTTCTGCTGACTGCTGTGTGTTTTAGGGACTTCATCCACGAGACGCTCTTGTCAGCTGCCTTTCTGCCGGGCTCCGGTCCCAGGCCCCGAGCTGAGGCCGGGAGGCAGGCGCAGAGGGGCCGCCCCTTCACCGGGGCGTGGCTCCGGGCGTCCGCGGCTGGAGCGTCTCCCACCGCTACCGCGGCCCCAGCGGTCAGCGCCCTCCGACAGCACCTGCACCGGGCGTCAGCGCCCGAGGGGCTCCCAGCCGCGTCTCGCATCAGCCCGGGGTCCCTGCCTGGTCGTCCCAGCGCTCCGCAGGACGTCCCAGCAGCCAGGAGGAGAGGGGGCACCTGCGAACTGCCTCTGCCTTTGATTCCCAGCCCCCGGAGGGATAGCATTGCCTAACACCAGCGTTATGTTTCTTTCCCTTTTTTGTTCATTCAGCCCTTTAAACACTTCACTAGTTGTTCTTATTAATTCCTCTCTGAATTATCTAGCAAGGTACTCATCAGAAAATCATTCTGAAGAAAAACTGATATTGGCACCCTATTTAAATGTGGATATATATGTGTGTGTATATATAATGTGTTATATATGCACATTTACATTAAATCCAATAAAGATTTTCTTTGAAAATATATTTTAAAATCCACTGACAAGACCTCCTTCGGACAAAATTTGTACAAAGAGGCAATTGATCATAAACAAATGAAATAAACAGATAAATAAAATAAAGGTAGCTAATGGTGGTAGGTGAATGGGAGTAAACGTCTATATATATTTCATATACTGTACGGCAACAGACACTGGCTTTTAAAATGTAGTACTTTATGTGTTTTCCTAAGGTTTCACTTCTGAATTGGTTGAGTAAGTTTCCCAAAGTGTGTTCCACAGAACATTTGGTCTTTACATAGAATAAAAGAGGTCCTGTGTGCATTTACGTCTGGCTTTTTGATTATATAATGCCTTTCCCTTCCAAGATTCACAATGCATATTAGTGCTTTCCTCTGCTTGGGATGCTATAACAAAACACTACAGACTGGGGACCTTATAAACGACAGGAATTTACTTCACATAGTTCTGGAGGCTGGAGTCCAGGGTCAAGGCACCAGCATGGTGGTGTTCTGGCAAATGTAGACGGCCAGTTTCCCGGCGTCCTCACCTGGCGGAAGGGACTAGGGAGCTCTGCACGGCATCTTGTAAGTGTACTAACCCCACACGTGAGGGCTGCACCCTCATGACCCAATCAGCTCCTAAGGGCTCCGCCTCCTGATACTGTCACATTGGACATTAGGATTCCAACAACTGAATTTTGGGAGGACACAGACAGTTAAAAAAACCGATTAGCATATAAATGGCTTGGAGACATACTGGCTTAATTTTGTTTCAATTACATTTTCTAAAATTTAATTGACATGGGATTTGTTTTCTATTTAGGAATAGTAAACTACCATATTTTAGATATTTAAGCAGGGTATGGAATATTCATCAGGATTGGTGGGATTTTCTTGGAATAGGGAGAGGGTTTCTGGGAAAGAGGATGATGACCTCTTTTTGTCCTTAGATGGTCTGCTCAGTCGGAACTGTCATGGCTCCAAGGGGTGTGATTTTTAGTACGCTAATGAACATATAATGTACTTTGAGTGGAAGTCAGGGTCAACTTCTCCATGTTCAAACCAGTGAATTATCTTTACCTGACCTCCCCACATCCTGAAAGAACAGGTTACACAGAATGTTTATAATATAAACATAATCTAACCAAATATAGACACTGGCCAAAGTCCCCAGCTCTTCCTTGTTTATGTCCTGATATCTACCTATTGTAACAAAACCATTTTGAGTGTATTTTTGTGAGTGGGCTAAGATAGGAGTCCCATTTTACTCTTTTGCAATTTTCCCAACACCATTTTTAACGAGACTATCCTTTCCCCAGAGTATTCTTGGCTCCTTGGTAAAATATTAGTTGACTGTATATGTGCGCACAGTTTCATCACTGTCCCCCAAAAGCCACTCTTGGTTGTTTGGATGCAAGGAAATGTTAGGCAAGAAGATAAATATTTCATCACTTTATGCTTATCTCCTTATACATTTCACTTTATAGCATATTTGACTTCTTGGTATTTTAACTACAAACATTTCCCTGTACAATATAAATTGCATAGTGAGTCTATGGTTTCCCTTAGCCAATGTTGGCATCACGATATGATTGACATCTACCCCAGAAATAGTTTTTCTTCACAAAATATCCTGGGATTACCTCACAGAAAGATAGAATCATAACAAATTATTTGGTGCTTTCCATATTGTATTTAATTTGATAAATAAAAATAACCGAAGTCCTCAAAGAAATCAAAGCACAGCTTAATGTTTTGTGTTTTGAGCTGCAGGGTAAAAAATAGAGTAGTACAATATCCTGTGTGCAAATGGCCTTCTGAGTATTGTTAGAAATGGCATAAAACTAAATGTGATTTATTCCCAGAGGAATTACTGTTTAAACAAAAGAATATTAACAAGAAGCCTACATGTCAGGACATGTACCAGAGAGTCACTCTGGCTGGGGGGAGCCAATGAAATTAAGACATATGTAAAAGATGCCTAATGTAGATATAATTCGCTTAGGCGATGTCCAGGAAAGAATGTGAACACTGTAGTACTCAGCCAATGAGGAGCCAGGGGAGGGACTTGCCTGCTAAGGATTAAATTGCTTGTTGTAACCGCCCTGAGTGTGCCTGCTCACCAGACACCCGTTCTTGCACGACTGTCATCAAAGCCTCTCGCTGCTGTTCTCTTTGACTAAGTTTGGACCATGAGTGTGTTTCTCACAGTTTCAAGCAAATCTGAGCCAGATTCCATTCAGACCTCAGAGACCTTGTAATATTTCTAGGTATAGAACTGAGGTAGAGCAGGGACAGGGGACAAGCATCATAATTAATTTGTCCCACTTATGATGAAAAATGCCAAGATATAGACAGTATAGTAAGAACAGGAGGGACTCCCTCTTAAGGCTAAGATTCCATTTAAAAACCAGGGAGTTAGGAGGTAAGATTACTAACATATTTTATGGTAATAAGCCAACAACTGATCCTATCTTAAGGCAGGGCAAGTAGTCCTAAATGGTATGTTTCCACTGCTTGAGGATAACCACTATCTTGGAGAACAGGATCAATAAATTCCTTGTGCTGAGTTTACCTTACAGAATATCTAGAGGACTGACTATGGATGATGATATAATGTCTCTCACCAGACAGACATATGAGACCACAAGTCAAGCCTACACCCCCTGGCCCTTTGCCCCATTCTTGAAATCCTTAAAAGACACAAATCCTAAGCCTGTAAGTGCACCTCCTCTCTGCGGTTGCCTGCAGTACTCTTCCTTCGAGTGTGTGCTTTGCCTTAAATAAAGCCTTCTTGCTCCTCAACTTGTTGCGTTTTGTTTCCATGCTTTTCTAATCTTCTTGGGAGATTACCCTTTTCCTAGTAGTAAACATCTTTGTTACTTTGCTATTTCATTCAATTTTCTAGACTTAAGCACTAGTCTTCTAGACTTGAGCACTAGAGAGAAGCCTTCTTAAGACTATTCCCCTCTTCAGACAAGTAGGGAAGGGCTACTAAGATCTCTGATTTGGGTTCACAAGTTTCCATTAGCTGGGTGACCTGGATGGGACTGTTGCTGTATGATTATCCTCTTTGGTAGCCTGCTTGAAAATCTCCTTTCTTTGCTTTGGGAAGTTCTCAGAACATAATCTCACTCCATCCAGTTGCTGTGCGGCTCCCCCAGATCCTGGGCCAGTAGAGGCTTACTTCTCATGCTGTGCAGATTCAAGCAGACACTGAGTGCCAGGTGACCCTGGCTTCAGCAGTTGGCAGGGGATGGAGATCTGCCCTACGCAGAGCCAGAGTTCTATGAACTTCCCTTTCCTCCCTCTCTTCTTCCGTGCTCTCTGCTGTGTGTACGGCTGCTGCCATGCACTGCTACTCTCACCTTAACGATGATCTTCCTTACACACACTCCTCCAATCTGTCCAGGCTGAGGTTTCACCCAGCGCGCAGGGAGAGACCTTCCCAGACGCAGCGGCCTGGCAGCAGAATCACAGCACCATTACAGGAAAGGCGGTTTTCTTCTCTTTTTTAATGTTAAAAGTTAAATCAGCTGTTGAGAAAAGGATTTTTAAAATGTGTTCCTGTATGAACAAGCTTTTGCACATCCTGTAGCTCCAGAAGCATAAACGCAAGTTGGAATTCGAATCTGAATGATTCCTAATAGAAGCTGTGATTTGAATTTGGCTGAAAATGCTCAATCTGATTTTCCAGAACAGGTTGATGATGGCTGCGGTCAGCACTCAGGCCTGGCCTGGCAGATCCTGCCTCTGTTCCCCTCCTGTTTCCCTCCCTTGGCTCGGGCTGCAGAAATACCCACGAGCCAACAGCTGTTGGAGGCAGGCAGAAAAGCCTGGCAGAGACAGGTGGCCCCACCTGTGTCTCAGTGGTGCCAGCTTCGACAACTGGGCACCCGGCTGGGAGAAGGGCAGTGGGGCAGAGGGGTGAAAGCGGGTGTGGGGAGTGGAGCCCCGGTGGAGGATGGGAGTTAGAGGCAGGGGAGAGGAAGGAGGTGGGGCAAAGCCTCTTCAGCTGCTGTCCTTGAGGGATTTGGCTCCTCTGAAGGATTTGCTGGAGTCTTGCAGCACCAGGGAATCAGGAGTGTTCATGCAGAAGTTAAAGTGGACAACAATTCTCTTTTAAAAATACGGCCACCTGGGGAGATTTCTCAAGTCCTCTGACCCTGCAATCCCAAGCAGGGTTTGAAACCTGATAACCTGTAATGACTGGACCAGAGGTAAACAGACCACACACACTCTTCAGGCTTGCGGTGGGGGGGAGTTTTGTCTGAGTGGTCCACTCAGGGGGGCCAAACACCCCAGGGAGTTGTTTTCAGTCATGCCAAAGGCCTCGAGGGGGAAGCCACCATGGCCCTAAATTCACTGTACCTGGTGGTAAGGATGTCTCCTTTCCTCCTGGTACGGGGAGGGCACCTTTCACCTGGCAGATTAATCTCTTGCCTTCAGGGAAGAAGGGTGAGGTCAGAGCCACCTTCCTTCTGCCCGTTTCTCAAACCCCTTCACCTCAGGATACTCAATAGGCCAAGGTGCCATATTTTGAGGTAGCATGTTCTGAACCCCGTCACACCTTTCCCTGTCCTGCTTTCCCATCTCCTTACCAGTTTTCCCTGGAAGTGCTTCATCTACAAATCATTTATACTGGAATTCTCTTCTGGTGTCTGCTTCTGGGGAAAACAACTTAAAATTGGTGGTTTTTAAAATTCAGGGGTCCCCAAAGGGAGCAGTGCCTTGATGAATAGTGCTTTAAGACATGAATGGACTGGCTCTGGTAGTTAATAAGAGCAGTCCCATTAAACAGCCCCCCTCGGCAAAGCTGAGCTTAATGCAGGAGAGTTTCGGTGTTCCTTCACTCTCCCGAGAAAGTCCCACTGGGATGGCACATTAGCTCAGGAGCAGCCAAAGGCTCCCCTGGATTTGGGGATTGGAGGTCAAAAGGAGACCCTTGCCCAAGGCTGTCTCTGCCCAGGTGGGCTGAACACAGTGGAGGGTCCCTGGCGCAGGGAGGAGTTTTGTCAGTTCTCAAGGGACCCCTAGGCTGGCTGGTCAGGGTTCTAGGCTATGATTTCAAAGCAAAAGAGCTGCCACATTTCTAGCAACTTTTTACCCCTTCTTCAAATCTCTATATAATGAGAATGCAAACTAGGAGAATTTCGAGGCTGTACTATTTTTAATGATTTTAGCAATGTTTTCCACTATCCTAAAAGCATAGCCTCTAGCAGTAATGAAAAAATTCTTTCAAATGGTCTTTTTAATCTAGGCACACAGGTGTTTTGGTCTTAACAATATAATATTGCTCCATTATATATTTTACAGTTATGTGTAAACAGGCACCAATTACTGAATAAAAAGGAAAATTATTTGCTTTGAGCAGGGTGGGAAATGTAAACAACTTTTACCTTCAGGCACTAGTGAGAAAGTGTGTTAGAAATGGAAAAGTCTGAATAAATGGAATCAATTAACCTCTATGTTAAATAGTGTGGGATCAAAACACAAAGAATGTGATATTAATTTAACTTAAGTAAGTACTTAGGGCTAAATATATAGGGTTTTGTTTTTGAAATTTGAGGAAATGTAGTCTTAAGTCCATTTTAAAATCCTAGATGTACATGATTACTCATACTTTTCTGTTCATGGAGAGACTGGGAAAAGGTAAGCTTGTTAATAGTACAGTAAATCTTTTAAAAAACTATTTTGAAATCATTGAGAAGTAGATTACACAAGATAATATATAATGCATATATAGTGTTTGAAGAATAAAAATGAAACATATCCCTGTGTATCCTGCACTCAGCATTAGAAATAGAATATACTAGCAGTTTTGAAAACACTCTGAATCCTTCCTTTTCCCCTTTCATCCTTTCCTGTCCTTTAAGATATAACTGATATCCTAAAATAGGTATCAATCATGGCTTTGCTTTTCTTTATAGCCTTACACATAGGTGCGGAGACATCGATAGTATATTGTTAAGCTTTGTATGTTGTAGACGTTTAAAATAAATGGAATCACACTGCATGTGTCTTTCTGTTCCCAGTTTTTTTTCTTCCAACATTGCTTTTGAGATGTGTTAGCTACAGCTCACTTATTGTCATTGTGCTACGTTATTCCATTGTGATTATATCACCATTTTTAAGCCATTCTACTCTTGAGAGGGTTTGGGTTGTTTCCGATTTTGTGAAATTACAAATTGGGCTTTATGAGCATTTTCCTGGGGCAGAGTTTTGAAATTCCCTGGGGTAGGTATGTGAATCTTTAACTTTATGGACAATGTGTGGGTTCCAGCCAGCTTAACCTGCACTGAACTGGTATCGCCTTGCCTCAGGCACGTGGCACCACCTCTTACTTTCTGTCCTGGATGCTGGATTTGGAAAGGTGGGAGAGTCAGCATCTCCTGGGGCAAGCCTGTGACTGGTGGTGGATGAAGCCTGTGGATAAACGCCCTCCCCACTCCTTCCTCTTTACCACATACAGTTGGAGATGCATTTCATACAGCTTCTGAAATGAGGGTCCGGGGCACCTCTACGAGCAACACAAAATGCATCCTTACATCGCTCTCATTCTGTTCCTGTTTCGTTCCCTCTGCCATGCTTGCCCTCGGGGATTACACCTCCCAGTAGAATGGTTGGCTGTACTTTCCAGGAAGCCCAGACTTTGATACTTTTATTCTATTACAAACTCTTACAGCTATAAATTTTCTTCTGAATACCCCATGAGTTGTACTTCAGCACGTTTTGATGTGCAGATTTTTTTCAGGGAAACTGGTGAGTTCTAAGACTTTCCAAGTTTCCTCTGTTATTTTGTCATTGACCTCTGATTTAAAAGTCTGTCTTTATATTTTCAAACACATAGGTTTTAAAAGTTATCTTTTTGTTTTTAATCTCTCAGTTACATTGTGATTAGAGGATGTGTTTTGTTAGGCACAGATTTTTGGACATTTATTGAGGCTTGCTTTATGGCTTACTACATGATCAATTATTATAAATGTTTTATTTGTGCTTTTAAAAAAGGCTGTGTTTTCAAATTTGTTGTTACATGTAGAACATGCAATGTTCTATATTATTTTTCTCTCCAAATCTCCTATGTACTTGCTCATTGCTTTTCTCTGTGTCTCATCTGTCAATTACCAAGAGGACACTAATATTTCCCACTATGATGGCAAGTTTATCCACATCTCTTGGGCAGTCAAGTTTGGCTGTATATATATTTGCTTTATGTAGGCAGCCAAGGTTAGTCAGGCCTAAAAATGTAGTTGAGGTCAAGAAAATGATTGCTTCAGCATTTCAAATTCTCGTAGGCTGTTTTAAAAGGAAAGAAATGGGTATGCTTCAACTGAGCTAATTCTTTTTAAAGTAAGTAATGTGTGACAAGGTAAGGGGAAAAAATGGTCTGTAACAAGTAGTTCTATATGAATATATGGACTTCCCACATAACTGAGTTCCAGGCCAATTAAATGTCTAAACTTTTTTTTGCTATTATTAATGTACAATTACATGAGCAACATTATGGTTACTAGACTCCCCCTATTATCAAGTCCCCACCACATACCCCATTGCAGTCACTGTCCATCAGTGTAGAAGGATGTTATAGAATCACTACTTGTCTTCTCTGTGTTATACTACCTTCCCCATATCCCCTCCCCGCTACATTATGTGTGCTAATTGTAATACCCCTTTTTCCCCTTATCCGTCCCTTCCCACCCATCTTCCGCAGTTCCTTTCCCTTTGGTAACTGTTAATCCATTCTTGGGTTCTGTGAGTCTGCTGCTGTTTTGTTCCTTCAGTTTTTGCTTTGTTCTTATACTCCACAGATGATTGAAATCATTCGATACTTGTCTTTCTCCACCTGGCTTATTTCACTGAGCATAATACCCTCTAGCTCCATCCATGTTGTTGTAAATGGTAGGATTTGTTTTCTTCTTATGGCTGAATAATGTTTCATTGTGTATATATACCACATCTTCTTTATCCATTCATGTCTAAACCTTTTTAAAAATTGTTTTCTCTCCCCACTCTTTTATTTTGAAAAATTTCAAATCTGTATAACTTTGAAAGAACAGTATAATGAAAGCCCATAAAACACATACACCCTTCTTCTAAGTTCAACAATTGTTAATGTTTTAATATAATGTATATGCCTTCCCTTCACTCCAAATATATATTTTTAGTTGAACTGTTGGAAAATAAATTGCAGACATGTAACACTTCACCTCCATCTATTTTAGCATGGTCTCCCAAGAACAAAAATATTCTCCTAAAGAAGCACAATCCCATCTAATGTGTAAGAATTTTAGCTGCATCACATTTGGGGGAACACTTGGTATTGCCAGTTTTTTTATTTTAGCTTTCTAGTAGATTCTACCTTGTAGAATTTTATAGTAGTGGGATGCCAAATTTACTTATGTGATAAGACAGTGCCCATCACATCTCTCCACTGTAAATATTCATTTTTTTCTTTGACATTACTAGGTAATTTTTAGGTGATACTTTGAGGTCTTTCACTCAATGGTTTTGGCATTTTTTGATGAAATATTGATGGCATTTTTTATGAATTAATTTCTACATTGGTGATAGCAAAATAATGAATTAAGAAAGTTTTATTTTTCCACATTTGTTAACCAATATCCTATTGTAAAAAAATTTTCCTTTTCTTCTCTCTCTCTGTCTCTCTGGTTTTGGTATCTACACAAACGTATTTTTTTTATATACCCCATTATAATCCATTACTGTCACTATTAATTGTGATGCTCAAATTGTCCTAGATTTGACCATGGGAGCCTTTTCAAGCTGGCTCCTGTGTCCTTCTGACATGTCTCCAGCAGTCTTTGAGCACATCCTTGCTTTCTTGAACAATAAGCTTTTCCAGGCTCATACTTCCCTGGACTCTGCTATTTCTCTAAGGGGCCCTGGTTTCTTTGAGTGAGCAGTAGTATTTAAAATAGAAACTTTGGGTATCCTAGCTACTGGGATATCATTGTTTCCAACCCCATTTAGTAGACAAACCCAGAATATATACCGTATTTAAAAAAAGATTGAGTTTACGTTGATACCTCCAATTCAAACCCAATAACATAGGGTCCTCTCTCACCTTTTCATATTTTAAACTCTCCCACAGTGAGAATCTTAGTTCCCAAAAATATCAATATACTTACTTGTTTTTTTCTACCCTAAAAAATAGTTTCAGAATTATTTCACTGGTTGCTTTGTGGACAGCACACCTACTGAGAAAATTCAAGATTTTTGCAGTTTTTTGTCCTCAGGATGTTCCACCTCAGTCAGATCACATTTTCAGTCAGATTCTCTGGTGTTATGTCAACAATCTGATACATAGTTAAATTGACTTGCACATTTATTTTTAGGGTTTTATTCATTCTTTTTAACTTTTGAATGTGAAAGTTATTTTCTTGGCTTAATAATGTAGGATTTATCTTGTTTTCCACAAGACATTTAATTTCCCATGATTACTTTAGAGGAAGTTTCATCTGATAGAATTATCCTAACCAAACAATGTTGGGGTATGGGTCAGTCTAATTTTGGACGAAGGTTTCCAGTGACAGCCATAGGACCCTGTGACATTATGAGAACAATTATCCACCCCCCTCCCCCATTAGATGGCAAGCTCCTTTGGAACAGAGACAATGTCTTGAATCCCCAGAACCTAGCAAATGATCAATACTTAAAACTTGTTTAATAAATCTCTATTGAGTGACTGGAAAGATGAACAGAGAGGTGAGTGGAAGGGAAGAATATCTCAACAAGCTAAAATGATGGGCTAACATTAACTAAATTAATTAGGATTGAATGTTAGAAAAGAAAAAACAACCCGTGCAAATGTTAGAATGCAGAGTTCCTGGTTTAATAACAAAGTAAACAGAACTTAGAGATTTCATTGCTCAGGATATCAAAACCCTGATAAATTTTTAAACTTCATTAAAATAAAAAATTTTAAAATTTTATGCAGTATCCAAATAGTGCCACTGCCCATTTCCCTGGTCAGATGACCATTAGATGCTGTAACCAATTACAAGTTACACACTTTTAAGCAGGACATTATAAGCGAGGGTTTTTAGGAGCATGATCAGAAGCCTGAGGGCTCTGAAAGGTGCCAAGGCACATCAAGGTACCAAGTGGTGGAAGTTACTAGGGAAGCTTCCCTTGGAGAACATTTTGAGATGAAGTAACAGCTCTTCAAATTTGTGAAAGACATGGAAAAGAGATCAGTTGCTCTGTGGAACTTCAAATAGCAGAACCAAGACCAATTCATGTAAGAAAACACTTTCACCCAGTATAAGAAAATACATTTTTATGGAGTCAAACAATAAGGAAATAAATATGTCAAACTGGTGAGCTCCAAAGATAGTGAGGTCCATGGTGCTGTCAAAAAGTGCCAGTGACCATCTCCCAGGAGTGTCAGAAGACATACCCTGCCTTGAGTTATTCCAAATGCACTTGAAGGAACCATCCAGCTGGAAGATCCCATATGCCAATCCTTTGGGTTAGTGTTGTCATTAAAGACCATTGTTCTCTAATAATTAGATTTCTGTAAGACTGGAGGAATGTTTCCACATGCTGATAGGTATGATTTCTGTTATTATGTTGCCATGTGCCTCTAAACTGTTTATCAAATTTGGGTCACAAAATACAAATCCTTTAAATGCTTCATATAAAAAGGGCTCCCTGAGCAAATCAATTTTTTAAATACTGCCTACTATACAGTGATAGATTCACAATTAATAGGAACATATTAGAGGATTTCAGGAGAAACTTATTTTAACTCAGCATTTCCGAGACTTAATTGCCAATGGAACCCTACATTTTTTAACACAGTAAATTTCTTTTCTTTCAAGATTCCATGGTAACGCTGCCTGCTTTCCTTGTTTTTTCTGTCTCTTCCCTCTGGGGTCATCCTTATTTAATGCTCTTTCTGCAAGACTGCAGCCTCAAACACAATTTTTCAAATCAACCACAAGGTGGCTCTGCCTGTCTTACCAAACAAGGCTGCCAGCACTTCCCAACTTCTGCCACAGGAGGGCATCACACAGGAATAGTTTGAGTGCGCTGCAAAGGTGCTCAGGACTCGGGAAAACTGGGGTGTTACCTGTGTACTTGGGTTAAGTTAGAAATACTGTCACCTGACTCAGGTGAAGTTCTCAGAAGAATATTGTAAGAATGGGGGTTTTCTAGTTCTCCCTTCCAAGTTTCAGTTTTGAGGACAAATTTGCATGGAGTTCATGAATGAGACTCTGTCAGTGAAGCAAAACACCAGCAATCTGGGAAGAGACTTTTCCTGCGAAGTCACTGGCTCCAACGAAGAATAATTTCATTTCCTTTTAGACCTGTGAGAACAAAGCGATGTTGAAGCAGGAACCCGGAGTTGTTGGCACTGGGCTATTGCATCCTAACCTCGGGCTTAACCCTTTAGAATGCTGATGAACTCATTTCAATTAGCAGCACGAGCATTCAGGGGTGCTCCAATCCTGATTGCACCATTTTTTAGGAATTGATGTTTGCAGATGTATGCGTTTTTAATGAGTGGGAAAAATAATTACTGTCTTCAAGACTAAGAAAGGGATATATTTCTCACTGAGTTGTTGAAAGATCTCGTTTGAGCTGCGCTCTGGGTGGGCAAGAAGGGTTGATGATTTTCAAGAGCTCCCAGTATCCTTGTGATTTTGCCAGTTCAAAGAAGGCCTGTGTTCACAGCTGATACCTTTCAGATATCTTCAGAAAAATCTTTTGGATTTCATTCATTCATTCATTCATTCACTTGTTAGAAATATTTAGCACCAACTCTTTATAAAATACACATGCCAAGTGCTATAGGGGATTTTCAGAGATGAATCTCTTGACATGGAGGTTGGAGGGGGTGAGACAGACAAATACATAACAAGCAGCAACTTCTGAGCCAAAGGTTTCAGAAGCAGGGAAGGTGTATGCTGAATATGGGACTTTCAGCCTGTAGATTCTAAACTGAGCACTGAATCCTAATGTGGACAAGATCACTTTAAAATCCTCTCTAGGAGGGTTGTCTTGGTTATATGTGCTTAAGCACCATTCATCCTTTTAAATTGTCTACAAGTTCCCAGTTAATTAGAAAGGGATGGAGGATCAGTGGTTGTGTTATGTTTATCCCCAGGGTTCCAAGGAGGCTGTTACTGACAAAAGGGTAATGATGCCTAGAGGAGGACTCAGGGAATGTGACAGAAATGGAGGCAGCTATACTGGTTGACCAAAAGTATTTTCTAGATAATTTCTTCCCAGCAGGATATGATATTTCATATACAATTATTTTGTCTTTTTCCAGGTGGCATTTTTTATTTCAATTTTTTTATTAATAAAAATTTTTAACTGTAAGAATAGTACAATAAGCATGTATTTCCTTAACATAAATATTCAACAGTTGCTAACTTTTGACCTATTTGCTCTACCTCTGTATGTGTTCCCAAAATTTCTTTTAAAGATGCTTCCCCTCACACTAGGATCCAGTGAAACCTCATGCATTGTATTTTGTTTTTTTCTCTCTTTAGTCTCTCTTAGTTAAGGAGTCTCCCTCTTAAAAAAAAAATAACATTGACCTTTTGAGGGGTTGCTTTACAGATTGTGGAATGTCCCAAATTCTAAATTCATCTGATGGTTTCCTCTTGATGTCTTAAAACTTGCACCACTATCCTCCTGTATTTCCTGGAAACTGCAAAGTTAGGTCTAAAGATAGCCCTGCATGCAATCTATTTGGCTTAAGCTCTCTGGAGAGTATGTCTTTGGTCCTTTAGTTTTCTGCCTGGTTAGCAGAGGGAATCTGCTGTTTTGCCTACACCTTAAACACTTTCAGCCAATAGTGAAAACGCTGAACAAATGTTAGCAACGATGTGCAGAAATGGGAACCCTAACACATTGCTCATGGGAATGCAGAATCATGCAGCCACTTTGGAAAACTGTTTGGCTGTTTCTTAAAAAGTTTAACACAAATTTACCACATAACCCAGAAGTTCCAATCATAAATATCTACCCAAGAGAAACAGAAACTTATGTCCACACAAAGACTTGCACATGAATGTCCATGGCTGCATTACTCATAATGGCCAGAAAGTAGAGCATTCCAGAAGTTGATGAATGGATAAAAATTTGGTATGTCCAGACAATAAAATACTATTCAGTGAAAAAAAAATTTAATGAACTACTGTAGTTCCTCAAAAAATTAAAAATAGAACTACCATATGATCCAGCAATCCCACTTCTGGGTATATATCCAAAAGAAGTGAAAGCAGTCTTGAAGAAACATTTGCATACCCATGTTTATGCAGTACTGTTCACAATAGTCAAAAGGTTGAAGCAACCCAAATGTCTATCGATTAATTGATGGTATATATCAATTGATATGAGTGGGGTGAAAAGAGAATAAGGCCAGAAAAGCCCACTAAAAGACACTCAAAAAGTTAACCATTTAAAATTAGAGAGCCAGAAAAGACCCAGAGTTAATGAGTTAAAAATAGAAAGCTCAAAGGCTAGGAGTAACTTGGCCTAGAAGTTTGAATACTCCCCAGATAAAGAAAAGTATCTCAGCATAGCCTATGCGTTATTGTGTCAATCATGCCACTGTAAGATTTACTTTAGTCTGCTAAAAGACCCAGCTTATATTTTTAACTTTACCCAGTTGCTGCTTTAATCAAGTGATTTGCCACCTGGGAAATGGATGTGGCAAGCAAGCCCAGTCATAAACAACTAGCAAAACTGGGAAGGATCCCATCTTGAAGATAAGATTGCATTTTAAAACCCAATTAGGTGAAAAGTAAGTTTCTTAACATACTCATTAGCAAACAAACAATAACCCAGCCCTTTGCCACATTCCTGAAAATCCTTAATAGGGCTGTGGGTAAAATTGTAATATTTCCAGGATATATTGTCTGGCCTTAGAGCATCTGCATCCTCAGGGGTGGAGAGAAGTGTGGTTTTAGTGCATCTGCATATCAATAGGCATTCCTCAGGGGTGGAGAGCAGCTCAGTTCCATATCAGTGGGTAATTACCTGGGCAAGAAGGGCACTCTGTACTCCAGAAGTGAGGGGTAGTTTTGCTTCTGCCAGAGAAGGAAAGAGAGATGGCCCCAGACTGCAGTTTGTAAGCAATAACCAGGTTTTAAACTTTATTTTTCCCTGTGACTAATTTCAGTTCTAGGGGTATTTTGTCCCGGGATTTCTCTTCTCTGGACTTACAAGGGGAACCCTAAACCTTTCAGTGCACTCCTCTCTCTGAGGTCATCCACAGTTTCTAAGTGCACAGACTTTCTCTCTTTCAATAAAACTTAAAACTTTCAAGGTGCCTCTCCTTGCTGAGGTTGCCTGCTGCACTTTTTCTCTCTTTAAGTAACTTTAAATAAAACATTTACTCTTCCTTATTACTGTGTCTCTGCCCTTCATTTCTTTGTTGTGGCAGGGACAAGAACTGAGGAAAATACACAATGCTTTCCCAACATATATATATACACACACACACGCATATACACTCATTGGAATATTGTTCAGACTTATGAAGGAAGGAAATCTTGTCATGTGCTATAATGAGGATGAATCTTGAGGACTTTATGATAAGTGAAATTAGCCAGTCATAAAAAGAAAAATACTGTATGGTTTCACTTACATGAGGTTATCTAAAGTAGAAAAATTCATAGAAACAAGAGAGTAGATGTGGGTAAAATTGTAACATTTCCAGAATATCTCTCCTGGCTTTAGTGCATTTGCACATCCTCAGGGGTGGAGAGAAGTTCATCTCCATGTCAATGGGTAATTACCTGGGCAACCAAGGGTGTGTCTGAACCTGAGAGTTTAAAGGGAGGGGCTTGCTTCTTCAGGAGCAGAGGAGAGAGATGACCCTGGACTGCAGTTTGTAAGCAACAAACAGGTTTAAAATTTTATTTCTCCCTTTGATTGATTTCGGTTTTTAGAGGTATTTTGCCCCAGGATTTCCTCTCCCTGGACTTACATCTGGTGGCAGTTGGCAGGGTGCCTCTGAATCTAAAATCTGTCATAATGGGTGCGACCTTTGGAGGGGCTGCTCCTGTGGATGGTGGGGAGGCCCAGAGGATGCAGCGGCAGAGGGTGCCTCTTCACCTGTTATTATCCCCCCAGCTGTGGGGTTTCCAACTTGGGAACCCCTAGTGGGGAATTGGTCCAGGGTAAAGTACCTCCTAGAGGGGCGGGGCCTTCCGCAGAACTGGGGAAAAATGGAAACACCGAAAGCTGCAGAATTAGCCCTCTGTGATTTGGAAGACTGCTTGGAGACCTCAGGGGGCCATATAGCAGCTGGCATTGTAGGGTCTCTTTTCATCAAGATAGTGGAAAATGTTATACAGGAGAAAGAGAGGATTATTGAGGGACTCAGGCAGGAGAGAGACACACTTCAGCATCACTTGGAGGAGCTGGGTGATAACCTATGGGATGCTGCTAAAGAAGAGAGACAGTTACTAAAAGGTAGGTCACACTCCTAGAATATTCCTTAGCAGCGATGAGCGAGGAGACGGCAGGAAAAGCTGCATTGCAGGAGTTCCACTGGAGGTGGGGGGAAGAGTAAGGCCTTCAGCCCCAGAAATGGTGGAGGAGGAGCCATTGGTGGAGGAGCCTGAGGGAGAAGAGAGGAGGCGGGGCCGTTGGCAGATCTGCTCCCCAGGCCACCACTAGAGGTACCATCTTTTCCTGTTTTAAAGGCCCGCCCAGCTGTAATTAAGAAAATAAAAATGGAACGACTGTGGGCTCCTCAGGGGGAGGAGCAGCCCTGTCCCCAGGTTGTGGAGCACTCCATGCTCCGCCCCTAGACCCAGGATGAGCTGGTGGACATTGCCCAGCCTGTGTCCCTGCAAAACTTCCTGGGGGACAGTGCTCAGGATTTGCCTGAGCCCTCACCCCCACAGGAGGATGATTGGGCATCGTGGTTTGACTGAGATGGGGGTCAAAGTCCCCTCCTTGGGGGACATGGTGGGAATCGGAGGCCACATGTAGAATTAGCAATTCATTGGTCCTCTGTGAATGTACAACGTGTCCTGGTGCTGGTAAACACAGGAGCTGAGTGTTCTTTGATTCATGGCAACACTGAGCATTTTCCCGGGACTCCTTTTGTGATAGATGACTATGGGGGTAAGGCAATTAGAGTGAAGAAAGCCCAAATCCCATTGGGAATAGGGCATTTACCCCCAAAGGAGTATACTGTGCATATTTCTTCCATTCCTGAATATATTTCGGGGTTGGATATCCTGCAGGGCCTGTGGTTACAGACCACTGCAGGTGAGTTCAGACTGAGGGTACATCTGGTAGGGGCAGTTCTGAGGGGAAAATGCTAAGCACCCACCTATAGTTCTGTTTGTACCTTAGTGGATAATGAATACTAAGCAGTATGAATTGCCTGGGGGGCACAAAGAAATCGGATAAACTCTTTAAGAGTTGGAGAAGGTGGGCATCATAAAGCCCACTCATAGTCCTTTTAATTCCCCAGTGTGGCCAGTGAGAAAGCCAGATGGCTCCTGGCATATGAATGTTGACTACAGGGAATTGAATAAAGTCACACCCCCTTTGCATGCTGCTGACCCCTCTGTAGCAGACATTCTGGACACGCTCAGCCATGAACTGGGAATGTATCATTATGTAGTAGACCTTGCTAACCCTTTCTTCTCTATTGACGTAGCACAGGAAAGCCAGGAACAGTTTGCCTTCACATGGGAACGCCAGCAGTGGACATTCACTGTCCTTCCACAGGGATACCTCCACAGCCCCACCATCTGTCATGGACTTGTAGCCCAGGACTTAGCCACATGGAGGAAACTGCAAACAGTGCAGTTGTATCACTACATTGATGATATTATGCTCACGTCTGATTCTCTTTCATATTTAGAAGGGGCAGTTCCTAGACTGTTGCAACATCTACAGGAAAAAAGATGGGCTGTGAACAGCACCAAGGTTCAGGGACCTGGTTTGTCTGTGAAATTTTGGGGGGTTGTCTGTTTGGGTAAAACTAAAGTTGTTCCTGGTCCAGGCTTTTCCCACCCCTACCACTGTGGCAGTATTAGAATAGTTTTTGGGTCTTTTGGGCTACTGGAGAGTGTTTATCTCCCACTTGGCACAAATTCTGAAACCCTTATACTGGTTGGTACGAAAGGGCATCAGGTGGGACTGGATGAGACACGTGCAGCTGCTTTTACTGCTGCCAAGCGGGCAGTCAAGGCCATACAGGCCTTGAGTGTAATGGACTCATCAAGGCCCTGTGAACTAGATGTTCATGTAACTGAAGCTGGTTATTGATGGGGTCTTTGGCAGTGGCTTGAATGGACACGCAAACCTATTGGATTCTGGTCACAAGTATGGAAAGGAGCAGAGGTCCAGTACACACTGATAGAGAAGTAACTGGCTGCTGTGTACCATGCCTTGCTGGCTACAGAGCCCATTGCTGGAACAGCTCCGACCAAGGTAATAACCACCTATCCCATTGCAGGGTGGGTGTGAGACGGGACCCAAAGACCACAGAGTGGTGTGGCACAGAGAACTACAGTGGCCAAATGGGGCGCATATTTACAGCAGCACAGTGCCCTCTCTACTGCCCCTTAAGTGGAGAATTCTAATGCTTATTGGAGCCAGTGACCTAAACTAGTGGAAAGCAGGAAGAACTTGCTTTTCAGCCCTTGGTAGGCAAGACTCCTTATCAGGAGGGAAAATCGCCTATACCTGAAGATGCTTGGTACACAGATGGCTCCAGTCGTGTGCAGTCCCCGAAGTGGAGGGCTGTGGCTTTCCATCCTAAGACTGAAACAGTATGGATGGAGGATGGAGAGGGGAAGAGCAGTCAATGGGCCGAGTTGTGGGCAGTATGGCTCGTGATCACCCAGGAGCCTTCCCCCATAGTTATCTGCACTGACAGCTGGGCCGTCTATCGGAACTTGACCCTGTGGCTACCGACATGGTACCATGCCAACTGGATGGTTGGTCACCTGCCCCTCTGGGGGCAAGAGTTGTGGCAAGACCTAGAGGCCTCTGGTCAGACTAAGACTGTTACTGTATATCATGTGACTGGCCATTTGCCTTTGGAATCCCTAGGGAATGATGAAGCAGACACATTGGCCCAGGTGTGCTGGCTACAAGAAAAGCCTGCCTCTGATGTGGCCCAATGGTTACATCTGCGTTTGTTGCATGCAGGGCAAAAGACAATGTGGGCTGTAGCCCGTCGGTAGGGCTTGCCATTGACCTTTGAACAAGTCAGCAAAGCCCTGAATAGTGCCTGTGTGCTCTAAGAGAGCCTTACACCGAGTCCTGCAGCAACATGGGACAATAGTAAGGGGGCTAATACCCCTTGTCAGGTGGCAAATAGATTATACTGGGCTTCTGCCCATATCAGAGGGATATTGGTATGCCATGACTAGTGTGGACACGGCTACTGGACTATTGGTTGCTTTTCCTGCATGTCGTGCAGATCAGCAAACTACCAAGAGGGGCCTGGAGCATCTCTTTGCAGCCTATGGCCGGTCGCAGGTGACTGAGAGCCATCAAGGCACCCACTTTACTGGACATGCTTTACAAGAATTGGTGCAGCAAGCAGGAATTAAGTGGAAATTTCATGTACCATATAATCCTACCAGGGCAGACATGATAGAGAGATACAACAGTTTGTTGAAATCTGGCCTGAAGCCAGACACCAATAGTCTACGGGTTGGTCAGTTCGCCTATGGACGGTGCGGTGGCATTTGAAAGAGAAGCCACGTAAAGGAGCTTTGAGCCCTGACTGCCTAAAGAAAATGAATTTTGTAGAAAGTTAATGAACATCTGCTTCCATTTCTCTAGTAAAGACCATAATACTAGGAAGGCACAAGCTGGTTTTCCCTTGTCAGTAGCCAGGATTAGAGGCAGGAAAGTAAATCTGAGGACTAAGAACAGGGAGGGTGTATAAAGAAGTTGTGAAAAGTAGGATCTACTTAGGGAGCTGGCTTTAATGGTAGACACCCCTGAAGGACAACATAACACACCTGTGTGACCTGGCACCCTGCCCCAGAACTCAAGGTCCTACTATTTCTTCTCCAGGTCTCTGAAACTTGCACAGAGGCAGTGCCTCACAGCTAAATTGAATTCAGTTTCTCCACAGCACCACCCTGGATGGCATTCCACTATAAAGTATTGATTTTGGCAGTTTGACCACAAACTACTGAGCATATCACTGACACAGACAAGGTACTGACTGGGTAGATCTCTCTGGAGCCTGCCAAGAATGTGAGGACATAGTTGGAGGTCCATGAGTATGATGTCCATGGCCCGAGTATGGGTGCATCCTATGTGGGTGAGGTGGGGGGCACTCAGGTGCCAGCCTGTAAACAACACAGAATGACCACCGGAAATAATTGAATAATTAGTTATTTCTTAATGTAGAAAAAATAACCTAGTATTAATATTACAAACATCTATAGATTAGTGATGAAATTCATTTCTAATAACAAATTATAAAAATGTAACATAGATTTAATGATTAATAAATCAAGAAATCATAACCCCACAAATTCTCCCTGCTCATTTCTTACAATACCTCCGATTCAAATTTACCCAAGGAAAAAGGCAATTTGAATGTTTTCTTATATGCCTTCTTTACAGCAGATATTTTAAATAAAATAATAGGAATTTGAATGGAAATAAAATTTTAAAAATTGAACACCTCAGCAAATGCTATGGCAAAAAGTAAGATATTTCTATAAACACAAGGCAGGAAAATGGAAGTATTTTATTTTGCTTTATTTTCATATTGTAGTAACATTCACCCATTTTAAAAGGTAAATCTTTTAAGAGAAAAATATGTTAACCTTGTGCATTTTTTTCAGACACACGCAAGAAGAGGTCCCACATCTGGAAACTGATATTAGCTCCATTCACACTCTTTAGTCTGTATTCCAGCTTAACATATTTTCTCTTTCTAGAGTCAGTCAAATTTACAAATATAAACAGAGCTCTAAACTAAGAGTACTTAAAAAAAAAGTTCCAGTGATTTTTTTTTTGGATTGTCTTTTTATTGTAAAGTTGTAAGAGTTCTTATATGTTCTGGATACAAGTCCCTGATCAGATACATAATTTGCAAATATTTTCTCATGTGAGTTGCACTTCATTTTCGTAATGGTATCATTTACAGTTCAAAATTTTTTTATTTTTATATAGCCCAGTTTATTTTCTTCTTTTGCTGCATGTACATTTTTGGTGTTGTATCTTAAGTCTTTGCCTAACCCAAGGTCGTAAAGATTTGCTCCTCTTTTTTCCGAAGAGTTTTATACTTTCAGCACTTACATTTAGTTCTGTGACCCATTTTGAGTATACTTTTTGTTTTGTTGTGAGGTAGGGGTTCCAATTTCATTGTTCTGCATGTGGCTATCCAGTTGTCCCGGCACCATTTGTTGAAAAGACTGTTCTTTTCCCATTGAAGTGTCTTGGCATCATTGTTGAAAATCAGTTGACTATAAAGTAAGTTAATTTCTGGACTTGCAGTTCTGTTCCATTGATCTGCATGTCTATTATGTGCATACTGCAACTTCTTTGTTGCTATAGCTTTGTAGTATGTTTTTTTTTGAGTTTTTTTCAGTTTATTTTGATATCATTAATCTACAATTAAATGAGCAATATTATGGTGATTACACTACCCCCTTCATCAGGTCCCCCCACCAACCCCATTACAGTCACTGTCCATCAGCATAGTGAGATGCTATAGAATCACTACTTGTCTTCTCTGAGTTGTACAGCCCTCCCCGTGCCCCCCTAACATTACATCTGCTAATCGTAATGCCCCTTTTTCCCTCTTATCCCTCCCTTCCCACCCATTTTCCCCAGTCCCTTTCCCTTTGGTAACTATTAGTCCGTTCTTGGGTTCTGTGAGTCTGCTGCTGTTCTGTTCCTTCAGTTTTTTTTCTTTGTTCTTATACTCCACATATGAGTGAAATCATTTGGTACTTGTCTTTTTCGGCTTGGCTTATTTCACTGAGCATAATACCCTCTAGCTCCATCCATGTTGTTGCAAATGGTAGGATTAGTTTTCTTCTTATGGCTGTATAATATTCCATTGTGTATATATACCACTTTTCGTTATCCATTCATCTACTGATGGACACTTAGGTTGCTTCCATTTCTTGGCTATTGTAAATAGTGCTGCGATAAACATAGGGGTGCATATGTCTTTTTCAAACTGGGCTGCTGTATTCTTAGGGTAAGTTCCTAGGAGTAGAATTCCTGGGTCAAATGGTATTTCTATTTTGAGTTTTTTGAGGAACCTCCATACTGCTTTCCACAATGGTTGAACTAATTTGCATTTCTACCAGCAGTGTAGGAGGGATCCCTTTTCTCCACATCCTCGCCAACATTTGTTGTTGTTTGTGTTTTGGACGTTGGCTATCCTCACTGGTGTGAGGTGGTATCTCATTGTGGTTTTAATCTGCATTTCTCTGATGATTAGTGATGTGGATCATCTTTTCATGTGCCTGTTGGCCATCTGAATTTCTTTTTTAGAGAAGTGTCTATTCATGTCCTCTGCCCATTTCTTAATCAGACTATTTGCTTTTTGTTTGTTGAGGTGCATGAGTTCTTTATATATTTTCGATGTCAACCCCTTATCGGATATGTCATTTATGAATATATTCTTCCATACTGTAGGATGTCTTTTTGTTCTACTGATGGTGTCCTTTGCTGTACAGAAGCTTTTCAGCTTGATATAGTCCCACTTGTTCATTTTTGCTTTTGTTTCCCTTGCCCTGGGAGATATGTTCATGAAGAAGTCGCTCATGTTTATGTCCAAGAGATTTTTGCCTATGTTTTTTTCTAAGAGTTGTATGGTTTCATGACTTACATTCAGGTCTTTGATCCACCTTGAGTTTACCTCTGTGCATGGGGTTAGACAGTAGTCCAGTTTCATTCTCTTACATGTAGCTGTCCAGTTTTTCCAACACCAGCTGCTGAAGAGGCTGTCATCTCCCCATTGTATATCCAAAGCTCCCTTATCAAATATTAACTGACTGTATATGTTTGGGTTGATGTTTGGATTTTCGATTCTATTCCACTGATCTGTGAGTCTGTTTTTGTGCCAATACCAAATTGTCTTGATTACTGTGGCTTTGTAGTAGAGCTTGAAGTCAGGGAGCGTAATTCCCCGTTTTATTCCTCCTTCTCAGGATTGCTTTGGCTATTCGGGGTCTTTGTGGTGCCATATGAATTTTAGAATTATTTGTTCCAGTTCATTGAAGAAAGCTGTTGGTAGTTTGATAGGGATTGCATTGAATCTGTAGATTGCTTTAGGTAGTATAGCCATTTTGACAATATTTATTCTTCCTAGCCAAGAGCATGGGATGCATTTCCATTTGTTAGTGTCCTCTTTAATTTCTCTTAGGAGTGTCTTGTAGTTTTCAGAGTACAGGTCTTTCACTTCCTTCGTTAGGTTTATTCCTAGGTATTTTATTCTTTTTGATGCAATTGTGAATGGAATTGTTTTTCTGATTTCTCTTTCTGTTAGTTCATCGTTAGTGTATAGGAAAGCAACAGATTTCTGTGTGTTAATTTTGTATCCTGCAACTTTGCTGAATTCAGATATTAGTTCTAGTAGTTTTGGAGTGGAGTCTTTAGGGTTTTTTATGTACAATATCATGTCATCTGCAAATAGTGACAATTTGACTTCTTCTTTACCAATCTGGATGCCTTGTATGTCTTTGTTTTGTCTGATTGCTGTGGCTAGGACCTCCAGTACTATGTTGAATAACAGTGGAGAGAGTGGGCATCCCTGTCTTGTTCCCGATCTTAGATGAAAAGCTTTCAGCGTCTCGCCGTTAAGTATGATGTTAGCTGTGGGTTTGTCATATATGGCCTTTATGATGTTGAGGTACTTGCCCTCTATACCCATTTTGTTGAGAGTTTTAATCAGGAATGGATGCTGAATTTTGTCAAGTGCTTTTTCAGCATCTATGGAGATGATCATGTGATTTTTGTTCTTCTTTTTATTAATGTGGTGGATGATGTTGATAGAATTTCGAATGTTGTTCCATCCTTGCATCCCTGGGATAAATACCACTTGATCATGGTGTATGATCCTCTTGATGTATTTTGGATTTGGTTTGCTAATATTTTGTTGAGTATTTTTCCATCTACGTTCATCAGGGATATTGGTCTGTAATTTTCTTTTTTGGTGAGGTCTTGGCCAGGTTTTGGTATTAGAGTGATGCTGGCTTCATAGAATGAGTTTGGAAGTATTCCCTCCTCTTCTATTTTTTGGAAAACTTTAAGGAGAATGGGTACTATTTCTTCTCTATATGTCTGGTAGAATTCAGAGGTGAATCCATCAGGTCCGGGGTTTTGTTCTTGGGTTGTTTTTTGATTACCAATTCAATTTTGTTGCTGGTGATTGGTCTGTTTAGTTTTTCTGTTTCTTGCTTGGTCAGTCTTGGAAGGTTGTATTTTTCTACGAAGTCCATTTCTTCTAAGTTTTCCATCTTGTTAGCATATAGATTCTCATAATTTTCTCTTATAATTCTTTGTATTTCTGTGGGGTCTGTCATTATTTTTCCTTTCTCATTTCTGATTCTGTTTATGTGTGTAGATTCGCTTTTTCTCTTAATGAGTCTGGCTAGGGACTTAATCTATTTTGTTGATTTTTTCAAAGAACCAGCTCTTGGTTTCATTGATTTTTTTCTATTGTTTAATTCTTCTCAATTTTATTTATTTCTTCTCTGATCTTTATTATGTCCCTCCTTCTGGTGACTGTGGGCCTCATTTGTTCTTCTTTCCAATTTCAGTAATTGTGTCTTTAGACTATTCATTTGAGAATGTTCTTCCTTCTTTAAATAGGCCTGGATTGCAATACACTTTCCTCTTAGAACTGCCTTTGCTGTGTCCCACAGAAGTTGTGGCTTTGTGTTGTTGTTGTCATTAGTCTTCATATATTCTTTGATTTCTATTTTGATTTGGTCGTTAACCCATTGATTAATTAGGAGAATGTTGTTAAGTCTCCATGTATTTGTGAGCCTTTTTGATTTCTTTCTAAAATTTATTTCTAGTTTTATACCTTTGTGATCTGAACAGTTGGTTGATAGGATTTCAATATTTTTGAATTTACTGAGGTTCTTTTTGTGGCCTAGTATGTGGTCTGTTCTGGAAATTGTTCCATGTGCACTTGAGAAAAATGTGTATCCTCTTGCTTTTGGGTGTAGAGTTGTGTAGATGTCTGTTAGGTCCATCTGTTCTAGTGTGTTGTTCAGTGCCTGTGTGTCTTTACTTATTTTCTGTCTGGTTGATCTGTCCTTTGGAGTGAATGGTGTGTTGAAGTCACCTAAAATGAATGCATTGCTGTCTATTTCCTCCTTTAATTCTGTTAGTATTTGTTTCACATATGCTGGTGCTCCTGTGTTGGGTGCATATATATTTTTAATGGTTACATCTTCTTGTTGGATTGACCCCTTTATCATTATGAAATGTCCTTCTTTATCTTTTGCTACTTTCTTCGTTTTGAAGTCTATTTTGTCTGATACAAGTACTGCTACACCTGCTTTTTTCTCCTTGTTGTTTGCATGAAATATCTTTTTCCATCCCTTCACTTTTAGTCTGGGGATATCTTTGCGTTTGAGGTGAGTTTCTTGTAGGCAGCATATTGATGGGTCTTGGTTTTTTATCCATTCTGTTACTCTGTGTCTTTTTATTGGTGCATTCAGTCCATTTACATTTAGGGTGATTATCGATAGATATGTACTTATTGCCATTGCTGGCTTTAGATTCATGGTTACCAAAGGTTCTGGGGCTGCTTTTTAACTATCTAAGAATCTAACTTAACTTTCTTGTTAAGTTATTGTAAACACAGTGTGATGTTTCTTTATTTCTCTCCCTTCTTATTCTTCCTCCTCTATTCTTTATATACTAGGTGTTTTATTCGTTGGCTTTAGTTAGTTTTTGGATGGTTTGCTTTCTTTGCTGATTTTATTTTCTCTGGTGACAGCTTTTTAGCCTTAGGGGTGCTTCCCTCTAGAGCAGTTCCTTTAAGATGTCCTGTAGAAGTGGTTTATGGGAGACAAATTCTCTCAGCTTTTGCTTGTCTGGAAATTGTTTAATCCCGCCGTCATATTTATATGATAATCGTGCTGGATACAGTATTCTTGGTTCGAGGCCCTTCTGTTTCATTGCGTTAAATATATCATGCCATTCTCTTCTAGCCTGTAAGGTTTCTGTTGAGAAGTCTGATGTTAGGTTGATGGGTTTTCCTTTGAAGGTGATCTTTTTTCTTTCTCTGGCTGCCTTTAATACTCTGTCCTTATCTTTGATCTTTGCCATCTTAATTATTATGTGTCTTGGTGTTTTCTTCCTGGGGTCCCTTGTGTTATGAGATCTGTGGGCTTCCATGGACTGTGAGACTATTTCCGTCCCCAGCATGGGGAACTTTTCAGAAATTATTTCTTCAAAGACACTTTCTATCCCTTTTTCTCTCTCTTCTTCTACTGGTACTCCTATAATGCGAATATTGTTCTGTTTGGATTGGTCACACAGTTCTCTTAACATTCTTTCATTCCTAGCAATCCTTTTATCTCTCTCTGCTTCTGCCTCTCTATATTCCTGTTCTCTGATTTGTATTCCATTAACAGTCTCTTGCATCTCATCCAGTCTGCTGTTAAGCCCGTCGATCACTTATCTGATTTCTGCATTGTCTTTCCTGACTTCCCTCACTTCCTCCCTTAGCTCTTGCACATTTCTCTGTAGATCCATCAGCGTGGTTATGACTTTTATTCTGAATTCTTTTTCAGGAAGACTTGCATTTCCATCCGTTCAGGCTCCCTCTCTGGGGTTGTCTGGTTGATATTAGTGTGGACCATATTGGTCTGTCTTTTCATGGTTATAGAAGTGGTCGCTGGTAGTTGCCACGTATGTCAGGTGGGCTCTTTAAGACTTTAAAAAGAGAAAGAAAAAAGAAAGGAAGAAATAAAAGAAAGAAAGGAAAAAACAAGAAACAAAACAAAAGAAAACAAAAAAAGCCCACGGGGAGTAGATCCTGTGGGGATGCTGTAGGTGGCGCTGCTGCCCCACTATTCTGCAGCCGTGGCCGCACCGCTCCGCAGGGCCCTTTGTAGCTCTGGCCGGGGTGGGAACGAATGGGAGGCTGTTGATCTCTTTGGGAAGTCGATATTCGGCCACCCTTTCCCAGTCGCCAGCTAAGTGGTCTGAAACTCCCAGGACTCCCAGCCTGCTGGGCTGAGTGTGCCGGGGCAATCAGACTCCTCTGCTGGGCTCCTGTCTCTTTAAGACCGCTGAAGAAAGCGCGCGCTTTTCTTTTTTTTTTTTCCTTCCCAGGAGCCGGCTGCAAGCACCCTGGCGCTTTCCCCGCTCAGATCCTGCACCCTCTGTCTCCAATCTTCGCCACACCGTGCCATGTGTGTCAGCGCTCCGCGCACAGATCACCGGGGCTGGCTATTTCGCAGGGTGTACTTCCACTCCCTCCCAGCTCCGAATCCTCTCCTCCCGCCAGTGCGCTGGGGTGGGGGAGTGCTCGGGTCCCGCCGGGTCGTGGCTCCGTATCTTACCCGCCTCTTGGGGTGCCGAGTCCTCTCTGGTGTAGCTGCATGCTGTGCGCTTTCCTGTGTATTCTGGTCTCTCTTTTAGGAATAGTTGTATTTGCTGTATTATCGTAGATAAATGTAGTGTTGGGAGGAGATTCCTGCCGCCTTGCTCATGCCGCCATCTTCCCGGAAGTCTCCTTCAATGCTTTTTTAACAAAGTATTAAGTTTCCTTTTGATTATTTAGCCTATGATTCAACAAAGTAGTAAATATACGTTACATAGCTTAAAGGTATTTCTCATTCCTTAAGATTTCTCATAGATTTCAATTTCTTTTGAAAAGCTACATCTGACTCTATTTTAACTGTCTGCATTAAATGAGTATAGAAACCTTTTTGCAACTGGCAAAGCTTTCTGTCAAGGAAGTCTCCTACACCTTAGTTAAGCTTCAGAATTTAGTCAAACTATACTTTCCTGTGCCTAGAAACAGCTAAACTCTCAAATTTCCTGTTATTCCTAAAGGATAGACTTATATTCCTTAAAACTTCCTTTTAATAAGAATCTGAGGTGCCATTCAATGTACTTCAACTTCATAGATATTAAAATGTAAATGTTAAAATGGAAGATAGACAAAATGTTATTTTTTATTTTCCTGACCCTTTTGACCAACCTCTGCCCCCTTTTTATCTTAGAAGAGTGTTTTGGGGACACAAGGAGAAGGAAGGATGAAATGGGAAAACACACCCCACTCTTAGGCCAAGAAAATATTAAAAATTTATGAAGTAGGATTACTGAAAGGCTATTTCATGAAGCGATGCACAATGCTTTATTTTATATGCCTTTAACTTCTTTGCCTGTTAAATTTTTACTTACAAGGATGTGGCCTATAATGTTGACATGATGAGAGTGAGGCTTGTGGTGGGGGCTGGGGCTGAGGCTGTGCAACTCTGCCTGATCCATAACCGTCTATCCGTAATGGCTGACTTGGGGCAGCAGCAGCCTGGTGGCCAAAGATTGCAGCTCCGGAAGAAGAAACAGGGCAGCAGCGGTCAAATGCAGATGCTCCATGGAAAACACCACCGCCATGACTTCTGATGCCACTGTTGCTTAGGTCTACTGGCAATGCCTGCTGCATAAAGAAAACTGTATTTTATCTTTCTAAAGTTTGGTCAAAACATTGTTCCATGTTATAGAATAAAAGTACTCCTAATGTAATCTAGAAAAACAGAATCTTTAAATTAAGATTTTGAAAATGGCAACATTTTCTATGTGAAGACCTAACTGAGCACCAGAAAATACTATGCATATCTTGGGTTGCAATAATTGTAGTGACCATATACTTAAAATCAATAATCAACTTTTAAAAATCAAGCATACTACCATGCTACAAGACAAACAAAAGTTAATTAATATATTGTTTTAAGGTCTATTTCTCTTCTGTTACCTACATTTTAGAAAGAAACTTTAAAATCACACTTCCATAGTCTCCTTTACCTCAAAATTCTGAGTAGTAATCTAGGACTTCTTTGGGAAATATACATCACTGAAAAATTAAGGTTCTAGGTAAAAATCTGTATGTCCTGTTTCTAAACTGTACATAACAATCATTCAACTGAAACTCTAACAGTTCAAAGGTAACAAAGGACATAAGATTATTCAAGAGTAACCACAAATTAGTTTTATCTCATTACCTTTTATACTTTAAAAAAGAAAAGTTAAACCATTGATTCCTTTTGTTGGGAATATGATTTCAGGGAATACACCCATTTGCTAAGTTAGAAAATAAACCAGAGTCTAGATTCTATCTCTACTCATCAGTCAACTTTTTCTCCAGAAACATCTTGAAAAGTCTTAAGTAAAATACACCTTATATCTTCTACTTTGGAGCAGTTTAGAGAAACAGAATTGCTTCTTTGTATTCTTAAGTAATTTAAATACAAGCCTTCAGCATTCAGTATGGCTGATTTTTAAAATGTGATCAAAGAAAATAAAGATTTCGTGTTCTATATGAAATTATATTTAGGAATTGTTCAATACTGGAGGCTGAGGGGCTGGAGATAAAGACAGCTAGACTGATGCATTTCTCAGAGGCTCAGGTCACCCAGCAGTCCTCAGAGGAACCACAGTGGTCTTTGTATTTCTAATGGGCTCCACACTCCTCAGGGGAAATAGAAACAAGAGGTACTGTGGATGCAAAAGGGAAAGGGGATGACGGTACAGGAGAAGCTGTAGGGAGGCGAAAAGAAAGTGCTCCTTTTTTCTTCTACAGTATGGAAGAATTGTCTACAATCAATTAAGTAAACATTGGACCTTTTTCTTTTGAGTTGGCAAATACAATATATGTCCTTAATTCATGTAATATGGTTTAAAAATAAGATTGTGAGATTGTGAATTCATGTTTATGGTTCATAATTCTTTCTCTATTTTCCTATTTAGGCTAAAATTTGGCAAATGAATTGGATATCAACAGATTGTGAAGGTGAGCAAATTTCCTATCATTTTTTCCAGTGATTAAGAGCACTCCCAGACAGTGGGTAAAGTCAGGTGAAGGTCCTAGAAGTAAAGGAGGATAAAATAAAAAGTAAATAATAAAAATAAAAGGGGGAAAACCACAACGAGAACCCTCTTTTTTTCAATTCCTACAATTCATTCAATTTGTATTCTAGAAGGAAAAGAGAGGATAAGCAAAGTAGGTACAGATTTGACAAATACTACTTTACATAGATTATAAGCAATGCATAACCCTAACTGAACTATTCTCTCAAAAGAGAAAACTACATGCAAAGGAGAAGTAAGGGCTATAGAGAGTCAAGTGGCTGGTGTGATTTCTGTTATGAAGCCTAATCCTCCCCAATCTTTCTCTGCCTATCTACAATCTGGCTCTTAACTGTAAGATACCTACACGATCACAGATCCTCAGATTAGTTTGCTTTTCCCACTCCTCAGCTTCCTTCTGCGCTCGCAGAGGTCTCCACTGGAGACTGTCTGAAATTACCTCATGAGCATGTGGCTAATTTCAGAGTGTGCCCAATGTATGTGTCTCAAACTGTTATCTTCAAAACCTCACTCTGTGCTTGCCTTTTTACCCATTATCGATACTGATGACTTTCCTCAAGTTTTGTGTGCAATCCAAATATGTACCTCTACTTAAAGACAGGTGAATAGGTTACATTCATTTAACAATGAGCAGAACTGTCAAAGAGATTCTACCTGTAATAAACTCACTCAGATAGAAAATGCTGCATACACAAATGATCTCTCAAACCAGCTGTGTTATTTTATTATTTCAACAACAATGATATTCTGTGAACAAAAGGATCACCTTTCGGCAGCTCTTAAATGAATGTGGGAGGGTTGGTAGGTCCAATTCCTCACCATTTTCCTACTTTACTTATAAACCCTCCTTTCAGCCCAAATTTCCAGTAAAAAAATTTTGCTTTTAAGTAAGGCCTTTAATTCAGTCCACTGAATAATTTTTCTTGGTGCTTCTTCATTTCCAAGAGGTAGACCAGATCTAGAGGATCAGTGGATGCTATTATGTAGAACTGCTACCAGAATCAAAACATCAACTAAAAATCTCTTTAAATCATATTTCCTACAAAACTCTCCTAAATGTCTTATAAATCAACTACTTTTTTAAAAAGGGAACACTCTTCATTCTTAATTATTTTTAATTTGTTAGATCCAGAAGAGAGAACCATCAGAATTTAAGAGATGAAGAAAGTATATTAGGCAAGGTCATGAGGTAAGAGAAAAGGAGATGCTCTGAATTTTCTTTTTGACTTTCTTCTAGCACGCATGTCAATTACAACTTTACTTTGAAATTATGTTTCATTTTTAAAGTATACACCATCTAGATTTTATCACAATTATACACAGACATAACACAACAAAGTTAAAATAGCATAAAATATATGACTTCATTTACCCCATAGTAATTCAATATTATCTGATCTTTCAAGCACTCACTAATAATATCCACTAATTAATTATAACTTTTTGCTGGCATTTCCATTCCCTATAAACCAAAAACATTACCTGCTCCCAAGAAACCATGTTACAGGTTTGCATCTGAGAAGGCTACTTATTTCTAGGTGAGTGTTGATTATAGGTAGCTCCAGAACAGGTGGTAGAGGGGGGAAAAATGGGAATTTCCCAATTTCTCATTAATCAGGTTAACACTGAAGTTTCAATACTTTATATGAAATAAAATATCAGGAAGATTCAAGATGGTGTGAGAGGTGAGATAGAGAACTCCTCCCAAAACCACAGATAGTGAGAAAATATAGTTAATACAACTAACCCTAAAATAGCAACAGGAAAGAAGGCTGCACCAGACTGCATTCAGATCTCACAAACAGAGTAGACCTTACAAAACAGGGTAACGTACCAAAGCCTTGATCCGGCGGGACCCAAGCCCTTCCCCCACCCCAGCTCACTGATGGGAGTAAGAGAAATGGAGCGGGGAGGGTGTGGAAGCCTAGAACTGCTGAACACCCAGCCCTGGAGGTCTGCTTTGCAAGCAAAAACCTACACTGTGTGGTGCTCTGGAGGATGGGGAGCTGGGATGGGTGGAGTGCTTAAGAAACAGATTCTGGCAATTTGTGGAGGATGGGATCCACACCCGGCCACTCTGAGAGTAAGGAAAGGTGATCGATCTGACAGTCTTCCTAGCAGCTAGAGGGCTGCTGAAGGGGCAGGGTTTACACGGAGCTTGCTGTGCAGAAGAAGGGATAGGGGGAAAAAGTTCTCTGGGTGCACTCTGCCCAGCAGATTGGGAACTTTGAGGAGCTTCAGGCGCTCCATCCCCCTGGCTGCGTACTTGGCTCCTAGGCCCCCCACTGTGACATGCAGCCTGCTGAGCCTTCCTACTGGCCTGCAGGCACCTGCTCGCAAACTGGCAGTCACTGCGCTAGCATCAGGCCAGTCAGAGGGAGGCCCTGCCTACAACAGCTAGAGATGCAGAGCACAGAGGCTTACACCTGTGTGCTTGGCCCACTGGCTTTGACACTGGAGACAGGCACTGCAGGCGGGATTCAGGAAACAGCTTTCCTCAACCCAGGAACCAGCTCTGCTACCCTACAACCCCCAACCTCACTCTAGGGGCTGAGCAGCTCCAGAGACTGGAACTTCTGGGCACTAGAGGGCACCACATAGAAATATGAAACGTCAAAAGAACATGGTTCAGATCAAAATCTCACAAACCCCAGAAAAACAGCCAAATGAAACTGAACTCACCAATCTTCCTGAAAGAGAGTTCAAAATAAAAATCATAAACATGCTTATGGAGGTACAGAAAAATATTTAAGAACTCAGGAATGAATTTAAGATGGAGATTCAATCATCAAGAAATTCCATATCTGAAATGAAACATACAATGGAGGAATTTAAAAGCAGATTAGATGTAGTAGAAGAGACAGTAAATGGAATAGAAATTAGAGAAGAGGAATACAAAGAAGCTGAGGCACACAGAAAAAAAAGAATCTCTAAGAATGAAAGAATATTGAGAGAACTGTGACCAATCCAAATGAAACAAAATTCGATTAATAGGGATCCCAGAAGAAGAGAGAGAAAAAGGGATAAAAATGTCATTGAGGAGGTAATTGCTGAAAACTTCCTCAATCTGGGGAAGGAGATAGTATCTCAAGCCATGGAGGTGCAAAGATCTCCCAACACAAGAGACCCAAAGAAGACAACATCAAGACATATAATAATTAAAATGGCAAAGATCAAGGATAAAGACAGACTTAAAAGCAGCTAGAGAGAGAAAAAAGATCACATACAAAGGAAAACCCATCAGGCTATCATCAGATTTCTCAACAGAAACCTTACAGGCCAGAAGGGAGTGGCATGACTTATTTAATACAACAAAGCAGAAGAGCCTTGAACCAAGAATACCCTATCTGGCAAGGTTATCATTTAAATTTGAAGGAGGGATTAAACAATTTTCAGATAAGCAAAAGCTGAGAGAATTTACCTCCCACAAACCACCTCTACTGTGCATTTTGGAGGGACTCCTATAAATGGAAGTATTCCTAAGGCTAAAAAGAAGTCACCCAAGGGAAGACAAAGAGTTCAGAATATGGTTCATAACATACAAAGAATGGAGGAGGAAGAAAAAGGAGAAAATAAAAAAGAATCTTTAGTTTGTGTTAGTAATAACATACAAAGTGAGTTAAATTAGACTGTTAGTAAGGGAATTACCCTTGAACCTTTGGTAACCATGAATCTAAAGCCTGCAATGGCAATAAGTACATACCTATCAATAATCACCCTAAATGTAAATGGTCTGAATGCACCAATCAAAAGACGTAGAGTCATTGAATGGATAAAAAAACCAAGACCCTTCTATATGCTGCCTACAAGAGACTGACTTCAAACCCAAAGACATACACAGACTGAAAGTAAAGGGATGGAAAAAGATATTTCATGCACCTAATAGGGAGAAAAAAGCAGGAGTTGCAGTACTTGTATCCAACAAAATAGCCTTCAAAACAAAGAAAGTGACAAGAGGCAAAGAAGGACATTGCATAATGATAAAGGGGTCAATCCAACAAGAAGATATAACTATTATAAATATCTATGCACACAACACAGGATCACCTACATATGTGAAACAAACATTGACAGAATTAAAGGGGGAAATAGAATGCAATGCATTCGTTTGGGGAGACTTCAACACACCACTTACTCCAAAGGACAGATCAACCAAACAGAGTTTAAATAAAGAGACAGAGGCACTGAACAACGTATTAGAACAGATGGACCTAATGGACATCTACAGAACACTCCATCCAAAGGCAACAGGATACACATTCTCAAGTGCGCTTGGAACATTTAAAAGAATAGATCGTATACTAGGACACAAAAAGAACCTCAGTAAATTAAAAAAGATTGAAATTGTACCAACCCGTTTCTCAGATCACAATGGTATGAAACTAGAAATAAATTACTCAAAAAAAATGAAAAAGCCCATATGGAGGCTTAATAACATGCTCCGAAATAATCAATGGAGCAATGACCAAATAAAAGCAGAGATCAAACAATATATGGAGACAAATGACGACAATAATTCAACACCGCAAAATGTGTGGGATACAGCAAAGGTCATGTTAAGCGGGAAATGTATTGAAATAAAATCTCAGGGATCAATTCACCTGTATTAAACTAAAAACACAAAAAAACAGTATTAAAATTCCAATATTAAAAATAGGTAAAATTTTTGATTTTCCAAATCCCTGGCCCCTCAATCAGTAATAATTTAGAACTTTCAGAAAATCCTAGAGACTTAATTAAAAAAAAAAATCACAGGGCACTAAATTAGGCCATCTTTGCAAGAGCAGTAAGAAAAATAACTTATTTATTATTCACAGTTTATCACTGGGTTGGTTTTTCTTTCTTCCTAAGGAACAATTTTAAAAAATTAAGAAAAGCTCATGAAATTTCACATACCTGGTCTTGGTAGGTGGTACCACAACTACTGTTTGACCCACAAGTGGCTGTGCTTGCAGAGGTCTTTCCACAGGGCAAGGAGGATCACTAAAGGAGGGAGAGCCTGGAATAGCTGGGTGGGGAGTATGATGGTGGTGGTGATGATGATGTTGAAAATGGTGGCCATGCTGCGGAAAGCAGCTTGTGTGTGGGTGTCCTAATGCATGGTGGTTCTGTGCCGACCCTCCACAGGGCAAGTGCTGGGGACGGCAGGAAGGTAACCTTGGCCTTGCCAAAAGGCCTGTTTCTGTTACAGCACTAGATGCAGTTCTCCTGAAGTCATCTTGAAACGAAAAATGCAAAGAACAATCAAATGATCAAATATTACTGTGTAAAAAATAGGTTTGCATAAATAAGTAAATAAAGAATTAAGACGTTTAGTAAATTCAAATCTCGGTAAATAAGAATGTGATAGTGCCACATTCTTAATATATATATTATATAGTTTCAGGGAAGAGTCTTCATTGAGATTTTCCTGAAAGCCTAAATTCTTTAGGAGGCTCATATTTACCATGATGTTCAAATATGGCAGTAGATCATCTTCTCCTGGGCCATAACAGATGATTTGTTTTTAATTGCATTAAAAATTTTTTTAATTCAAATGAGTCCTTCTATTATATACAATAAAGCAAAATTCTCCTGAACTCCAGGAACCCCTAATAGCACAAATCATTCCTACATAATGCAGACTATTTGTTAAAAACCTCATCTTCTGAAGACATAACCACCAAACCAGAGCCTGTCTGGCTGCCGCACTAACCTCCATCTCTCCCCTTCCTCTGGTCTCTACTCAGACCCAACAGAATGTAAGAAATAAAATTCTAATATGTGTAGAATTGAAGGTGTCATAATAACCTGATTTCTGATTTCCCAAATCCCCTCGATCAGTAATAATGTAGAGCTTTCAGAAAATCCTAGAGAATTAATTAAAAAAAATCACAGGCCACTAAATTAGACCATCTTTGCAAGGGCAGTAAGATAAATAACTTATTTATTATATACAATATATCTGAACTAGTGAATTAGTGCTGAGCAGTGGGAAACAAGCATGGAGTCAGAGGGGCCTGAGTCTGAATCGTGAGCCTGTCTAATCCTGAGCAATGTGACCTTGGGAAAGTCATTTAACCTTTCTCACCTATTAAATGCAGCAGTAGCTGCCCTGCATGGCTGCTAGAGAAGATGATAATCTGCTGGGTATGGAATACAGGAGCTCTGATTATGCTCCCTGCCCCACGCCCAGAGTCATTTTGAACGGATGTTCTTCCCTATCAGAAGAAATGCAAAAGTGCCCCCAGAAGGCCTAGCGCACTGTTTTAAACTCATCTAAAAAACAGCATCCTTTCCTCAAACTATGTATTATGCGGAAACCAGGTAAAAATGTAGATAAAATTTTTACTTAAAATATAATAATAGGAAGAGTGGAGCACCCAAACTCCTATCCTTCCCACCCTCCATGGGCCTCCTGAGTCCTCCCCTCAGAACCCTTAGGATTCTGGAGCACCACTGTTCTGGTCTTAGGTCTAGAATGACCAACACCAGAGTTAACCTGCTCCTATTTGGCTCATAGTACCTACATAATCTCTTCTGGGCCCAGTTACCAATCAGGAATCTTCTGGTTACTTACAAATAATAGAAAAATACAACCAAAACTGGCTTAAAAAAATGAAGAGAATCGATGGGGTCACATAAAAGAATCTGGGTGGAGGTACTTTGGGCTCTGGTTGACAGGTCTGATGGCAGGCAGCAAACTTCCCTGTAATTCTCCTGGGTCTGCCTTCCCATACATGTCCTCTCTTGTCTTTGCTGATTCTCTCCTGGGAAAGGTCTGTGATCTCAATTCTGCTACAGAGTATCTCCATTCTAAATCTCTGTATATTGGTTTTCTCCAAGCTTTTAGGTCTGGCCTATTTGGGCTAATTTCATGAACTAAAATAAAGGTAACCTGAGAACTAGATTCAGGAGTCTGTGGACTTGGATAAAAAAAAAATTACAAATTTTTTCTCATCTCTAATTACCTCCTGGCATTCATACCACCTTGTTAGCATCAGTTGAGAGGTTAAATATTACAAGTGATTTGTAACAAAAAACAAGGAAAATAAGTTGTTTACTTTTAAAACAAATTATAGTGGATTCAAAGTCAGTTATAGTTCTGTAACTCAGTATATAATTATAACATTTTCTTTCACTTGCATTCCAAATTTTTTAATAACTTGAACAAAGTTACAATTAGCATAAAAGGAAATGACCATCATCAACAGCCTGTAAGTAACTATTTTCTATATGCTGTAATATATGTAGCAATAATTCAGTACTACAGTAGCTTTATTTCCTGAAGCATTTTCAGGACTTTATCTCAGCCCCCATGTTAACATGTACGTGTATGTCATTTAGGGTGAAATTACTTCAGAAAAAAGATTGAAAACCTTTGGGATTAAATCCAGTCAGTGGGTGGACCTAATGACCTTCATGGTTCCTTCCAACTCTGACGCTTTAATTTTACAGATCCAGTTATTTGAGAATTCTGTGCAACCCTAAGACTCGGGAGATGAATTTGTAAATACAGCAAGAGTGCTGCGGACTGCTGCGGCCATGATGGAAGTGAGAGAGATGACCCTTATTTGTGCAGACAGAACTTGCCTTCGTTGTCTTCAAATATCTCAAAGACAAAAATAAGAGTGAGAGAATAGGAAGCACAGTGACTATAATATATTTAAGGCCAAACACATATTTAAGGGGTCAGATCATTAATGGTGAGATCACTAATGATCTCAAAAAGAAGACTGGACTTAGAGATCTACTTAGGGTACAGTTTGGACTCCCAATTACATTAAGTCTATTTTCCTACAGTCCAGAACCCCTCTGTTGCTCAAACAGGGTCGCAACCCAAAGCAAAGACAGCTTAATCTCCTGTTGTTCAAGAGTTACTGACAAAAGAAAACTGCCATAAATTAGAGGTGAAATACAAAGATATCTGATAAATAAAACACTTCCTTCTAATTAATATTTAGCCCCCACTGTTCACTAAAAATGAGACAATAACAAACCTGCACCAGAGAAATTAACTTCCCAGCTCAGTGACATGAAGCTGGTTAAAGTCCTTTCATTCAATCCTTTAGGAGTATTACTGAGATGGACCAATGCATTCATTCATTCGTTCAGCGAGTCTGACAAATAGTAACGGCATGGTAAAGGATCTAAAACAGGCACTGGAAAATGCAATGGTGAGAAAAAAGTCTTGGCCTTTAAAACAACTTCTCATGTGCTCTGCCTTTGTTGTCTTATCTCAACTAGCAACATGCTTGCACAACCTAGGTGGCTCAATAAACACTTTTAAATTTAAGTTAACCCCACAAGGGAAAAGATGCATGCATGCATGCATGCAGTTAAGTGCTAAGAAGAGAAGGACTTGATCTTTGGTCCTTGAGGAGCTCATCATCAAGTATAGAGACAATTCAAAATATTAATCAACCAGTATCATAACAGAAGCCCTGGGTTCTAGTATAATATAAAGCAATGTTGTCCTCATGGGACATCTGGCAACACCTGGGGACATTTTTGGTTGTCACACTGGAGGGGAGGTGCTGATGCTTGAATTCAGTGGCGGAGGCCAAGAATGCTGGAACATACCCTACAAAGCACAGGACCGTCCCCCACACAAACTGTGCAGCCCAGAGATAACAGTGCCAAGGTCGTGAAACCCTGGCATAAAGGAAGAGTACTGGCCCCAAGCCAGACTTCCTAGGTTTGAATTCTTGCTCCACTATCACATAACCTTGGGCAAGTTACTTCATCTGTACAATAAGAGTAATAAAATCTGCTTCATAGGTTATTATGAAAATCAGAGTTAGTAAAGATACATCATGCCCAATATTATGAGTGCAAAAGATGTTGGTTATTATCCACTAGAATATTAGCTCTCTTAAGGTAGAAAATTCATGTTCTGTTCCCAGTGCCTAGATAAGTGTCTGATACATAGGTTTCCACAGCAGCTGCATCAATTTACATTCCCACCAAATATTCATAATGGTTCCAGATTCTCCATATTATTGTCAGCACTGTTCATTTTCTATTTCCTGTTTTTGGTTTTATTTTCTTTCTAATTATGATGGGTGTAAAATGGTTTTGATTTGTAGTTCCCTCATAATTAATGAGGTTGTTTTCATGTGCTTCCCATTTATTTGCATATCTTCTTTGGAAAAATATCTATGCAAATCCTTTGCCCATTTTTAAACTGGTTTGTTTCTCTTTTTACTGTTGGGTTGTGCAAGTTCTTTATATATTCTGAATACTAGACCCTTATCAAATAAATGATTTTCACATGATTTTCTCCCATTCTGTAGGCTGTCTTCTCACTTTCTCAATAATGTCCTTTCATGTACAAAAGTTTTAGACTTTGGTGAAATCCAATTTACCTGTTTTCTTTTGTTGTTGCTCATATTTTTGGTGACAGCCCCAATCTCTTTCAGTTGTGCTATGATACTTCAATAACATGCAGCACCTCAAATATGACATCTTAGTCTAAAAGAGACGACTTTGCTCACCTGCGATGTTCATTCTAAGATTACACTTTTGCTAACATAGCTAAAATCCTTAAAACAAGACTTTTTCTAAAAAAGTAATGAAACAGTTCCTCTCCCCCCCCCCCCACTGTTTAAATGCACCTCCTGTAGAAGTGCCAGTCATACTGGTGCCTGTAAGAGGCGCTGACACTGTGGAGGGGTGGCTCCTAGTGACAGCTGGTGCAGTATCAGAGGCCCACGCAGGGGGAGATGAATCTGAATTGTTAATAAGAGTGCTTGGGGTCTGGGACTCCATTCTTGCACAAGTGGTTGGTACTGCAGTAGGTTCTACAAAATGTAAAACAGTTATTTAGCATTTCAAAACAGATTAGGTAATGGACTGTATTTTAATCAAAGCTAACATTTTTACAATAATTAATCAAAACAAACTTTAAAAATATTAACTCTCTAATTAGTACAATATGTAGTTTTAAAAAAGCTTTCATGAAGCTAAAGGGAAACATTAAAATGACATGTTACGAAAATGTGATTACTGCATTTTAAAAATCTAACACATATGCATATTCCAATAATTCAGGTTTTTAAAATAGTTTTTTAGGTAACCACTGTGGAAGTTTTGTGACCTTTCAAATACTTGAAATTATTTTCCAGTTCTAAAGATCAGAACATTAAGACTCAAGTAGTTAAAGGAAAATTAATACTAAGTAGTCTTTTTTAGACACTAGACTTGTTCTTACTGTGGTTGACTGTGAAAGAAATTCATCACACGGCAATCGGAAAATGTATTCATAAAAGATAACCAAGGTAAAGAAGCACTGTAGGAAAAAAATACCATAAATCAACAACCCATAAAAAAATTGTAAAATTATTTTTTCTAAAGAAAACTGCACTGGCTTCCTGTCATAAAATTTGAAATCTTGTTACAAATTTTTTAAATCTGTGTCTTAGAGTTATGGTTAGTCATGGTTCAGTACTACTATTGATATTTATATGACTTAAAAATAAAAGTTAACAAGGCCTCATTCCTTCTAAATACAATGAAATCACTAAAAAGTAAAGAGAATAAGTCCAGGTGCACTGCAGTAGCTTCCATGTTTACTCAATCCGAGAAACATTTTTACCTGAGGGAACAGGTGGATTGTTTTGGGGGTTTTCAGCGGCAGAGACACAAACATGTTCTCCTCCTGCAGGTGACAGGCTGGGAGGATTCCCTACTGAGCTCGTTCTCCTGGGAACTACTAGAACTAGGGAGCAATGCATGTTTTCTTGGAGCTAGCACTTCTGATTTCTTCCTCTGCATGAATATCCTCTCTTTGTGTTTCTGTGTCCTCTGTGAGGAATTATTTTTTACAAACCTCTTTCTGCATGGAAGTTTCCTTGACGAACTGCCATGAAAACAGGGTCTTTTTTTTTTCATGAACAATCCTGAAACTGATTCGGTCTCACTCCCAGGCCACTTTTGGGATGGTGCTCTATGAGTTCCACTTTTAGCATTCAATATTCCCCGGGGATGTCTTACGGGGACTTCTTTATCCCCATCAGAAGTCACAGTATCAGAATCCCCAACATGCAGACTAGATGAAGGGGAAGAAAGACAATCCCTGAAAGAGGAATCACTATGTTCATCACTTGGTGTTTCCAGGTGTTGCCTCAATCCTGATATTCCCTGGTTCTCTTTAACGCAATTTTTCATGTATGAAGGGCCAGTCTGCTGGCTTCTGCATTTCTTCCTCACAGCAACACTTTTTTCTTGCTCTTGTTGGTTACTGTTCATGTACTTCTCTTTTTTCTAGGAATCATCACACAAACGAGAGAATTCACTCCCCACTTTACTATTAATCATCTCAACTCCTGCAAGAATCCTTCTGGGTGCCCCGGTGGGCCCTGGATGCATGAGGGTCCCTTTCAGGCTCCCCTGTGTCTTTGGCACATCAGAAGGAACCTCACTCTTCATATCCACTGATAAAGTATAGAGTTTGTTACATTCAGGAGTCCATTGAGACATGGGAAGCTTTAAGGAAGGCCTAGATGACATAATTAGATATTTACAAGATTGTCAGTGTATTTTATCACACTACTTCTCTTCAGATTCCACTGAGAAGATCCCTATAATAGGGCAGAAGTGCCTTTTCCTCATCAGGATGTAAAATTGCTGTAATGAGTCATTCTACTATTCTTATAAAACATTTGTCTCTACCCATATCCCCGATTTTTATAAATACAGTAAAGATCACAGAATTTAGGCCTACTTGAAAACTTCTATGAACCAAAAACTGGTCTTACTGTATTATCTTCCTACCTTCAGCAACATATTTGATCAAAATCAAATAATTTCTTCAAAACCTACTATGGTGAAAATAGATAAAAGGATTAGAATTTGAAAGACTTTTATTAACAGTGTTTTTCCCTGGTATCACATTATCAAGTGGTAATTATATTAAATATTTTCTGTACATCTAGATGATTACTATGTTAGACGGATTACTATAAACAATGAAATAGTATGAATTCAGTGCTGTATCTAAGATCAGCCATTGCACCCTGCATGGCATTCAGTAAGGTGAGCAGTAAACGAGGACCACAAAGCTTGGTGAACATATGGGCACTGCCATGAGCAAATCTCAAGAGGCAGCCAGCCAGTCAGACAAGAATCACCACAGTTAAATGCAAGAAAACAAGTCACAATGATAAGGCACAGGCACATGGGATTTAAGATTCAAGAGAGAGCAACATTAGGATGCCTATAATAAAAAATACAGATAATAACAAGTGTTAATAAGGATGTAAAGAAACTGGAAGCCTCACACACTGCTGATGAGAATGTAGAATGGTGTTGCCACAGATATTCTTAAAACGTTTAGTCATAATAGCCAAAAAGTGTAAACAAGTGTCAACTGATGAATAAATAAAATCCAATAGGATATTACTTGTTAATTAAAAGAAATGAAGTACTGATTCAAACTACAACATGATACCAACCTCAAAAACACTATACTAAGTAAAAGAAATCGGTCACAAAGATCACATATTGTTAAGAGTCCCCTTTAAAGCCAATGTTAGATTAGTGACTGCCCTGGACTGGGGCCAATAGGAGGATTGAGCTGTGTTAGCCAAAAAATATAGGGTTTATTTTTGGTGAACTGATCGTGTTTTAAAATTGACTGCAGTGATGGTTGTTCTGCATTGTACACTTAGAAAGGCAGAGTTGTATGGAATGTGAATTATGCAAAGCTGTTGTCAAGTGTCAAGAGGGAAAGTCTCAAGATTTCTGGGCACTAGATAAGCCCTCTTTTGATCAGCATCAAAAGATTCATATTTTATGGATTGATCTGGGGTTCCTCCAGAAGTCCATGTCTCCCAAGGTTGTGTTGAGTGGGACCTCTGAGGAAACAGTCTTTATATGATGAAGGAGAAAAAATGTTATAGACTCCTCATCATGAATTACTAAGTCACCCTCTGGGTCTTGGGAATGGAGATCCTGAGAGGCAATACTTGCCAAAGGAAAACTTGCCATAAAGACAAATAAATTCTGAGGACATGTATTTGTAAGTAATTTTACAAAAGTGGTCACAGCATAATTTACTGAACTCAATAACTTTTCCATCAATTTATGCCCCAAAGCCAAAACAATGAACTCTTACCAAATTAAGGGCTGCATCCCCAGAATGGACCAACCTTGAGCCACATTACCAAAATACAACCTTGAAGCCTTGAACATTCTTTCAGAGCATGGCTCAACGTGTGAGCTAGAACCACAAACTGAAGAACACTACAGAATTATGCCCTTTTGAAATGAATGCTGTTTTTTGCTGGCCTTAAACCTCATACTCCATCCAAATATTCAAAATATGGTATTTTTCATTATGCCATTACTTATAATTCCCTTGCACAAAATACTCTAGGTCTTATTATGTTGTTCAAATAACTCTCCTTTTCTTTCTGTAAGGAGTAATAAATACCTCATTTGTTTGAAGTCAGATTTCCAGAAACTTCAACTCTTGGGAACACAACCTAAAGGGATATGATTCTCTGAAGGGTCAAAATAAGTGGCAGAAAGGCCACATGCAGTCCCATATTCAGAGACTATTTTATGTTTCATATAATCTTAATAAGTTTAGTTCCCTAGATTTCAGGCATAACAGACAGAATATTGGTGGCAGCACCTAAAAACAATTAACAGACAGAAGAACAAGGCACTTGTCCCAATAACTGAAATGTCAGCAGTCTGTCTAGATTACATAATATTATTTATGTGAACAGGTTCTAAGAGCAATATACCACAGAATAAAAGCTGATGTTCAGAATCATAAATCTGAGACATCAAGAAAACAGTTTTCAGTGAAATAAGCATGAACATGCCATGTTTTAGGCATATTTACAATAACATTGTTAATAATTTTTAGTCAGTTACCAGGTAACATGCCAATTGCAACTATTAGTGCAATTTCCATTGAAAATATGCAAAATAAGATGTAAATTTCTGTATGAATTCATAAGAAGAGTAAAATAAAAAATTTAAATATACAAGATACCGGAAATATATGAAACTATATTCCTAATATGCAAAGAGCTTCTTCAAACTGATATGAAGGAAAACACAGGTCGTGACTTCTGTCTTATAAATAATGTTTAGTTTTATTCTTTTTTTTCTGAGAAATTTATAAAGTAAAATAACCAAATGGGAGAAAAAAAGAGATTCAGGTGTGTTACCTAAAATCTTTGGTTCCTTATGGGTGCCAATCCTAAACCCTAAGGCTAAATAAATATAAGCTGGAGGAGCAAAGCTGAAATACAGCATTATTAACAGGTCAGAAATTGGGAAGTTCACAAAACCTTGTGAATGTCACTGGCTCTCTTCAACTGTTGTGACAATGACAAACCCTGTCGCTCAGATTAAAACCTTTTCTTATTGAAAGAGAATTCAGCAATAAATTCTTTCCTAGATGCAGGTCTATTTGTTTTCTAAAAGTTTTCATAAATACACTTAAAAGCTCTAATTTCACTTACTTGTAACCAAAGTCCAGTGAAAGCAATCGGAAAGAGGCTCCAGTCTCCCTCATCCTTTACCCACCCTGATAGTCTACAAAATATTTGTCAGTGACTTCTGGGATTTAAGAAAAAAGAAAAAGCCAGCATTATGAGAAAGAGAGGTTAGGTCAGAAAAATAGCCATTATAGCAGCGTTATACTAATATTCCTGATCCTGACAGTGATGGTGCTGCTGCTGGGCAGGCACAGGCCCCAGGAGGCCCGCAGTCCTTTCGGCAGGAGCGCGCACACACATCTCTCTGTCTGCGGCCGGTTTCCTAACGACACCCTTTCCTTTTGCAGCCAGAGTTCATTTTTTTCTGAGGCTTGGAATAAAGCAGAAGAATCTCATGACAATTGCCTGTCCCTAAAACAAACACACATTCCTTCTGAAACTTTTTTTAAACACTTATAAGTGCTTTTACAAAGCTGCTTCTTACGACTCCACAACAGAAGACAAAGTCAACACACACAGATACTACCAAGTCCTATGATGCACACTTGTGAGGCTAAAATGCCTTTGCCATTCAGCCAGGTTCAGAAATTTCTAAAGGAAAGGAAATCCTAATTAAGAACTATGAGCTTTTTCAGAATAGCTTAGATATGCTATAGATCACACTTCTATCAGTTTTACAAAATAACATTTCATTTTCTTGGAACCGTGTGTGTGTGTGTGTGTGTGTGTGTGTGTGTGCTGGGTAGTAGAAAAATAGAGAACCACATTTTTAGTATACTTAATAAGAGAATATAGAGTACATGTTTTTAATATACTTAATGTTTGGGTCTAGCATGAGAAAGTTTATGACGATACTGGTAGTAAGAACATATTTTTTTATGGACAAAAAATATATACATACCTCTTAAATTTCAAACTTTACTAAGAAATTAATGAGTTCCTCATTTGGGCCCTCTGCAACTTTTTTTAGTTCTGATCCTCTCATACTTTGACCAGTCTGTGTGCCTCCATCTGCAGCATCAAAATACTCATCTTCAGACTCTAATAAGGAGATATTCATTTGACTTGAGAGATTATCCACTGAAAACTACATAAAACAATCAAATCTCTTAGAAGTAAAATTCATTTATGAAATATAATCTTCACATTCAGAATCAGAATATAGTTTCATTATTTTTCTAAGTCTGACAAAATGACTCAACCTGGCATATGATAATCATATAAAATCAAAACATCCCTACAATTTTTCTTTAATAGTTGTGATTGAACTTTACTTCATTGATTCAATATTCTGAAATATTTATTGGGCATCATCTATCATACATCAGTCTGTTATTACCCACGAAGGACACCAGAGTGACCACCAGTACAGACATGATCCCTGTCCTCATGAAGCTTACATTCTAGTTCATAATCAAAGATCAGATAGGCCAAAGCTAGAGAAAAGGATCAGGTAGAAATTGAGGCATAAAAAGTATCTTATTTAGAATCTTAAGGGCTGTCAATCACAAAAATCCTTTCATTTAGATGAAGAAACTTGGCCTTCAAAGTGACTTAAAAGTCACACTGTTGGTGAGCAGTACAACTATAACTAAAACCAGTAAATTACTACAACACTCTCAAAATTCCTTTATTTCCTGAAAATCTTATTTTTATATACTAATTTATAGGTTTGGTTGAATGAAGAACATTTGACTTTCCCTACCTGATTCCACTCCATCTAGCAATAGTGATGTACCAAGTAGGCCTTTTGTCCTATGTGAAATAACAGGAATTGAGGATACCTAGCAAAGAATACAAAAAGTTTTCTTAACATACTGATCTAACAGGATTAAATATACATAAATAAGAGAAATACTGAAAAACAGTAAAGGATAAGGAGAGATAGAAAGACATATACAGACACAATACATACATTTTCCAACAAGAATATTAAGCAATCAAGGAACTGATGATTAGCTGGAGTTTACTAATTATTAAGACTACCACCTGCATTTACAAGGGCAGAACTATGTACAATTCTAGTAGGTTAAGTCTATTTCTCATTATGTGTCATTTAGCTGCTGTCTATGGCAATATTAATTGTGAATCTTTATAACAGGTTCCTCCTGGAAAATGGAAACAGCATTAGTTGTTTGTCTCAAGTTCCACTTCAAACTAAGTAGAAATCCAACATTTATTTGATGTTGTAAAGATAAATTCCAATTAAAGTGATCTAGAACGTTTAAGTCTAACATGTAAGAAAATTATACACTAATCATTTGATTTTGCAACATTTTAAAGATTTCTAGAACTCATTTTATGTAAAACACATTTCACAGATTTGACCATTTTTTCCTTTCATTTATGTATTTGTTTAATTGTTTCCTAAAACTGATTTCTACCACAACTCCAAAATAGTAATGAAAATAAGCTACAATCTGTATTTACTCAATGCCATATGCAGTTTTGTTCAGAATCAACAACACTAAATTTCTGAAGTGCATCAAGTAAGTGAAACTGGCCCTAAAAAATTACTGAAAAGTAAAACAGCTCAAAGAAAGATAAAAAGAAACTCATCATGAACACAAATGTAAAGAGATTTAGCATTTTTATTATATCTTTACCTGTCTCTCTGGAAACAGTTCAGATGATTTCTGTGGTAGGGGTATACTGTTAATCAAACACAGCACATCTTTCATCTTCTGGTCAGAAATTCTCACATGCATCAAAGGAAGCCCTCCTGATACTTTAAATCTAAAAAATAAAATTCAACTGTAAGGTTTTAAAGTCCAGCTTCTCTACATCATGGAGAGAGGGACTGGATTGGAGAAGACACTACATTGTTGAATCAAAGTTACTTTGGGCATTTTTTAATCTAATTATATTAATGCCTCATTTAGTCAATATTTGTCAGGGAATGGGAAATTCTATGTGAGCTAAGTTTCCAGATAACTTAAATGTATCCTTCATAAACTACCAAACTTTTGAAAATTAACTCATTTTTATGAAAATACTTTCAATCACAATCATCTACTTTTTAAAACCAAATCACTATGCATATTTTAATTACTTCCTGATATCCAGATTTCTCATTATAGATATTAAAGAGTATCTACTCCATCACTCTCTATCCCTTCACCATCTCTATTTCCTTTTACACCAATTACCAGCACCTGACATATCAAATGTACATTATTCTATGTATCCTCTGATTAAATATAAGCTCCATGAGGATATCTGTTTTACTCACTACTGAATCACTGTTGCGTTTTCATAGTTAGTTGCTTACTTTTCCATACCTGCTTCTCTTCTGCTTCCCTATTCAGTATAACTGCCTAGCTTTGTCTCAGTAGTTCTGTGGCAGCTGTTTGTTGCTCTTAACACTCTTTCAGCTGGTTATCTTTGACTTCCTAACTAAGCTGTGAAGAGCTCAAGTTGACAGATGAGTAACCTCTAGATGAAAAATGATTTTTCTGTACAATGCACAAACCACTCATGTTCAAAAGAAGCCAGCTGGCCGTTTGTATCTCAAAAGATTGAACTTTCTGCAAAAGTACTCTATAAATTGAAAAGCCCTATAAAAATCTAAAATTCTTCTTTATTATTTCTGAAACATTATGCAAAACTGAAAGCCTGACAAATAGAAGGACTGGATTAAACCCTCCAACCTAAAATAACTAAAAAACAGTAAAAAGTACATGAATCAATGATTTAAAAGACACTGAACATCAGTCAACAAAGGACAGTTGAAAGACAGAAAACAAATAAGGGAAGACCTACAGATATTGCAGCTTACTGACTTAAGAGTTTCAAAATGTCTGGGGTACAATAAAATAGTATTTCAAGGGAAATTTATACCACTAACTGCCTATATTAGAAAAGAAGTTCTCAAATCAATGGTCTCGGCTTCTACCATAAGAAGCTAGGAAACTAAAGGAAATAAAACCCAAAGTAAGCAGAAGGAAAAAAGCAATAATAAAAATGGAGTAGATATCAGTGAAATACAAAAACAGAAGGACAATAGAGAAAATAAGTGAAACCAAAGCTGATTCTTTCAGAAGATAATCAACAAAATTAATAAACCTCTAGCCAGATTTATGAAGAAAAAAAGAGAAGAGGCACAAAGTACTAAGAATCAGAAGTGAGAAATGGCATCACTACAAATTCAACATCTATTAAAAAAGGTAATGTAGAAATAGTATTAAAATTTTTATGACAGTAAACTCAACAACTAAGATGGACAAATCCTTTCCTTGAAAGGCAACCAAAGATCACACAAAGAAATAGATAATCTCAATAGCCCTTTATCTATTACAGAAATTGAATTTGTAGTTAAAAACCCTCCCCTAAAAAAAGAAAACTCTAGTCCCAAATGGCTTCACTGGTGAATTCTATGAAACATATAAAGAAGAAAGAGCACTAATTCTACTTCCAGAAAATTCATTCTATGAGGATACCACTGCCCTGATGCTCTGATACCAAAACAAGAAAATAAAAGCACAGACCAATATTGCTCATAACCAGAGATGTAAAACTTCAAAACAAACTTTTAGCAAACCAAATCCAAGAACATTTTAAAAGAATACATGATTACCAAATGAGGTTTACCTAGTAATACAACGTTGGTTTAGTATCCATTTGATAAAGGTTATCAAGACTACTGATACGAACAACATGGATGAATCTCAAATTATGCTGAATGAAAGAAGTCAAACAAAAAGGAGTTGAAACTGAATCTTTTATATAACTATTAAGGATTTATATAAAATTCTAGAAAATTCTAACAAATCTATAGTGTCAAAAAAAGATTTATGTTGTCTGGAAATTAAGGGGTGAGGAGTTAGGAGGTAGGAATGGGAGAGAGAGTACAAAAGGGAACAAGGACATTGGGGGATGAAGGATGTGTTCATTATCCTGACTGTATGATGTCTTCATAGATACACACCTATGTCAAAACTTATCAAATTGTACACTTTAAACAGATACTGCTTACTGAAACTCAGTAATACTTCAATTAGGCTATTTTTAAGAAAGCGGCATAAATATTTCATAATTATTTACTTAAATTCATAATTCAGTTTTTATTCTTCATTCCCTTAGATTATTCTCAAGATTTTATATGGTTTCATAATCAAAGGAGCACCTAACCTAATTTAGAACATTTTATTTTACTGATGTAGAACCCTGGATTTGATCCATTCAACAACACAGATCAACAACTTTTACAGAATGTAAAAGTCCAAATACTTCTCAATAAGAAAGGTGATATATAAATTCAAATAAACATTTTCTTAAAAATATTTTTCTGCTATAAGATCATCATTACTTTTTTGTCCTGCAGAAATCTAGCCTTTCGCTTCTTAAAATCCAGTAACTGATGCAGATATATTTCATCTTGTTGATTTTATGTTAAGGAAACTCAGACATTACCTGGTCATTCTCACATCTTTTTCTGTCATTGCCTTGACCAACTCAACATGAATATCCAGGGGTTGCAATATAGGCATAGTTGAGATGCTGAAATCAACGCTTTTTCTAGTTTTCCCCTTTAAAAAAAATTTTAAATTAAGTGACTAGTTTTTATGTATTACTTACTTTTACATTATCAGATATTCTGTGGAAAACTGTAACTTATTAAAATAATAAACATTCAATGAATACCAATTTTTACTTCTTTCAGCATAAACAACTTAAATGACCTTATATGTTTTAAATAAGATTGACAAGAGTTAAAGACTATTATATAAAACATAACTGTAAATATTTATTTGGAGAATGTTTACATAACATCTCGCATTTTAAGGCAAACAGGAAAAAATCCAAGATTTTATTGCCTTCACTCCAGAATTAGTGATCAAGGGGATGGTGCAGTGAAAAAATGAAAAAAAAATTGACAAGGAAAAAAGACATTTCTGGGGTTCCTACATGCAATTACCCTAGTTTAGCATATAATTCTAAAGCAAAAGTGAGTTTTATCAAGCAAGATTTTATGACAAAAATGGATAAAATCACTTTTCTACAAATAAAAAGGTCTCAGAAAGATTTTTCCAATGACTAACAGAACCCTACACATACTGTAACTGATGGCAATGACTATCTTTTAGCACTTATAATTCTAACTTCTAAGTACATACAAAAGAAAAGGCAGTTTTAATGCTCCGTTCAAGGAATGAGAAGCCTCCTAATATATAAAAGCTAGGTAGAGCATTATATATTTACATTTTAATAAACCTCATCACTCCTAATAGAGTATACACTACACACAGAGATTATATCCTTTCCTCCAATGACCTACTACAAGGTGATGTATTTAAGGATATTTAGGAAATATTTCTTGCTTATAGAAACTAAAGAAGTATAGAAAACCAGCAGTAGTTACTCAGGCAGTAGAAAACACCAAACCACTTAGAGAATAATTAAATTAATTATCTTTAGGGTTTTGAGACAATATGCTTACTTCTCAGATATCTACAAAAGTAGATGTAATACCACTGAAAAAAAGACTAGACTAATACAGTAAAATTATTTAAAAATAAAGGCAGCAAGGGAAAACACTGCGATATCCCAAAAGCACTGGGGCAGAGGTACTAATTGCAACTTCTGTTTTGTGTTCTTGGCAGTTTCATGGTCATATTACAAAAAAAAAAAATGGCAAGGACTGGACTTAAGATTCAAATGGTGCCAAGTACCCTAAGGTGGTAGAGTGTCAAGGACCCACATTTTCATCTTTAGTTGTACCTGTGGCAGTGATTTGCACTGATGGGCCCTAAATGGTTTTCTTAAGCTACCAACAAGTATGTGTTCAAAATCTTGTCAGGGTTGATATACATGCACATATAAATGTATATTTACCAAAGCTATTCAACATAATTTTAATATCCTAAAAATTCAACAGGCTTACCTGCCCTTGCAAAGGGTAATTGTACATTTGTTATTTCCACATCAAACTTGTCATATGCCTCATCCATTATTTCTTCGAGAGATGAATTAGTAGTCTTCTGCAAACCTTGATCTTTACTGTTAAGCTGAAATGGACATACATCAGTTTTTTAAGCAGATAAGTACAGAGATAAATATATTAGTGTTTTCTTAAAACCTAACTAAAATGAAAACACTGCCATTAATGAATTCACATTTTGCTTAATTTTCTGATAATTATTTGTAAATATTAGGAATATCACATTTCAGCATACATCTCTAACATGTTTGGGTAATATGTGCTCAGCACATTTGCATTAGTTAGGAGATGGGTTACACAGCCTTCTACTTCAAATAAGCAGCTCTTTTGGGCTCTCAGGAGTTATCCTCACTATGGCTCAGCAACTCCGTTACTGATTCGAAACTCTTCACCATGAAATAGCAGGATTTGTTCCTTTTTCTCCTCACTACATCACCGTGATTAGTTAGGCCACTAGAATTCACATCCTATCTCTTCTTCCTTTTCCCTCTCCTCACAGGAAGTAAGGATCAAACTCAGAGGCTGTATTTTTTTAAATATTCACTTTTTCTCAGAGGCTTGCATTTCTAAGAGGTTCAATACCCAAAGCTTTAAGAGTTCTCTTACTCTCATTAGTTGCTGATGGTGATTTAATAAATATATTCATATGTGCATTATTTCCTATTGTTAAAATATATAAATTAACAAATAACACAGTGTAATAGAACTCTAGAAATCTAGGAGTGCAGAAAACTAGGAATGCTTCTATCCAATTAGGGAAACACAGGAGTAATCCCATTCTCAATGTCAAATCAGCTACCACTGCAGAAAATTTTAGGGCTTGTTTTTTTAATAGCCATAACATATTCATGGCTATACAAATATTCAGTCTGAGCTAGGCTTGACAAATTGCTAAGAATAAATAAGTCTAGGTTTAGTTTAAGTGAGCATTAAGGGAAAAACAGTAAGCCACCAGATAGCTGGCTACCAACCTGGGCAAAAATGGGCAGAGAGAAATACATATGTGCCTACCTGAAAAGTACCAAAGTCTAAAATGAGAAGATCTGACTTTTTATGATGAAAACCTGTCTGTGGAACTATTAGATAAGAAGGCTTCAGATTTATCCTTAAATCAAGAACTTTTTGAGTTTCAATAATATGTGTAAGTCTTAAGAAGAAATAATGACAGATTAGACGGTCAAATTGAAATAAGTAATTGTGCTATTAACAAGAGTAAGAACATAACTTGAGGAAGAGTGTTGGTTCTGCTCACAGACTAGATTCTCAATTAGTAGGTGAAATTACAAGTGGCCAGTGGGAAACAATCATATCATTGCACAGTACAGTAAACCCAACATAGCCAGTTATTTTATCTAGAGACAGAATAATTTATAATTTCTTTAGTTAGCAAAGAGATAAAGTAGTTGGCTTGAGTTTAGAGGCCATATTGTATAAAAGTACGTATCTTTAAAACCAGATTCACATACAGTACGGTGAACAGTTTCTTAAGAACTAAGATGGAGGGGATGTTTTCCATCTCAAACTCAATCTGAAGCACAGGACCCCAAAGGTAATAGCAGACAGAATCATCTGTGCCTCATATTATTCTTTTTCTCACTCAGTCTAGCAGGTACATTTGACTTCAGGTAATTTTTGTATTTTTACTTCAGGTAAAAATGCAACTCCACTGTATAACATCTTCACCTGTCAAATCTTCACCTGTAGCTGTTCTCTCTCTAATTTCTTCCAGTTTCATCAATGTAGCTGATGTTTTTGCTCAAGATCTAATCCCTTATTTGATTGAAAGAATTCAACCACTGCAATGATGGTTTTCTATAATTTAAAATATAATCAAGTTATACACAGTACTTTACATAAATTCATAAATTTTAAAATTTCAGCTAAATTCTAAACAACTGTGGCTCTGAACTGAGGGAGGTACCTCCTAAGATATTCTGCTTTACTGGATCTCTCTCTCAAGTGAAAGAGAACCTGAAAAAAGTAATAGCTCAAGCAAGCTTACTGGAGAGGCAACAAATGTGTACATATCATTAAAGTGACCTTAAGTATGTTCTATGGTGTCATGCTGATGTAGCAATGGAAGTTACTTCTACTTCTAGCCTCCAATTAGCCAAATGATGAATCTCCACTTTGCTAATACAACTGGATTCCCCTGCACTCTGAAGTTTAGAGAGGAAAAAGGAAAGCTATTCAGCCCTTACCAACACCCAAAACTTGAATGTGAAAAAAATCAGACATTTTCCAAGATAGAATGAGTTCTGGAGATTGGAGGCACAAGTGTGAATGTACTTACCACTACTGAACTATACACTTAAAAATGGCTAAGATGGTAAATTGTTATATGCATTTTACTATGATTTAATTTGTGTTTTAAATGAGAGAACACAATGAGTTCTGAAGTCTTCAAATAATGCCTCCCATCCATATCATGAATCCAATTCTAAACTGTAAAGTAAAAATAAGCCAGGGATCTCAACAAAAGGGTTGGGTTAACCTACAAGTGATGCAGTGAGTAGTGAACCATGCATAGCCTGCTGGCTACCTTGAAGTAAGTTAAGGGAGTCTGAAAAAAAGATGGAGCCATAGACACAGAATTTAAGCCAGCATTTTCAATAACATCTAAATGCCAATGTAGTTTGTTGTCATGTGAACAGCATTTCAAATTCTTTTAATTACTCCTAATGCTCTTTTAATTGGTTCCAAACATCAAGCAGAAAGAGAAAAACAGCAACAATGAACTGGAGTAGGAGGTCAGTATATAACTATCTGGGAGTAGTTGGTACAATAAACACACACTTTTTAAATAGTATATTAGGTTTCTGAAATTTTAACATAAGCATAGATAAATACGGCAGCAAAAAATGGTACCACATGAAACCCAAAATTAACTGCTAAACATGTACTGCTTTTAAAACAAGAAAAAAGCATTAGTAAACTTAGCTGCTAAGCAGATAAATAAAAGAGGAAAAATAAAAAGGCCATGTTAGAAGTATAAGATGGCTTTGATAAAGATTCACTTTCTCCTTGCACTTATAGCATCATAGATGACCTCCACAGGCTGGGACTGAATAACCAGAGTCTCGGTCAGCAGTACTATTCTCTGGAATAGTTTCAAATTCAATTTCAAGCAAAGATGATGTAGTATCACCAATTGAAGCCACAAGTGATGGTACAATATCCTGTTGTCTCAGGCCTGTTATATGCCAGTGTTCTAATTTTGCTTCCATCCTACATTCCAGTGAGGAAAAAAGTAGTAATACAAATAAGATCCTTGGCGATGCAATGGGTTAAAATACAAATTTACCTTTTAAAACTCTCCTTTGAGAGCCCATTACCAAGAGGTGAAGTCCAAACTCCTTAGCCTGGCATTCAGTTACCGGGAGGTACAATCTGGAGGGCTTTTTGTTTTGTTTTGTTCTTAATTCCTACTCACCCATAAGAAAAACCCACTTTGGCCAACTCTTGAACACTGCATAAATTCTGCTCATTGCTGTATGAACAACAGCTATACGTAACTCATGAAATTCATCTCCCTACTTCAAGCCACCCGGACACCCTTACCTCCACTTCTCCTAGTCCTTTCCCTTGAGCTGGCCTTAGCCCCAATTCTCCTAAGCCAAGGTATTCTCTTCTATAGCTGACTTGTGTAATATACTAAAAGTATTTAATTAAAAACTGTAAGTATTTAATTTTACAGAACCGTCTCACCTATGAGCAGCCAAAAATGTTAAACAGTTCCTAAATAATTAACTTTTTGTGTATCCCTTCTCATCAACTACAGTATAAACTTCTTGAAAACAGAAATTATTTCCTATGCATAGCCTTCATAGTTTCGAATTTATAAATTCAACAGTATCCAATAAACATTTGTGAAGGAAAGAAAGGAGGGTAGAATAAATGATGACCTCCTCATATAACTCCATGCCAAAACAAAGTCAAATATAAAAAGACTATCTTGACACATAAAAAAAGAAATTAGAGAAGAATTACATTAATTAGTTTTTTTTCCAGTTCCTCATTTCCCTTTGTTTTTTTTTAATATAATTTATTTTATTATCATTAATCTACAATTACATGTGCAATATTACGATTATTAAACTGCCCCTTTATCAGGTCCCCCCCACCAACCCCATTACAGTCACTGTCCATCAGCGTAGTGAGATGCTATAGAATCATTACTTGTCTTCTCTGAGTTGTTGAAATAATAAATTTCTGAAAACTTACTTAAGTGCTTGTGCTCTTGGTCGCTGAGATATCTGAGTGCCCAGGCCAATTAGCTGAATTTTTAGTATTTCTGGAATATTTTTCTTTTCTCTTATCGTAACAGAGGTGCTTACGAACTTCAGTGTCATTATATAGGCCACATACTAAACAAACAAACAAAAATCATTGAACTTTATTTATTACTTTCTTTAATAAGTTCTTTGTATTTCAGTTTGTTGAATTCCACAGTGACCTAAAAAACAATATTATAGGTTTTGGTGTCAATATGTTCACTGTAAAAAAGAACATTAGAAAATTAAATACAAAATTGCTTGCTCAAACAGGACATTTACAAAAGATCCACAATTTCTCTTAATTTTAGAGGTAATAAAATAAAACTTGATAAAGCGTTCTGTGGCATAAAGATTCAATTTGGCAACTTTCACTAAAGCAAACAAATTCAGACCAATCCTCTGGCTTAAAAACTGGGCAAGATATAAAAGTAACAAGCCTTTGGAGAGTTAACAAGACACCGAGAAAAAATACCTGGCCAAAAAACTGGTAGTTCAAGATAGAGGTAGGACAGAGAACGAGGGAGAAGATTCTCATCAAACTACACAGGAAGAGAGGCAGCAAAGAACAAAGGATCCACAAAACAGAAAATTAGTAAAATGGCAATAGTAAGTCCTTACCTATAAATAATTACTTTAAATGTAAATGCATTAAATTCTCCTATCAAAAGACACAGAATGACAGAATGAGTTTTTTTAAAAAAGACTGGTATGTTGCCCACAAGAGATCACTTTAGCTTTAAGGACACACATAGACTGAGAATTAAGGACTACAAAAAGGTATTTCAAGCAAACAGTAACCAAAAAACAAGGGTAGTCATATCAGAAAAAAAAGACTAACTTAAAAATGGTCAAAAGGGAAAAGAAGGTCATTGTATGATGTTAAAGGTATCAATCCATCAAGATCATGTAACAGTTGTAAATCTTCATGCACCCAACTTTGGAACACCTAAATATATAAAGTAAATACTAACAGGACTAAAAAGAAAAATAAATAGCAATAGGATATTAGTTGGGGACTTCAACAGCTCCCTTTCAACCACTGATCATCCAGAGGGAGAATCAATAACAAAGCAATGTATTTGAACAATGATATAGGCCAAAGGAACTTAACAGATACATACACAAAACATTCCTCCCAACAGCAGGATAAACACCTTTTCAATCCTACATGTGGCATTTTCTATGATAGATCATATACTGGGCCATGAAACAAGTCTTAAAAAATTCAAGAAGATACAAATCATATTTCCCAACCAGAATGGAATGAAACTAGAAATTTTAGCAGAAGAGAGCTATAAAATCTACAACTACATGGAAATTAACACACTCCTTTATAACTGATGGATCAAAGAATAAATTAAAAGGGGAAAAAAATGAGAAAAAGGAAAATGGAAACACTACACACCAAAACTCATGGGATTCAGAAAAGTCAATTCTGAGAAAGGAATTTATAGTGATAAATGAATACATCAAGAAGAAAGAAATCTCAAATCTCAAAAATCTCAAAAGCAATCTAACTTTACATCTCAAGGAACTAGAAAAAGAAGAATGAATCCCAAAGTTACAAGAAGGAAGGAAATAATAAATATTAGAGCAGAAATAAATGAAACTGAATGTAGGTAATTGTTGAACCACTGTGTTGTATACTTGAAACCAATAAGACTATATATCAACCATATTTCAAAAAAAAAAAAAAGAAATGAAATAGAGAATAGGAAACAACAGAAAAGAAGATTGACAAAACCAGGAGCTGGTTCTTTAAAATGATGAAATTAACAAACCTTTGGCTAGGCTAACCAAAAAAAAGAAAAAAAGGTAATGTATATAAATAGAAGCATAAATGACAGGCGAGACATTACAATTAATACCACAGAAATACAAAGGATAAGACACTACCCAGAACAAGTATATACCAACATACTGGATAACCTAGAAAAAAAAAAGATAACTTTTAGAAATGTATGACCTACTAAAACTGAATCGTGAAGAAATAGAAAACCTGAATAGACCAATAATGAGTAAGGAGATTATGCTCAGTGAAATAAGCCAGATGGAGAAAGACAAGTACCAAATAATATCATTCATTTGTGGAGTATAACAAAGCAAAACTGAAGGAACTGAACAGCTGCAGACTCAAAGAATCCAATAAGGGCCTAGCAGTTACCAAAGGGAAGAGGCCAGGAGGGCGGGTGGTGAGGGAGGAAGAAGGGGATTAAGGGGCATTAGAATTAGCAATCACAATATAGGTAGGTCACGGGAAGGCAATACAGCATGGAGAAGACAAGTAATGACTCTATAGCATCTTACTATGCTGATGGACAGTGACTGTAATGGGGTGGGAGTGACTTGATAATATGGGTGAATGTTGAAACCACAGTGGTGCTCATGTGAAACCTTCATAAGTTTGCATATCAATGATACTTTAATTTAAAAAAAAAACCTCTCAACAAAGAAAATCCTAGAACCAGATTCCACCAAACATTTAAAGAATTTACTCTAATACTTTTCACACTCTCTCAAAAAAACATGGCTGTTCACTTTCTGATAAACCAAATGAACAATTTTGGTTTTGCTTTTATATGAGTTACATCTCACAATTTAAAACAAAATTTATTTTAAAGATACACTTTAATTCTATAATGCATGCTTTTTTATCAGGTTACTCTTCCATTCACTATAACTATTAACTCTGAAGTTGGAGAGAGAGAGAGTTTTAGCTGGTAAAGTCTGACTGGAAACATTGAACAAATAGTAAACCAGAAATATATGGTAACATTTTTATCAGTTACTTTAAAAATCAGTAACTTGTTTAACCCAATTCATGATAATGAAGTAAAATATCTCTTAGACCATCCAAATAATTACTTGCTTGGGTAAAGTTAAGTTGTAGGTGCTTTCACTATAACCAACAGCACCGAAGAGCTTATCTTTTTCCTCTGGAGTCATAAAGTCATCAATAGCTACAAAGAAAGGACAGGATTTTAAGAAACCCATTGCGTCACTTTTACAGATACAATTTAAAAAATTAAACCAAACTAATAAGTGTGCTATGACTAATAGAAATGAGACAGCAAAAACAGCCAGGTAATTTCTTCTAATACACTACTTTGACTAGTTAAACATTTATTTGCTTGCTTAGGTGAAGAAAAGGCAGAGACACCATTAAGGGAATTCAGATTTCATATAAGGATTTTAGAATTACCTAAGTATTTTAAAAATTAAATGAAGCTTCTAAATAAATATCCACATAAAAAGTAAAATAAGGAATGCTAAAATGTTGAGCCTTCTGAATTGAAAATTAAATTTCACATAAATAATTTTTCTCAAAAATGAACAGAAATATTCCAGCTTGATGTATTTACTTATTTACTACACTGAGGTACTTTTATTTCAGAAGTAGTCTGAAATAAAATTCAACAAACTGGCTAAAATATAATTTATAAGTATTTCTTATCAGTGTTCAATAAATTGTCTGACTTAGAACTTACTTTCAGGAATCCAAGATTATTAATCTTTTTTCTTAGATTCCTTCTTACGCCAAAACCCGCTAAACCAGCCTCGTTTCTCACCTGTGCCAGTAGACTTTTTCCTTAATTTTTGCCCAGACCGAATCACCTAGAAAATAAAAATTTTTTAATTTAATTAAAGAAAATGCTCTCTTCATTTTCAGGTATAGCCAGATAAGAACAATGGTTAATTATTTTTTAACATTACATTAGGTTAAAAACATCAGGAAAACTGGTCAATTCCTTCTGAAATGATACTCAATATGACTTGCTTAACGTAGTCCCACTGTTACTTTAATTTACTTTCCATACCTACTGATTGCATTTGCTGAATCTGTACTTCGTCAGGAATGTAGTAAAGGTTTCAATGTGAAAATTTTCTGAACTAGTATGTCTTCAAAATTTTTAAGTTAAGGAGCCACTGGGACTGCAGACTAATAAAATGAAAAGTTCCCTGAAAGGAAGATGCTTCCACACCCAAGAAAATATTTCTTTAAAACAATCATATTTCAGAATTCATATACACTGCCAGCTTGCTAACTATGGACATGGTGAGAAGAGGAGGGTGGAATATAAGTAAAAAACAGAGAATCTTTGTATTTCATTTCATCCTCTTTTTAAAATAAATTCTGGGTTGATTTTATGCTGTTCCTTGTTTCTGCCCACTTTTCAGTGAAACCCAGATGAATATCAAACGAAAAAACAGAAAGATACAGAAAATAAAGGAGATAAGTAATTTGACTCTACCTTCTCATTCCCAAAGCAAGTAAACTTTAATAATTTCCCCACTTAAAATTTAAGATATTTTAAATTGGTAGTGAATTAGCAACATATTGCAAGCCACCCTGTGTAACAGAAAGTGAAATAATCCAAAAGAGAAATTAAAAGAAAATAGTTGAATTCTATAGTAAAGAGAAGAGGTGTGATTAGTGATAATTCAGTTTAAACTAAGTTAAATAAATTCCAACAATTAGAACTTAAATAAATACTAAAGGAATAGGTCTACATCTACTCACAAACTATCAAAGATCAAAGTTATAGTTCAGTCCTATCTCTGTCAAGCTTACCAATCTATTTTTAGCAGTCAGAAAGTTAAAGGGTAAAAAATACATCTCATTACTTTATATTTTATGTGAAATAACATTTAACTTCTTTATTCTCTTGACATAGATTAGTGTGACTTTTTATCCTTCATAAGCAGAACTTAGACTATTAACCTCTTAATGCCTCAATTTCCTAATATAAATTGAAAATACTAGTACTTTCCTCAGAATTGACAGTACCAGCAAATACTTCAAGAAAAATGTTATTAGTTTTCTTTCTTATCACTAAACTTTCTATTTTAAAATTTTCATGAATACAAAGCCTCAGCAGAAGCATATCAATTCTTAACTACCAATATTTTGCATTCATTTCAGATGTGGGCACAGTATTATTAATCCCAGTGTTTGCTGTGTTTGTCTTTAGTTTTGAGACTTTTTTTTTAATGGAACTAACTCCATCTGTGTTCTATAATTACAGAAGTTGTAAAGGTTAAAATGTTAATGAGAAGAAACAATCAAAGTAAGAAACAAAATAAAAAATAATAAAAACTTGAAAGTTGTTTCCAAAAAAAATGTAGCATTTGGGTACAGGATACATACAACAACAACAGATAGGTATCTTCAGGACAGAGAAATCATCCAACCTACGTAAAAGTCTCTACATTTCAAAAACAATAGTGATGAAAGAGCATTATTAACACTACTGGCAATTCAGGAGGAGCCTAGTAATGTTGGTGAACTTAAAAGACTAAGCATGGAGAAAATGTAAACTTTCTGTCACAAGCCATAGATGAGTACATACATTCAGGCCCTATTTGAATCTGCAAACTGAAAATGAATGACAAATCAACTACTGTAGATACCATAGTTCAGTGGTATTCAATACGTGCCGCACTAACAAAAGGAAAAAAACAACGCCCAAATCCCACCACACACCAATTAAATCAAATCTTGAGGAAGTGGACATTAGGCATCAGTATTTTTAAAAAATTCTCTAGTGCTTCTTATGTGCAGAACAACTACAGCTGATATGACTCGACCAGAGTTTTCTCTACAAGAGCAGAGATCATCAAGCAGGGAATTTTACTGCCTCAACAGTTTCACAAGCAAATGAAACTGAGCTCTTTTCGAAAAGACACCCAATTAAATATGTATCATCTGGGCTCACAAAGCTCTACAATCTACTACAATTCTTTTAGGGAAAATACAACCAGAGACTGTAATATCAACCCTCTCTTAGATACTGGACTTAATAAATAAATGGATTTATGAACAGTTCTTTATAAATCTGAATACAGGAACAGCTGTACAATATTTGAGCATTTCATTAAAAGCTTTTTAGCTAAACTGATAGTTTAAAAAGGGCAAGACACTAAATTTTTAAAATTGTTACCATCTTTTTTATCCCCCATAAAAAATTTATGATAATATTTATAAACTTTAATGAAAAATATGTTTATTTTGAAAGAAAATCATTAGGGAATTTAAAAATAGTATGTTGATTAAGTGGCATTAAGATAATGTAGGAAACAACCACAACATTCAACTTTCCCCCTCCTAAATCTCTATTTAAATCTCTAAAAAAAACTTTAAAAAAGAGATAAAGCCACATCACAAATTTTAAGAAATTTTGAAATAAACAAAAAAACTGAGACAATAAAAAGACTGAAATGAATTATTAAAAAGCACACAAAAGTACTAATTTTCTACAGTGATAGAGGTTATGAAGGAAATAAAGAATACTAAAAAAAAAACCTTTCCCACAGGCTCACAGTTACCATTTTAAAAATGCACTTAAAAATGAGAGCTGACATAAAATGATACACACATAATGTACCAATGTCTAATCCCTGGTTTTAGTATTATGTCAGATGTAACCACTGATGAGATTAACCCCCACTCTCCTTTCTCTCACCACTCTACTTAGTTCCCTGAAGAGTCAAATAAGCCCCCATCTCAAAACCTTTCAGCATGCTATACTCTTTCTGCCTAGTACACTTGTCCCTCTGCTATTTTTCTGGCTGACTCCCTCACCTTTTTCAGGTCGTTGCTCTAATACTTCCTTCTTAGTGAAGCTTTCCCAAAAAGCTTATTAAAAATTGCAACCCCCATCACCATCACTACCTAGCCCAGAACTCTCTATATTCCTTTTTACTGTATTTGCATTTATATTTTTATTTATTATCCTTCCTCCTCCTAGATGTAAGGGATTTTTGTCTGTTTTGTTCACTTTTGTATGATAATATAAATGATAACGATGATGGAAAAAAATCACTTATTTAGTAATTACTAAGTGCCATGTACATAACAGTCTAAGTGCTTTACATGGATTATCATGCATTCCTCACAATAACCCTTGATGTAGGTACTATGAGTTAATCCTATTTTACAAATAAGGAAACTAAGGCACAGAGAGGTTAAACAGTCAATCCAAGGTCACACAAGTACTCAAAGCTGGCATCAGAATCCAGAGCACCTGACTCCTGAATCTACACTCAACCATAATGCTATTAAAATAGGCATTCAGTGAGTATTTGCTGAGTAATGAATTAATAACAAGTGCATATGCTTTAATCCCATTCAAAAACATGAATATATGTATGGAGATCCATGAATATAAAAGACTAAAAGAATATACAGAGAGGTATTACAGTAGTTATCTTTAATGTGTGAGATAATAGATATTTTTGGTGCGTGTGTGGAGACGTATTACATAACATTTTTATAATGAGTTGTATTGCACTTGTAATTTACTTTTTTAATGACCAAAAAAACTATGTTACAGAATAAAAGAAATGACATGGAACACTGAAGTCAAGGTACTAAATGGGATAAATAAGCAATAATAAAACATCATAATCATTGATTCCAATTTTGGAAAAAAGAAATGAAGAGGAAAGGAAGAGGGAGTGAGGTAAAAGAGATGAAAAAAGGAAGAAGGAAGGAAGGGAGGGAAGAGAGAACAAAGCAAAAGAAATGGTGGCTAAAGTAAAGTGGAATAAAGTAAAAGAAATGGTGGCTAAAAAGCATAAATCAGTAGGTACCTATGCATGGGAGAAAAACTAGAAGACTACATGTCAAAATGTTAACATTCTATGTTCCTAGGATTATGGATGACTATTATTTACTTTCTTTTTGGGGATTTTCAAATTTTTTGCCATAAAATTAAAAAAATTTTTTCTTTCATGATAGTGCAATTTTTCCCCAATATTCCAATTTTTTTTACCCTGAGACTAAAACCATGAAAACTCAACTATTATTCTCACTTGAGTAAATATCAACAACTTCCCATGAAACTTAAGATTTTTTGATCCTAGATTTAATGTAAATTTAGTATATTTAAATATAAAATCAGCTAATAAAGACAGTTACCTCTACTTATGCTTGTTGTCTTGCTAAAATTATGTTAAAAACATCCAAAGTCTTCTCCAAATCCTATAAACAAAGAGACATTTGTAAAACAGAAATATGGCATTAGATTTTTTTTTTCTTCTTTGAATTCTAGGTCAATCTAGCCCATGAAAAAACGGTAGTTATGATCTAATAAAAATATAAATCTGAATGTACACTTGGCTTTTAAATTTTTACAATATGGGAAATAAGTTTTCCAAGAAAGTAAATCCTCATTAAATACATTATGAAAATAAGAATTTGAGAGACCATTATAATACACAGATAACCATATATGCAAATAGAACAATATTTGGGAAGAGGATTATGGTTCTTACTTCTGACTCTCTCCGTTCTACATTATTTTACAACCATTGTACTAAAAGCATCACTACAAAACACAGAATGTAAGAACGTAAAATTCTGCAAATGAACAAGTAAGCTAAAGTAGAAACTGATTTGGGCAATCTACATAAAAGTATGTAAGAAGAAACTACATATACCGGGTGGCCTGTGTGTATGTATGATATGATAACATACAGGTGCTCTACATGTTATTTCATGCAGGTCTCACAACTCTGTAAGACACTGTTCCCATTTTATGTATTAAAATGTCACAACTGAGACGGTGAGAAATTTGATGCTTTTTCTAACATATAATACTAGTGATTATATATCCAGTGATTCTCACATACTTCAAAATAGTAGGAAATCAACTAATTCTTTACATATGAACTGATGGCAGAAGTAGTTATATAATCAAGATCAGATTGTATTAAGCAAATGATGTATTCAGTGTGTTTTTATTTCAAAAGGATGTAAATAAAACTTTCTATCTTGAGGAAAAAAGCTTTTTTAAAAAATAAATAATACTTTGAACTCTTAAAAAAAACCACTAATAGAAGTAATAATACATACCCAGTTAATAATAAACACATATTTGAACAGCTCTGATACTGACTTTCTAAACATTATTATAAAATCAAACACATTTCTCCAAATAGTTTACAGTAACTTCATTTAATCTGATAAACAGGATAGGAGAGAAAGGTTTTTTTAAAGAAGAATGTAACTTGGAAAAACACTCTGCACTTTGCCTTAAAATTCTCTCAGAGTTATGTTTTTTATAGAACTGTATTTTAATTAAAATTAAATTTACAAGAATTAACATTAAAGGATGATTTTAAGAAATAATAGCTTTCATTAATATTAGCAAAATATACCTGAATTTGTTTCTGTATTTCTTCTGGAACTTTAGTCTGGGTTAGCTTGTTTTTGTAGGCACTTTTATAACTCTTAAGAAATTGCCTGTGTATTTTTATGTTACTCCATGACCACGTCTGTGTGTACCTTCTTATGTGAACTTCAAAAACAGAATCAATTGCGTATTTCCACCTGAAAATCCAATATTGTTAATGCACATTTGTTTTTTTATTTTTTTATTTTTTTTAATATAATTTATTTTATTATCATTAATTTACAATTACATGTGCAATATTACGATTATTAAACTACCCCTTCATCAGGTCCCCCCCACCAACCCCATTACAGTCACTGTCCATCAGCGTAGTGAGATGCTATAGAATCACTACTTGTCTTCTCTGAGTTGTACTGCCCTCCCCGTGCCCCCCCAACATTACATCTGCTAATCGTAATGCCCCTTTTTCCCTCTTATCCCTCCCTTCCCGCCCATTTTCCCCAGTCCCTTTCCCTTTGGTAACTATTAGTCCGTTCTTGGGTTCTGTGAGTCTGCTGCTGTTTTGTTCCTTCAGTTTTTTTTTTCTTTGTTCTTATACTCCACATATGAGTGAAATCATTTGATACTTGTCTTTTTCGGCTTGGCTTATTTCACTGAGCATAATACCTCTAGCTCCATCCATGTTGTTGCAAATGGTAGGATTTGTTTTCTTCTTATGGCTGAATAATATTCCATTGTGTATATGTACCACATCTTCTTTATCCATTCATCTACTGATGGACACTTAGGTTGCTTCCATTTCTTGGCTATTGTAAATAGTGCTGCAATAAACATAGGGGTGCATCTGTCCTTTTCAAATTGGGCTGCTGCATTCTTAGGGTAAATTCCTAGGAGTGGAATTCCTGGGTCAAATGGTATTTCTATTTTGAGTTTTTTGAGGAACCTCCATACTGCTTTCCACAATGGTTGAACTAATTTGCAGTCCCACAAGCAGTGTAGGAGGGTTCCCTTTTCTCCACATCCTCGCCAACATTTGTTGTTGTTTGTGTTTTGGATGTTGGCCATCCTCACTGGTGTGAGGTGATATCTCATTGTGGTTTTAATCTGCATTTCTCTGATGATTAGCGATGTGGAGCATCTTTTCATGTGCCTGTTGGCCATCTGAATTTCTTCTTTAGAGAAGTGTCTATTCATGTCCTCTGCCCATTTCTTAATTGGATTATTTGCTTTCTGTTTGTTAAGGTGCGTGAGTTCTTTATATATTTTGGATGTCAACCCCTTATCGGATACATCATTTATGAATATATTCTCCCATACAGTAGGATCTCTTTTTGTTCTACTGATGTGTCCTTTGCTGTACAAAAGATTTTCAGCTTCATATAGTCCCACTTGTTCATTTTTGCTTTGTTTCCCTTGCCCGTAGAGATATGTTCATGAAGAAGTCGCTCATGTTTATGTCCAAGAGATTTTTGCCTATGTTTTTTTCTAAGAGTTTTATGGTTTCATGACTTACATTCAGGTCTTTGATCCACCTTGAGTTTACCTTTGTGTATGGGGCTAGACAGTAGTCCAGTTTCATTCTCTTACATGTAGCTGTCCAGTTTTTCCAACACCAGCTGCTGAAGAGGCTGTCATCTCCCATTGTATATCCAAGGCACTTTATCAAATATTAATTGACTGTATATGTTTGGGTTAATGTTTGGATTTTCTATTCTGTTCCACTGGTCTGTGGGTCTGTTTTGTGCCAATACCAAATTGTCTTGATTACTGAGGCTTTGTAGTAGAGCTTGAAGTCAGGGAGTGTAATTCCCCCTGTTTTATTCCTCCTTGTCAGGATTGCTTTGGCTATTCGGGGTCTTCTGTGGTTCCATATGAATTTTAGAATTATTTGTTCCAGTTCATTGAAGAAAGCTGTTGGTAGTTTGATAAGGATTGCATTGAATCTGTAGATTGCTTTAGGTAGTATAGCCATTTTGACAATATTTATTCTTCCTAGCCAAGAGCATAGGATGCATTTCCATTTGTTAGTGTCCCCTTTAATTTCTCTTAGGAGTGTCTTGTAGTTTTCAGAGTACAGGTATTTCACTTCCTTCGTTAGGTTTATTCTAGGTATTTTATTCTTTTTGATGCAATTGTGAATGGAATTGTTTTTCTGATTTCTCTTTCTGTTAGTTCATCATTAGTGTATAGGAAAGCAACAGATTTCTGTGTGTTAATTTTGTATCCTGCAACTTTGCTGAATTCAGATATTAGTTCTAGTAGTTTTGGAATGGAATCTTTACGGTTTTTTATGTACAGTATCATGTCATCTGCAAATAGTGACAATTTGACTTCTTCTTTACCAATCTCCTTGTATGTCTTTGTTTTGTCTGATTGCTGTGGCTAGGACCTCCAGTACTATGTTGAATAACAATGGAGAGAGTGGGCATCCTTGTCTTGTTCCCGATCTTAGATGAAAAGCTTTCAGCGTCTCGCCGTTAAGTATGATGTTAGCTGTAGGTTTGTCATATATAGCCTTTATGATGTTGAGGTACTTGCCGTCTATACCCATTTTGTTGAGAGTTTTAATCAGGAAAGGATGCTGAATTTTGTCAAATGCTTTTTCAGCATCTATGGAGATGATCATGTGGTTTTTGGTCTTCTTTTTGTTGATGTGGTGGATGATGTTGATGGATTTTCGAATGTTGTACCATCCTTGCATTCCTGGGATGAATCCCACTTCATCATGGTGTATGATCCTCTTGATGTATTTTTGAATTCGGTTTGCTAATATTTTGTTTAGTATTTTTGCATCTACATTCATCAGGGATATTGGTCTGTAATTTTCTTTTTTGGTGAGGTCTTTGCCCGGTTTTGGTATTAGAGTGATGCTGGCTTCATAGAATGAGTTTGGAAGTATTCCCTCCTCTTCTATTTTTTGGAAAACTTTAAGGAGAATCGGTGTTATTTCTTCTCTATGTCTGGTAGAATTCAGAGGTGAATCCATCAGGCCCAGGGGTTTTGTTCTTGGGTAGTTTTTTGATTACCAATTCGATTTCGTCACTGGTGATTGGTCTGTTTAGTTTTTCTGTTTCTTGTTTGGTCAGTCTTGGAAGGTTGTATTTTCTAAGAAGTTGTCCATTTCTTCTATGTTTTCCAGCTTGTTAGCATATAGATTCTCATAATATTCTCTTATGATTCTTTGTATTTCTGTGGGGTCCGTCGTGATTTTTCCTTTCTCATTTCTGATTGTGTTTATGTGTGTAGATTCTCTTTTTCTCTTAATGAGTCTGGCTAGGGGTTTATCTATTTTGTTTTATTTTTTCAAAGAACCAGCTCTTGGTTTCATTGATTTTTTCTATTGTTTTATTCTTCTCAATTTTATTTATTTCTTCTCTAATCTTTATTATGTCCCTCCTTCTGGTGACTTTGGGCCTCATTTGTTCTTCTTTTTCCAATTTCAGTAATTGTGTCTTTAGACTGTTCATTTGGGAATGTTCTTCCTTCTTTAAATAGGCCTGGATTGCAATATGCTTTCCTCTTAGAACTGCCTTTGCTGCGTCCCACAGAAGTTGTGGCTTTGTGTTGTTGTTGTCATTAGTCTCCATATATTCTTTGATTTCTGTTTTGATTTGGTAGTTAACCCATTGATTAATTAGGAGAGTGTTATTAAGTCTCCATGTATTTGTGAGCCTTTTTGATTTCTTTCTAAAATTTATTTCTAGTTTTATACCTTGGTGATCTGAGAAGTTGGTTGTTAGGATTTCAATATTTTTGAAATTACTGAGGTTCTTTTTGTGGCCTAGTATGTGGTCTATTCTGGAAAATGTTCCATGTGCACTTGAGAAGAATGTATATCCTGTTGCTTTTGGGTGTAGAGTTCTGTAGATGTCTGTTAGGTCCATCTGTTCTAGTGTGTTGTTCAGTGCCTCTGTGTCTTTACGTATTTTCTGTCTGGTTGATCTGTCCTCTGGAGTGAGTGGTGTGTTGAAGTCTCTAAGATGAATGCATTGCTGTCTATTTCCTCCTTTAATTCTGTTAGTATTTGTCTCACATATGCTGGCACTCCTGTGTTGGGTGCATATATATTTATAATGGTTATATCTTCTTGTTGGACTGGCCCCTTTATCATTATGTAATGTCCTTCTTTATCTCTTGCTACTTTCTTCTTTTTGAAGTCTATTTTGTCTGATACAAGTACTGCAACACCTGCTTTTTCTCTTTGTTGTTTGCATGAAATGAAATATCTTTTTCCATCCCTTCACTTTTAGTCTTTGTATATCTTCGGATCTGAGGTGAGTTTCTTGTAGGCAGCATATAGATGGGTCTTGCTTTTTTATCCATTCTGTTACTCTGTGTCTTTTGATTGGTGCATTCAGTCCATTTACATTTAGGGTGATTATTGATAGATATGTACTTATTGCCATTGCTGGCTTTAGATCGTGGTTACCAAGGGTTCAAGGGTTGCTTCTTTACTATCTAACAATCTAACTTAACTTTCTTGTTAAGTTATTGTAAACACATTCTGATGTTTCTTTCTTTCTCTCCCTTCTTATTCCTCCTCCTCCATTCTTTCTACAATAGGTGTTTTATTCTTTGCCTTTCGTTGGTATTTGGATGGTCTGCTTTTTTGCTACGATTTTTTTTTCCTCTGGTGACATCTTTTTAGCCTTAAGTGTGCTTCCATCTATAGCAGTCCATTTAAGATATCCTGTAGTGGTGGTTTATGAGACGCAAATTCTCTTAACTTTCGTTTATCTGAAATTGTTTAATCCCTCCATCATATTTTAAATGATAATCGTGCTGGATACAATATTCTTGGTTCGAGGCCCTTCTGTTTCATTACGCAATATATGTCATGCCACTCCCTTCTGGCCTGTAAGGTTTCTGTTTAGAAGTCTGATGATTGTCTGATGGGTTTTCCTTTGTAGGTGATCCTTTTTCTCTCTCTAGCTGCCTTTAATACCCTGTCTTATCTTTGATCTTTGCCATCTTAATTATTATGTGTCTTGGTGTTGTCTTCCTTGGGTCCCTTGTGTTGGGAGATCTATGAGCTTCGGTGGACTGCGAGACTACTTCCTTCCCCAGCGAGGGAAAGTTTTCAGCAATTATTTCTTCAAAGACACTTTCTATCCCTTTTTCTCTCTCTTCTTCCTCTGGTACTCCTATAATGCGAATATTGTTCCGTTTGGATTGGTCACACAGTTCTCTTAATATTCTTTCATTCCTAGAAATCCTTTTATCTCTCTCTGCCTCAGCTGCTCTGTACTCCTGTTCTCTGTTTTCTATTCCATTAACAGTCTCTTGCATCTCATCCATTCTGCTGTTAAGCCCGTCGATCGCTTGTCTGATTTCTGTATTGTCTTTCCTCAGTTCCCTCACTTCCTCCCTCAGCTCTTGCACATTTCTCTGTAGGTCCATCAGCATGGTTATGACTTTTATTCTGAATTCTTTTTCAGGAAGGCTGTGCATTTCCATCCCTTCAGACTCCCTCTCTGGGGTTGTCTGGTTGATTTTGGTCTGAACCATATTCCTCTGTCTTTTCATGGCTGTATAATTTGGTCACTGATAGTTGCCACGTATGTCAGCTGGGCTCTTTAAGACTTTAAAAAGAGAAGAAAAAAAAAGAGAGAAAAAAAAGAGAAAAAAAGAAAAAAAGAAAGAAAGAAAAAAGAAAGAAAAGAAAAAACAAAAACAAAAAAAACAAAACAAAAAAAAACAAAAAAAATGCCCACCGGACGTAGATTCTGTGGGAATGCTCTAGGTGGCGCTATTGCCCCACTATTCCACAGCTGTGACTGTGCTGCTGCGCAGGGCCCTTTATCGCTCTGGCGGGGTTGGGAACGAATAGGAGGCTGTTGATCCCAGCGAGAAGGGTTAAGTATGGCTACGCTTCCTCAGTTGCCAGCTAAGGCGTCTGAAACACCCCAGGACTCCCAGCCTGCTGGGGTCAGTGTGCTGGGGCGATCCAGCTCCTCCGCTGGGCTCCTGTCTCTTTAAGACCGCTGAGGAAAGTGCGCACTTTTTTTTTTTCCTTCCCGGAGCCGGCTGCAAGCCCCCTGGCGCGTTCCCCGCTCAGTTCCTGCCCCTCTGTCTCTCCAATCCCCGCTGCACTGCGCAATGTGGGTCCGCGCTCCCCGCGCAGATCACCGGGGCTGGCTACTTCGCGGGGTGCACTTCCACTCCCTCCCGGCTCTGAATCCTCTCCTCCCGCCGGTGCGCTGGGGTGGGGGAGGGCTCGGGACCCGCCGGGTCGCGGCTCCGTGTCTTACCCGCCTCTTGGGGTGCCGAGTGCTCTCGGGTGTAGCTGCACGCTGTGCGCTTTCCTGTGTATTCTCGTCTCTCTTTTAGGAATAGATGTATTTTCTGTATTTTCGTAGATAAATATAGTGTTGGGAGGAGATTTCTGCCGCCCTACTCACACCGCCATCTTCCCGGAAGTCTACACTGCCATTTTCACTGATGCCGCTCTAGCATGCAACATTAATAGAAACTCATCTTCATAAAGGAATATAAATATGTTTTCAAGACATAAAACCTAGAACTGGCACAATAGATGCAGAATAAAAGACTTGTGTTTGATAGATGGTGAATTTTTAGCAGACTCTGGCACCAAGGAATGATTTCAATATAATATTGAACATGACAAACTGCTTTCTCATTGTGCCAGAGGCAGGTAGGAATTCTCTATGGGATTTTGGAGAGGGCTGTTGATGGACACTGGAAAACATGGTTGCAAAAATCTTAGCCACAACATGAAAAAGCTGATGGAGGAAATGTGGTTGCAAAGGTATTTGAAATAAAAGCACAATTTGGATTAGTTGTGGTTTGTTGTTATGAAAAGTGAAGTCCCTCCCATGAAACTCAGATTGGGAATATCATTGTAAGGTCTTTTTTGGAGGCTGTGAGCATCTATAGGCTTGAGGTTGATATTTATTTTAGTCATTTCTCCTTTCCAGAGCCTAGCATGTTGCCTAATCTCATGTATTTTCAGTTGCAAGTGACAAAAAATTGAATGAAAACTGGTTTAAGTAAAACAGTTAATTTTATTAATCTAAATTTCCAAAGATAACAAGAGATGTTGCTGGATTGAGAAATCCAGAACTCTTGCCCAGAAATCTGTGTTCTCCTACTCTTAGATTTCTTTTGTTTGGGTTTTGCTTGAGTCAGTCTTTGGGGACATGGGACCGGAATACCTTGATGTCCACATTTGGTTCATGTGCTCCTCTGTGAAGCCAGATTTGGTAGCCTGGGGTCAGCACCACCTAAGCCCCATTCGTTAAGAGCAGAGTGGGATGGTACCCAGAGGAAAAATGAAATGTTGTCATTATAAAAAGGAAGGATGGATGGATGTTCACATCCATGGATCCTCATGAGGTAAAATTAATACCTGCCCATTACACAAAAAACACTTATATTGATTTTTATTGAAGTTGGACTTTATCTTTCCAATGATGGTGTGTGTTTCAAGAATTTAACCTGGGAGAGAAATCACCTGAATTACACTGAAATGGAAAAGAGTCCCTCAATGGTGGGGAGAGCGTGGACACAGGAGGTCGGCTGGGGTCCAGGGGTCCAGCGGGGTTGGAGGGCGCCCTCCGTGAAGCAGTGGGGGTGGGACCACAGGGATTCACCAGGCCAGGGTCGAGCTATGAAGACGGAGCTGAGGCGCCACCCGGGAAGGCGAGGAGCCAGCTGCGAGGTCAGCACCGGGGCCAGGGCCTGGGGAAGCCCTGGACACAGGGCTCTGGGAAGGCAGGGTGGCACGGAGCATGGGTGACCTGCATGGCGCTGGCTGCCTTGGTCCTCGTTTGAGCTGGAAGCAGGGCCATGCCGGAAGTGGAGGCCACTCACCGGGTGGATGAGAGCCCAGCGTGCAGGGCGCCGTGACTCCGGGGAGAGCCCGGACGCCGCCGGGGAACCCTCCGCTGACTAGCCCTCTGCTCTCCCGCAGGACACGGAGGTGCTGAACACGGCCGTGCTCACCGGGAGGGCTGTGTCCCTGCCCGTCAAGGTCGTGGCCATCCAGGAGGACGGCGCTGTGGTTGACGTGTCGCGGTCCGTGGAGTGCCGGTCTGCGGACGAAGACGTGATCAAGGTACACGGCCTCGCGCCCCCCTGCCCTGCCCCCGGACGCCATCCTCCAGCCTCAGGACCCAGGGTGTCCCCCAAGAAGCCTCCCGGCCCGAGGGGCTGGAGCGGGACGACCCCAGGGGAGGCTGCGGGCGGCTTCCCTCCCTGCGGTGGGAACCCTGGTCTCAATCCTGGGCGGAACGTTTTCTTTCCTTCCTTTTGCGCATAGGACGGTATTTCCCTAATTGTAGCGACTTACATGCCATCCTTTCATTTTTGGCCAACTTCAGTGACAAATATTATTTACTCAATATATTTTCTTTAAATGCTTCACTTTTTCAAACTTAAATATGAGTTTAGTTTCATTTTAAGACAGTGCAATCTATGAGCTTGATGTACTATTTTTTTAATATTAAATGCATTAAAATAAATGACAAATAAAACAAGTTCATCCATGTGCTATCTAACTTAATTTGAGACCCAATGGGATGCAGCTCACAGTTGGGGTAATCTGGCCATGGAACATTATTCCTGGGTTCTTCATCCTAATTAGCTGTATTTGTGATTCCAGACTCATTCAGGAACCAGCCCATGGTTTACTTAGCATTCTTTGCAGGGGTCTGTTTGAACCACCCAGTTTAGAGTGTCTGCCTGTTTCTTTCTTGGCACACTGGTTGGTAGTCGCCTCCTGCAGCAGAGACCTCATGGCGATAGGGCTTAAGGCTGCAGAACTGTCCTTTCTCCTTTAAGTTGTTAAGACAGCCCCCAGGCTCTATCTACTCATTCATTTTAGAAATATATGATAATGCTGAAATACTGTCCTTCTTCACATTCCGCCGGCTCCAGTTTGGAGGTTAAAGGAAACTTGATTCTGGTCGGAAGAACTCTGCTGCAGACAGAAAAGCCTGCGGGGTTTCCCCTGGGATGGGAAAGATCTGGGAGGGGTTGACTACTTCTTATTGTGACCTCCAGGAGGCTGTGCCTGAAGCCAGACATGGTTTTGATAAAGAAGAATTGATGTGTCTGTGAGGCCTAATTAAAAAAAAAAAATCCTTAGGAAACCCAAATGTGGCGTAGCCTGTTTCCTGGGCTTGGAATGCTAATTCTCCCTGGAGACAGAAGATGGAGTAGCTTCAAAGCACATACAGCCTTGCCCTGGGGCTCCTGGTAGGCCTTGTACTCTATGGGTAGGTTTGATTAAACATATCTACAACCTCCTATATTCAAAATTTAGAAAGATCTGAGCCAGGGCATAAAGCTTATCTGCACAGAATGAAAACTACAGGCGATACATTGCCCTTGGTTGCCTTTGACAATGCACATTATTTACCATCCCCATGTCATTCCAGAAGGGAGACACTAGGGGTGCCATGTGGAGATGGCATCTGTGTCAATGGCCTACATCTGTGGTTCTCTGAGCCTCAATCCACCTGAGAGCCAGGTGTGGACCCCCACAGGGTGGGTCCCTATTCTCCTGCCCTGGAGAGCTCCATCCTCCAGAGGCAAGTCCGAGTCCCTGGATCCCATTACTGCCTTATACTTGGTTGTCTCCCCTTCACAGAAATGTATTTAAAATATCCTCTGCCCAGCTTGGTAGATAAATTGCTTTGGAAGACAAGAGGTTTTTGCTCAGCTGTCACTTTCGTGGCCTCATGAAGATGGAGCTTTCTTCTAGCAAATCACAGTCTGATCTTCAAAAAAGCCAACCACAGTGTGCAGAGCACCAAGCTCAGGGCTGCATTAAGACTTTATTAGGGGAATCCAGGCTCTCTTGTAAATCCTGGGGCCTGGGTCAGTTGAGGGGCTCAGTTACCTATCTGTGATTCATTTGTAACAGCATTAGTATCAATATTTGTACTCAATTTTGCTGCAACTCTAAGACTATCAGTGTCCACAGAGCTATGGCTGCTCTGGGCATTGTCCCAGGGACATCCCCAAACAGGTGGCACACTCATCAGTACTCCAGGGAGAGGTCCCCTTCATCTGTGGAGGTGTTACTCAGTCCTTACTTCCCGGTGCAGAAAACACTATGTGATCCCCAGGGTGGGTCTTGAGAGATTCACCAGAAACCTTCATGCCTTGGAAATTCTGTGCATTGGCACCACAGTTTAGGTAAGGGAGAACATATGTATTTAGGAAGACGTAAACTGTGGTGACACACGAATTGGTTTCTTTGACCTGGGATTGTATGACTTTTGGGGACAGAATCCAAGGACATAAAGGATTTGAAAGGCTGAAACCTTGGCCTGATCTGGAAGAACTGGGAGGGACAAATGTCAGGTTCTAAAAGTTGACGAACTACTTCTGTGTTTAATGAAAACCATACAAGTAAAGGATGCATCTTAAGAGTAGTGTGTGTGTGTGTATTCAATTTGTGGTCATCCTGCCAAAATTGGCAAATTCCCAGAGAAATCTGATTCCCAGCTTCTTCTGAAAATCATAGGGTGAAGTGGCCCTGGGCTCATATTGTTTGCTGTGATCCTCACCTGGAGCTGGGGAAGGCTGTGCAGAAGGCTATGCCTTCCAGATCACCACACTCCCCACCACTCCCTCTTGTATGCCATAGGGAGGCTGATGGCCATCTGACCTTTCTCCTATGCTTGTGCTGCTGGTGTTCTGATAGTAAATTTCAGATGAAAGAGATACTTCTTGTACCCTGGCCTCTATTAAAAAGTAAGCAAATGATAGTTCTCATTCCATTGTTCTGACGGAGAATTCTGTGTTCTCCCAGGCTGTAAGAGGAATGCTGGAAATTGGATTGTGTTCTGTCAGAAAGTGTCTGGGGGGCTGAGGGCCCTTGAAATCAAATTACAGGAGAGATGATGGAAGGGAGTGTGTGTGTTTAGCCTGGTGATGAGAAGAAAAGGCCTTGGGGCAGGTGAAGAGGAGACATGCCCACTCCTTTTAGGTCCTTCAAGGGCCATCCTCTGGAATATGGAGTAGATTCATGCTGTTTAGATTCCAGGAGTGAAGTTAAAAAGGAACCACTCAGCTCAACATGAAGAGTGTAGAGGTGGCGTGTTCCTGTTGGAGCTTTCAGACAGATGGTGTCAGCTCATATCCTGACTCCACCATCCTCGCTGTCTGAACTTGGATAGATACATCTGAGCCCAGTGTCCTTATTTGTAAAATGAAGATGACAATGATACAGTAGAACCTTCGTAGAGATTTGTTCTAAAGTCAGGCTTAAGGCAGAACTGACAACAGTCAAAACAGCCTTGAAGATCCTATAGAGAATTACCTGGGCTCCAAAAGTTCAAACAACAGTTGACATTTAAAAACACCTCCTTGCATTTGAGCTGTGCCCGTTTCCTGGGTAAGGCTTAGTTTTAAAGGGAATGTTGTGTGGAGTCTAGATAAATTATATTTGGGGGGAATTGAAGGTAAGATACGTTTCTCCTTTATGTTTTCTGATGGAAGTGTAGTCAGATGGCAATCCAAAGTCATTCTAAGCACATGTAACAGAATTATTGTTTGTTAAATCTGTGTATGATGAAATCTCAACAGGGAGGTTTGGGGATGATCAGAGGAGTGTATAGCTAAAGGAAGTGACATGGTGCTTGACCTATAATGGGTCAATAACTTTTATATCTCTATATTTATGTACATATTTGCATATCAGTATCCATATTCATACCTGTATATTTTAGCCTCTACTTTATTGTAAGGTCTATAGTGTCTATTAACTATTCTGTCCCTAGTCCTAAGTGTGTCTGGAACACAGTGGGGGCTCAACAAATATTAACAAATGAAAAATGAATGAATGCTGAAGCTTCCCAGAGATGGGACAAGCCAGCTGCTCACAGAATATCTCCAGTGACTTCCCTGTTATTGGAAATCTTCAAAGAGCTGTAGGTGGTCCTCTGTGGTCAAAGAGACTGGGCACTGGGTGGATACCTAGGTCTGACCCTATGATCCAAGCCCTGTTCTGTTCTCATGGGGAGGTTTGTATTCCACAAATACTTATTGATCATTCATGTGTGGAGGGCAAGATATAAAGAACTTTGTGAGCTGCAGAGGTGGGATGCATGTGAATTCTGTTCTTAGGAGCTTATAGGTTAGGTAATTAGTATTAACAGCTGACGTTTGTTGAAAATGTATTAAGTGACAGGTGCTATCTATACGCACATTAGAAATGTTGGTCCATTTCATCTTCACAGCAAGCCTTTAGGGTAGGTAATGCTGCTATTCCAAGCATACATGCAGGAAACCGCGTGTAGACAGGAAGGTAATTCCTTGAGCAGCAGATGGAGGGCCAGGGTTTCCCCCTGGGCAGGCCAGCTACAAAGCCCCTGGTTACACTTCTGTGGATCTTGAACTGTCACCTCTAGGATTGCTGGGCGTGGAGGCACTCTCCTGAGCTAGCAGCACTCCTATGGCCTTCCCATCAGGGAGTCAGTGATAATAGCCTTTTTCTGAGTTTGCAAAAGACTTGTTTTCATCCTCATCACCTGAAAGGCATGTGTATTAGTTCCCTCTTGCTGCGGTAACAAATGACCATGAACGTAGCAGCTCAATACATTATTGTTGTGTGGTCCTGGAGGTGAGGGGTCTCAGGTGGGTCGGCAGGGCTGCGTTCCTTCTAGAGGCCCTCCCAGGCAATATGTTTCTTTGTCTTTTCCAGCCTCTGGAAAAGGTCTCTCCGCAACCCTCAAAGTCATCATCTTAGCGTCTCAGATCTCTTTTTGGCCTCTGGCTTCATAATCATGTCTGTCTCTCTAGTAAGGACCTCTGTAATTTCATCAGGCCTGCCTGGAGAACCCAGGAGAATCCTTTCATCTCGAGATCCTTATCTCAGTTAACATCTGCAAAGTCCCTCTGCCACATGTATTAGTTTCCCAGTGCTGCCATAATAAGTTACTGCAAACTCAGTGGTTAGTACTAAATAAGGTACCAAAACAGCACAACTTTATTGTCTCATAGATCTGGAGGCCGGGAGTCTGAAGTCAAGGAATGAATGGGCAGGGTTGCCCTCCCTCTGGAAGCTCCAGGGGAGGGTCCTTCCTGTCTCTTCCAATGTCTAGTGGCTCCAGGTGTCCCTTGGCTTGTGGCCACAGCCCCGCAACCTCTGCCACCATCTCCACGTTGTCTTGTCCAATGTCTCTTTATGGCAGCCTTCTCTTATACCCGCACTCATCAGTGGATTTAAGGGCCACCCTAATGCAGAATGATTTCATCTCAATATCCTTGACTACATCTGCAGAGACCCCATTCCCAAATAAGATATGGGGGGTACAAGTATAGGGGGCTAGAGCTTGGACATACCATTTTGGGGCCACAAATCAACCCACTCTACCTCATAAGGTAACGTGTTCACATGTTCAGGAGATTAGGACATGGACATCTTGGGGGATGTCTTTATGCTGCCTACCACAATATGTTTCTTTTCTTTGCCAAGTTTCTTTGCTAAAGGTCTTCCGAAAAAGGAAGAAAAATGCAATTTCCATGTTGTAATTATGATTTATTCTTTGAATGTCTTGTCTTTCTGACCAAGCAATGGCCTGGTGTTTTTATGTGCTGGTAATTGTGTTGTTTGTCAGTGGATCATGGTGTCAGAACCATGGTAGCCAGTCGCACACGGTCAGCAGGGGAGGAACTCATTCACGTTTGGGAAGAAATAAATGTAACTCATGCTGATCTTGAAGATGGTGTCCTCCAACTTTCGGCTGCAATAATTAAATTTCCAGTCTTCTGATATCAGCTGGACTTGCACTAATGAGATGCTAAAAGCCTCATAAATGGGTATTAACATTTTAAAGACTTCTCTGTCCCAGGGAAGGATGTTGTTTCCAAACTTAGTCTGCGAGGGTTAAAGGAAGGCAGTGGATATGCTGTAAAAATAGAAAGTTTTGTGTTGCTTGCTGAGCAATATGTGGAAAGCTGGTCACTAAACAGAGCCCAGTGTCCCCACTGGAGGACAGAAGCGGCTTCAGGAGGGTAGCTGCATTTCCTGGGTTATCATGCAGCACCTCCACAGCCCATTGACCTGGTTTTCCTCACATGGGATTTACAGCGAGCACATGGTGGAAGGTGGGAGTGTCCTGAACATGGTTCTTAGAGAGGCACCTTTGCACTGATGTCCTGAGTGGGAGGCATCACCATTTAGGCTGAGGGGCTTGGACAGATGTAGTAGGTAGTGGGATCTGACAGGCCTGCAGTGAAATCCTGTGTTGGTGAGTTCTGTTTTTTTCTCTCTTATGGTTGCAAGTAATAGAAACCCAATCCAGCTGTCTTGAGCAAAAACGGGGAAATGTACTGACTCATGTAACTATAAGCTGAGATGACTTCAGGTAAAGTTGGATCCAGAAGCTTGCTTGGACTTGGTTTCTCTCCTCTGCTGATTTCCTGCCATCCTCTGTGTGGTCTTTTTCCTGTGCTCTTGCTGTTTCCTCTGCCCAGCATCCTTTCCACCTTCCTTGCATCCAGACAAATCCCAGTTGTCCTCTGGACTTGTCGCAACCCCTGCTCTGTGCAGCCAGCTCCTTCCCGTCTCCCCCTGGTGCCCTCACCTCTGAGTCTCTAGTCCCCGTATAGATGCACCTTATGGGGCCTCAGCACACTGTGTGCCTTTTGTGTGTGGACATGTCTTCCCTGGAGGGGGGTTCTCATCTCCTGTTCTGGTCCTGGGACCCATCACAATGAACAGCAGCAACAGCATGTGAGTACAAGGGGCACCGGGCAGACTCGGTGCTGTTTCCCTCACAGCCATGTCCCCCGCAGCCCCCATGAGGCAGGTGCCGGGCTCTCGCCATCCTGCAGTTCAACCAACTGAGGCACAGAGCCGTGCAGGTGGCTGTGCTCAGGGGCTTTGGGTGACGAGTCCCCTGTGTGTCCAAACTCACGGTACCAGATGGGGGACAGTTTCTTCCTATATCCTCTCTCATTTAAAGACATGTTTCTTGAAATCATATTTTTAGGTAAGAATTCTGACTTATAAAGTGTTGGCCAGCTGCTCAATGGCGGGAGCTCAGCCAACACATTCTGCCCGGGGCTGTGAGCCCGGCCTGCACCGGTGTGTTGAGCTCAGTGGGAACAGGTAAGTGACATGGAAGATGCAGCCCCCATCACAGATGGGGAGGGCGCGGACCATGTGAGGCCCCGCAGGTGGTGGTGAAGGTGAGGAAATGGGTTCAGAACAGTCTGTGCACTGACTTACCTTGAAGGGTCCGCGTCCACTCTGGGCTACAGCGGGCTTCCAAGGATGCTCTCTGACTGGTCCTAATTTTATTTAGAAGGAGATGTAGAGAAATCAGAAGGAAGCTTGAGGCTATTTCTTTCTCATTTAGCAATGCTGGGCAAAAATTCCTACTGAAAACGCTGTTATTCTATTTCTGGGCATGAATTCCGTCTCTCCCATTGCCAGGAGCCAGGCAGCTAAAAATAAGTTGTCAGGCAGCTTGGATGTTACTGCCTCATTTTGTCCTTCTTTATGCTAACAGTTTGGACTTTTATTGTCCATCCTAATTGGAGATGTGGCAGATATTTCCTGTTGGCCAGAGGACGGATATTGCTGCGTTCCCAACACTTTGCTCCCATCGCATCACTCTGATTCCAGTATTAATTAGACCTTTTGTTCATTTCTGTCTTTGGCATTTCTAATTAAGAACTAACATTCTAGAATTGTTTCTGCGTGATACAGAGGGATCTTGGAATGAGCCAGTAAACCTGCAATCCCCAGCTTTGCCCACATGTTTTCTCCCTCCTCTCCTGGCAGCCTCCATCTACCCCTCCCCATCCAGGCCCTGCCCAGGTCCAAGGTCAGGAGGTGCTAGACCTAGCCTTGGGTCTGAGTGCATCTCAGATATCAGGCAGCACCACCTGTGGCCCCAGGGCCTGGTGCCTCCTGAGTATATTTATTTCATGCTCAGAAGGAGGGAAGGGGATGTTGTGGAGCTTGGTTCGTAATCAGAACTCCTGACTTGCAGCTTTGCGAACAGAATGTGTCAGCTTCATATTCAAATGCATTGAGTTTCCCGAAGAAACTCAAATCATTTAACCAAGTGTTAGAAGTTAGCTGGATCACTTAACAACATAGGTATACATGGATTTAAGTGCAAAGGTGGTGTAGCAAGGCTGCTATGACACTCTTAACATTTTCTTTTTAACAACTTTAGGGAGGTATAGTTGACATACAACACATGACAATGGACTACACCTATTTGGAGTATACAGATTTGCAGTACCTAAGTGTACATCACCAGAATCAAGGTAGTGACTGTATCCTTAACCCCAAACCTTTCTTTATGCCCCTTTGTAGTCCCTTCTTCCTGGCCCTCTCCACACATCCCCAGGGAAACACTCATCTTTCTGTCACTAAATATTAATTTTCATTTTCTAGAATATTATATAAATGGGATCATATTGTGTTATGTTCTTTTGTCTGGCTCCTTCCACCCAGTGTAATTAATTTGATATTCACCTATGTCATCATGTGTGTCAATAGTTCACTCCTTTTTATTGCTGAGTAGTATTCCATTGCATGGACGTACTGCAGTTTATCCATCTATTGATGGATATTTGGGCTGTTGCTAATTTTTGGCTGTTACAACTATTGCTGCTGTGAATATTCATGCAGGTTTTTGTCTGGACATAAGCTTTCATTTCTTGAGGAGTAGAAAAGTTGAATCGTAGGTAAGTGTGTGTTTAACTTTTTAAGAAACCACGAAACTGTTTTCTAAAATGGTTGTACCATTTTACATTCCTATCAGGGTTGCAGAGTTCTTGCACCTCCACATCCTTGTCTACACTTGGTATGGGGGTGTGTGATAAAATGTTGGCTTATTGGTTTGTTGATCTGTCTTCACCCTTAAAAGGACAGCTCGGTGATGGGGTGGGACCTTGTCATTCTTGCTCACAGTGTTTCCCTGTCCTCCTGCACCATGCCTGACACTGAGCCGGTGCTCTGTGAATGGACATTGAATGCGATCTGGTGCTGTGGGGACTTCTTGGTGCCAGAAGATGATGCCTCTGCTCATGACAGGGGGATGTCTCAGACTGGTGGACATGGGCTCTAATCCTGCACCAGCTGTTACTCTCTGGGAGATCTGGGAAATTTGCTTTTTCAAAATGAGCCTCAGAGACCAATCTTGTGTGTGTGATAATAACTAGCATTTATTGAACACTTATTATATGTTGAGCACCTAAGCTTTCCACTGTATCAATTCAGGCCTGGCTGTTATGATCCACACTTTACAAACAAGTAAATGGGTACACAGGGTGGTTAATCATTGTTCCCTAAATGAGCTGGTAAGTGTCAGGGCTGGAATTTGACTGCAGGCAGCTTGGCTCCAAGCCTGGGCTCTCAGCCACTGTTTGACCGAGAGAGCACCACAATTTCACAGTGAAGTGGTGCGGTTAGTTGCTTATTTCAAGGACAGGCTTTTCCCTCTCCTTCTCTGAGATTATCTGTAAATGGACTTATCTTCAGCATCTCCTGTGATTAAGGTTATTATCTTCCAATGATAAAAATGTGTCCTCTTTTTCTTTAATAATTCGAATGTCTAGAGAGAAATACACTCATGTTAGTAATTAGTGGACGCCCCAAAGTAGAGCTGGGACTTGTTTTCCAGCTAAGAGTCAACTTGTACCAATAAAGGTGTGACAGGCATAGATGAGAGCGTCTGAGGCCCCCCCCCCCCACATGTTCCCTCAAATATGCAGGGAATTTGGCACGAACAGTTGATTAGCGCTTTATTAATATGCGTCGCTAGGCCAATATGGACTTTCAGAAGGTAACACTGCCTTTTGCAGCTGCCCGGAATATCGATTCTGTCTCAGCTTGAAACAGGGGAACATATTGCTCAGGGTGGGCTGGGTGGGTGCTGCGGCTGCCTACCAAACACACGGCTGTTGGTGCTTCCGTTTTCAAGAGGGATGGGCTCCCACTAGGAAAAGATCATTTATATTCATATACTCAGTTTATTCATTCTTCACTGATTACATCTTCTAAACTGCTGTTGGATTAATTTGCCTTGGAAACATTTAAGGTTTGACTGGAGATGCTAGAAGAAAATTTGATTTCAAAGCACTTCTGTCAACTCCTGTACCCCTACTACGGCATGGTGTCAGCCTCCCTAAAGAGCCCCCCTCTCCTAAATGTGCCATATTTTTTTTATCACTTCTAAAGCCCAGTTTAACAAGCTCTTTTTAAAAATTAAAGGTCTCTGCCCCGTGATTGCCCTAATACAGTGTTCTCTTCATGCTTTGGACCACCGAGCACTTTCCATTATCAAGGACTGCAGCCCTGCCACCCCCCAGGCTGTACATCCCTAATGAGTTCCTGACATCCTTTGTGTTAACACTCAACAATATTTGGGTTACGCTCTGACTTCTTCTCTTGTGAGCACTGTTGCACAGACAGTCGTAGGTGGCTGTGTGCTGAGACCATCTGTGTGTCCGCAGGCCACTATGGAGGCCACTAGTTCCATGTGCCTTTCCTTACAGCCTCCTTGAGTGATGAAACAATATGGAGCATCTTGCAGGATTTTCCAGCTCTCATCCCAGTGCTGGCCATGGCTCTGCTTGGCACAGAAGGGGCTTTACTCAAGCATATTTGGCAAAGGAATTTTGGTTTCATAAATATATAAATAGAATAGAATAAATAAAGCATGCTAGGACACCACTCCCCAGCATGTGCTCATGCAGACATCACTAATGCCTCTCAGCACCCCTTCCTGCAGAAGCCCAGATCCCTGCCCCAGGTGGAGCTCTGAGCAGCCTCTATGCATTGATTGGCCATGGCAGGTGAGACCAACCTACTTCCTTTTTCTGGTACAGTCTGTGTGGAACTAGCAAAAGTTTTAATAAGGACTGAAGAGCATGATGCTAATGAGGCCATGACGTGGACCTCTAAGTTTAATATATTGTAGGGAGAAGAAAACACAAAACTGAAGCACTTCTGTGGTGTCACACTCACATCACGTCTTACCTTTCAGGGTGTCCTGAGGCCAGAGGTCATTTTACAACAGGCTTTGAGGCAATAACAGCCCCCGAGACATGCTCTGTTTCCCAGGAAAGTACTTCATTCACATTTATACACTTAGATACCAACACGCGAAAGTTAGTCCATTACACCAAAACTCTGGGTTTCCCATTTTCTCTCGCAATATCTCCCTCTGAACGAGTCCCAGCATTCCTGTGTGGCATTACCGGCTCAGGTAAGTAGTGGCTGTCCCTTTGAGCAGGGTTTCAGGTGGCGCCCTTGAGTTTGCCACAGTCCCCGACCTCCTGTCACTCACAGCAGACCCATCTTCCTCGTTTATGTCACCTTCCTGGTCCGGAAGGGAACTGGTTGTTGAGTCCTCCTCCACCAGTACTTCCTAGAGATCCATCCCAGGCCAGTTGTGCTGGAAAAAAAAAAAATACAGGTTAATTATACAGGTAAGCTGAATTTGATTATAAATATATTAGATAAGTTAGCTGTATTAGGTGAGAAATATTAGAACAATACATAAGATGGGATTATTTAAATTTATTGCTAACATGGGCAGAGACTGTCACAAAACAGAGTCCTTTAATGTAAGAAGCAGCACCATGGGGGCTATTTTAGGATGCTCAGATCAGAATGTTTATAGGCCGGAGTCCAGTTAGCCTGTGCCAAGCTGGCAGAGACTTAGTGCCGACCAGGGGGTGTATTCTGGAAGCTCTGTGCTGCAGAGGCAGCCTTCCTCTGTGACGGACTCAGCTTGGCTGGGCTCCGATTTGCTGGTCTCTCCCTGGAAATCTTCACAGAGGGTGCATGTGGGTTTGGGCATCCAGCCCTCCCCTGGCAGCTGTGAGCAAATCTTGCCTCTCTCAGGTCTTTTCTGCCTAGGCCTACAATGTCCCTCTTTCCCCATGTCCCAATTTTGGAGCAGTTGTGGGTGGGGCCATCATTAGTATTTACTTTTTCTCTCTGCCTGGAGTCTCAGAGATAAAAACTCTCAGCTGCTGGTTTTTACACCCTGAGTTCACAATTCACAGCATTCATTTATAGAAAAATTTCTTCTTTAATAGGAAATTTCCTAAGTACTTTCATAATAAGTTTGGGAAACATGAACCCTGTCAATTTTTCACTCCCCTGATAATGTGCTTATCCTGCCCAAATGCTTTTCTTGGATGCAACTAATTTATGTGCAAACCCTTGGACACCTAACCTTTGGCTCCAGCATCCATGCTGATGGAACATCATTAATGGGGCTTCCCTGCAGGGGATTCTGTGTCCGCAGTCAGAGCGGGCTGGGCAGTGCTTATGTGGGGCTCTCTCCGGATAAACGTGTCTTCATCCCCCCTGGGGCACCGTTTGAGGAATGTGAAGTGCTTGGATCTTTTCCTGGGTTAACAAGCCGGTGGTGCTTTTAAAATCCCTCAAGTCAAAGGGATGAAATGCTAAAAGGAAAACATCCCACAGATAAGCATATGCTAAGCTTCGCAACAAATCATAACTTTGGGCCTACTTCGCTAGTGGAGTTCTGTTAAGGGGCAAAATGTTGGAAGCACTTGTCTGTAGGAGTAGAGCCAAACGTTGTTGAATGAGATTGGGATGAGATGAGATTTTTCTCCTAATGAAAAAGGACCCAAGGTTTTCTTTATTTCTCCATGGAGGTGGCCCAATAAGCAGAGCGCAGAAATTGTCTGTGCTCTGCACAAGTGCTATGAAGGGCGGCTGAGGTCGGGTGGGAGGGGGCTCAGTGGGTCCTCTGTGAAGATGTCCTGCACTTCTCAAATTAAGGGGCGCAACAACCCTGCTAGTAGTTCAGGTGCGCTGATGGCAGCTGGGGGCTGACCATCTTCCTAGCACTGTGCACACCTTCACCTTGTACATGAGCCTGTCTCCTCCACTCGCTCAGGCTCCTTGGGGGCAGGGACCCTTGGATTCATTCTGTGACCTCAGAGTCCTGCCCAGAGCCCACCACATATCATGACTGGCCACCAGCTGGGCTTGAGTTTTTAACTGTGCCTCTCAGTGACTGCTAGCTAGTGATTACCCAGGAAATGTTGATTTTATTTGATTGCTCTTAGCCTGAAGTTCCAACAGGAAAGGCAACTAATTTCTTCTCTGCCCTCAGTATCCACACTCGTAGTGGGCATTTGATGAGACTGGCAATGGGGCTAATGGGTTGTACAATTCAAGCTGAAATCTGTGGGAAAGCTGATGTTCGCTTAGCAGAGACCAGCTGGGCAGATGGCCAGCACTCCCAAAACACCTGCCACCTGACCGCTCTGCCCATGTACAGCCAATTCAGAATGGATCTTGGGAAGTTCTGCATGGCAGCTGTACTTGTTTATGTTTATCATTATTGTTCATGATATTATTACTATAAGATGTGTTTTTAAGCACTCACCCTGTGCCGGGTATCATGCTAAGTTACTTTGGTGGTTTGTCTCATTTGACACTTACAAGTGCATCCCACAGTGTCTCATTTCTGTTCTCCTTGATGGCACACCTCCTTGGGAAGGCTTTCCGTATTACTCTCCCAAATCCTGTTCTCTCCGGAACCCGCTTATGTCCCTCTGTCAGGATCCTTGTGGTCTTCCATGAGCTGGTCCCAGCAGTCAGTGTTTAGTTCCACCCCCTCTGTCCCCAGCTGACCTCCTCACAGCATGTGATAATCAGCCACCCCCACCCCTGTTCTTGAAGTATCTTCATGACTTTCTTCCGAGATACTGTTCTCTTTTCTGGTTGTCCTTTTTAACAAGCGGCTCCCATGTTTTCCATGACCTCTAAGTGTCGGCTTGCTCAGGGTTTAAATATGGGATATTATTCGGCCTTGTGGCTTTAAATACCAAATATGCTACAGAATCCAAACTGATTTGTTTAGCTGGAGTCTCTCTCCATGAACTCTGCTTGTGCTTCCAATTTCTTAACATCTGCATTTGAATTGAATTAAGCATTTTAGTATTTTTAAAACTGAAATCTGGATGCTTCATTTCTTCCCCAAATTGGCCTCTCCTGGGTCTTCCCTTATCGCAGGGATGGTAATGCCATTCTTTTGGTTTCTCAGAGCAGAAACCCAGAAGTCATCATGACCTGTCCCTCTCACATCCACCGTCCAGCCAACAGCAAATCCTGCCCAGGCTGCCCTTGCAATGCATCCTGAATTTGACCACATCTAATAACCTCCAGCACTACCACCCTGATCTGAGCCACGTTCGTGTCTCTACTTGGGGGGGCTTGGGAGGCCCCCAGATAGTCTTCCCGTCTTCAGTTCCTGCCAGAGGTTTCCTGTTAATACTGTCTGGTTATGCCACTTCCTTGCTCCAAACTTCTCACAGCTCCCCACTGTACTCTGTGGAGTGAAATCCAGCCCCGGCTACCTTTCTGCACACCTGCCCCCTTTTTGGCCCTTGGCTGTGGTCAGAACATCCCTGTCTCAGAGCCTTTGCACTTCCTCCTCTGCTGTCAGTTACTTCTGCCTGCTATTCCTCACATCATTCAGGTACTCACATGCTACCTGCCCACCCCCCACTCTAACTAAAATAGCACCCTCTTGCTGCACTGCCTGCTCTCCTACCTTGCTCTGTTTTTCTTTGAAGCCCATCTTGCGACCTGATACTGCATTATATATCTGCATGTTTATTCCGTTAGGCTGCTGGGTGCATACGAGCAGGGACGGCTTTCACGGATCCATCCTTAGCACCTGGGACAGTTCCTGGGTCCTAGTTGACATTTATTATTTGTTAAACGAGTAGATGATTTGTTATTTTACAGACAAGGGAGCTGAGGCAGAGAAAAGTTGTTTCACATCATGTCAAGATACAGTGGGACCCTAAGTTTGATCTCTAAACCCTCTAAATGGTGAAATGGCTGAGTGTCAGAGCTGGAAATCACAAGGGGCCCTCCGGTTCACAGATGTGGAATCTGAGCACTGGAAGTTGGGGAGCAGCTTATTCGGGCATGATGAGGAGACGGTCAGATGAGGACCAAGGTCTCTGAGGTGCTGGCTGCTTCTCCCGGCCCTTGACTTGAGAACCAACTGGCAGCTAGTCTCTGAGTGTTCTGGCCCTAATGTTCAGCGATGCAGAGCTCATTAGGGGTTGCCTGGGGCCAGGAGCAGGAGGAGTGATGTGCCAAAGAGAGGCAAAAGGGATCTTTTGGGATGGGAATTTCCTGATTCAGAGGGCTGAGTGTGAATCTGTGCTCTGCCTGCACCAGCTGTGACCCCGATGCGCAGCCTGTCCTGGGCCTCCGTCTCCCTGTCCCTAATACAGGGACAAAACACCTGCTCCCCAGACTATGTGGAGGATTTAATGGGTGTAATTCTACACAAAGATTTAAAAAGAACGCATAGTGCCTATTAAGCACTCACTACAGGACAGTATTATTGTTCCTTTTTGTATTTCTTGGATGTGTAAAAAAACTCAAGGTAACATGTCTTCTCAGTACCAGCTGCTCCCCAGACACAGTGCTCTTTGCTGAACATGGTAATAAATGTCAAGTGTTTGATTCAGATGATAACTGAACAGCAAAGTGTCTTACATGTCTTTTTGCCTACTCAATATGGCTTTCAAAATTTTTGTGCATTTGCAAGAAACTGTGTAGCTTTTCTTCTCTCTAACGCATTTCTTAGGGTGGGAAAGGGGCATGAGGGAGGCCTTCTAATGCACGGTCAGTCCTCAATTGGTGCCGACAGATCAGCAGTGTGCAAACTCAGAGGGTGGCTGGGACAGACTAATTCTTTCTTCTTTTTCTAAATGGAAAATGAAGTAAATGATACAGCTTATGGGATCCCCAAAGGAAACACAGTTACACCTGGAGAGCCCCTATCTGTGTCTGTTATGCTAAAGTAGCAAAGCAGCAAAAGTGTAATTTGGCAGTAAAGACATTAACCTCTGAAGGCAGCCTTTCCAAGATGACATTTACAGGCCCCTGCTTGCAGATGGGCATGGCACAAACCGCCTGTTTTTGGGCTCCATGGGCCTGGCCTCAGCTGTTCTGGTACTGGGATTCACGGTGTGTGTCCTTGGTGTTCCTTTTGGGGCTCTGACGGCCTGGAAGGAATCACTTAGATGGTGGTCCCTTGACTGGGCTTCCCCGTGCACTGTATTCCCCTTCCTTCCGGTTACTCCCTGCCCCACATCATACATGTGTTCACCGGGTGATGTGACACAGCCATTTGACCCCCTACCAAAAAGGCCACATTCACTGCTGGGAATCCCAATCATTAGCTCTTTGGCCTCAGACTTTCTTAACTTGGGATCTTTGTTTCTTCTGCCTGTCAGTCTCCTCTCGTAATGTGTTAAATGGACTTTTTTTGGACGCCATTAACCTGAGAGCCTGGTCTAAGATAACTTCTCCCCCTTCTTACCCAGATACAGGCCATTCACAGGGCCCAGGAATGAATGGGACCCAGAGGAAACCATCGTGATATAACCCTATTTATTGGGTACCTTTGTGTGCCATGTGCTGTGCTAGAATGCAGAATGGCAGGAGGATGCAGGTCTGTACTCTCAAGCAGATCACCTTCCAGTCGGGGACAGAGATAAGAAACAAGTAAATGAGCAGGAGCATTCAGAGTGGTAAGCGTGGGAAGGTAAATTTCACAGCATAACAGAGCAATCCGGTGTAACTAATGTAGTGCAAGCATATGACATGAGCAACACAAAGAGTGTAAGACACTGTAATACTGAAATATTGTAGTTAGGGTCTGCATCTGCACAGTAAATGAGAGGAAAGTAACATGATGCAAATGGGCAGTGTCAAGTGAAGGGCTGCCAAGTTTAATTAGAAATGACTCAAGGAATGCCTCCTCTGACTGACATTTGAGCAGAGGTCCTATATGATTTACACTGCTCTTGGTGGCAAGTAACAAAAAACATGGGCCAAAATAGCTTTCACAATGTCAGAGACAGACAGTCACTGGTAGGAAGGGGCAAGGTTGGTTGGTTTCAGGTGGGCTGGCCCAGAGGTCCATCTGGGTCATGGAGGAGGGGGTTCCTTCCATCTTTTTGAGCTTGCAGTGTCAACCTGGTCCTCAGCCAACTCCCACCAGGCTCTGAGATCACCATAGCGGTCCCTGTGGTGTGACAACATCCAGTGACAGTAAAAAATCTAATTTTAGTAAATTAGAAAAGGGGGAGGCATGTGGCTGAATGGCCAGTGGGAGACAAGTTATGTCTCCTCACCAGAAGGGCAGCAGTTCTCAGTCAGAGGAGAATGGTGGAAAGGCCTTGGCATGGGGTCGGCTCAGCAGAGCTCCAGGGAGAGAAAGAAGATGTGCGGGGGCCAGGTGGGGTGTGCAAGGGGAGGCCAGAGAAGAAGGCAGGTCGGTAGGCCTTGTGCACTATAATCTGGAGCCTGGATCTTACCCGGTGTGCCAGGGGGAGTCCCTGGAGAGGGCTGGTGTGGGTGGGCAGAGGAAAGCATGGGGCCAGGAGTCAGCAGTGCTGGGGGACAGGGCTCGCTCACACTGTCACACGCATGCGCCAAAGCCCTGGGCTGGTAGTGGTCCCTTTCTGCACTGGGTTCTGTCCCAGTAAAATGAGGATTGTGCTGCCTGCCTCACAGAGCTGTTGTGGGGATCAGTGCATTGAGAGAGGAGACAGAGCAGTCCACAGTGAGGTCGTACACCAAAGAGATGCGTGCTGCTGTCCAATCTCATTTTATGGTAGTTATGTTCAGTAAAGTACTGTAAACATGGAGTTAGCAAATACTAAACCACTCCTTCTAGAGGAAATACACATGCATCTCACATGGTTTATAATCTTAAATCCTGAAAACAACTGATATTCCAATTCTATTTTCTTTATTTACAAAAGAAAAAAATGAGGTTCACTTTCCGGAGGCCCCTGACAGGTGCTAGAACAGGGACTCACACCCGACCTGCCTGGCCCCAGAGTGGAGCTTCTCCAGACCCTGGACACTGTGCTTCCCACTTCTGCCTCCACCCTCTGCTCATCTCTGTATGAAGCTGAGCTCAGCTGGAAACGTGTGTGGGATGGGTGGTCCATGATCACTGCCACCACTGACTGTGAACGTGATGAGTGATATTAGCAAGTGGGCAAATGTGAAAGGCTGGAGTCCACGACAAGCAATTCACAAAAATTTATTTCTCATGGTTCTGAAGGCTGGGAAGTCTGAGATCAGAGTGTGGGTTTGGGGAGAGCCCTCTTCCTGGTTTATAGTCTTCTGGCATGTCCTCACGTGGCAGAGAGCAGAGTGGAAGCAAGCTCTTGATATTCCTTTTTATAGGCCACTAATCCCACCATGGGGGGCCCCACCCTCATGCCCTCATTAACTTCCAAAGCCCCACCTCCAAATACCATCATTTTGGGGATTAGGGTTTCAACATATGAATTTTGGGGAACACAGATATTCAGTCCGTAGCATCTAGCACTTCCCCTGTCATGCATCCCTCGTCTTAGCATTTAACACAATTAACCCTATTTGAGCTGTCTTCGTTGAATTAAGGATGGAGGACACATACTTTTTTGAAGGGTGTTGTGCATATCCCAGGAGAATGAAATCAAATGATAGTTAACATAGAGAATTCCTGAGGCCTCTCACTTTGTTACATTCTTAATTTATTTTTTTCCACTTAGGCTATGCTGCATCTCCTGAAAGATGGGGCAGGTTTAAATCTGCATGTGATTGGAGAGGGTGTGATTTCATTTCTTATGCACAGAAAGGGCTTCATGGATTCCAAAGCTGGTGCGTTCCCAATGGTGGGATGTGATTCACGGTGATTTAAAGTGGGATGTGGGTGGTGGATAGCAGTAGGGTGTGTAGGGGCCTTACTGAGTGTCTCCTGTGTGGGGCTGCGGCGGGAAGGCGGGTTCCCTGTAATGGGGCTTCCACCCCCTTCTAAGTCCCAGAAGGAAGGGTGGTAGGATACAGCAGGGGGCCAGCATCACAGGACTTTAAAATAAGAATGTGCCCCTCCATTCCATCTTCTGCTCTAACTGAAAATCTTGGCTGATTGCTACCTTTACAATCCTGGGCACAATAATGCAGATTTATGTCCCTCGGACATGACCTAAAAGACAGGTGATTTACTTGGTTCATTGTTTTTCTTCTCCCTTTTCTCCAGGGGCAGAGGACTTGGGGCTGCTGGGTCTGACAGGATGGTTAGGGGCTCGGAAAACGAGCCCAGCTCAGCTGCCCTCAGCTCTGTTTATTGCTGTGGGGCCCAGGGTTACCAGGTCTGTGTTACTGTGATTTCAGCCTATCTTCCCTTTGGAGGCCTTGAAGATCCCATCCTACATAAAGATCCCTGAAGACATCTGCTAGTCTTGAGGTGGACATGGCGAGGAGCCTGTCTGACTGGGACGCGGGGAGGGGTGGCAGCATCCCACTGGGTATTTTCCCCTGGGTCTTGGATTTCCCTTTCAGTGAACTAGGCTTACCTCTTCTTTCTCTTCATGGGAGTGAATTCATACTCGTGCCCCTTGTCTCTGGGTGGGGGGTGATGATAATCTGTCTCAAACAACGTGTGGCTCTGCTCTTTGAGTTTGGAAGCTGGCACTCTGTCCTTGCTTTTGGGCCTGGCCTGTCAAGGAGACAGCTGGACATGAGCATCTGGAGTTTGCAGGGGATACCTGGGCTGCAGGGACATTCAGGTGAAGAAGAGAAAATCAAGAATAAGTCCTCATTTTCAGCTTGCAAAATGGGCCACTGGGTGGTACTTGGCTGAGTTGGGGGGTCCAGCTGTATGCAGCAACCCCGAGAATGCTGCACCTCTAAACGCACTGTGCAACCTTGAGCCAGTGGTCCCATTTCTGGCCTCTGGCTCTTCATCCGTAAAATGGGGCAGGGGACCCTTCCCTGGTCTGTGATTCTGCGGTGGATTGAGTGTCGGTTTGGGCCTTCCACCCATGAAGTGACCCTTGCTCCCTGCTCCCCTGCCCGATTGAGACACGTAAAAGACATTTTCCTGATGTCCAGGAGAGAAAGCCATCAACATTCTCCTTGCTTATCTGGAAGCTGTGAGGTAAAATGGGGGCTTATAGGTCTCACAGTAGCCTGCCAAGGACATTCAAAGGGCAGCCCAACTGTTGAGTCAGGACCACAGCCAAAGGCTGCATCCTCTCCCTCATCCTGCAAAATTAGACTCTAATGGGACAAAAATAATTAGATCCGCATTTCTAGTGCATTCTGAGTATATTCATACAAGGATTTTAATCTAGTGCAAAGCTCTTTTGGTTTTTTGGGGAAGATCCTGTTTATGGCTTTAATAAAGTGTTTTTTCAGTAACATATGCCTGCCTTTTATGCATCTTCAAATATGGTGCAAGCGTGAAATGTGTCGCACCTGGGGTTTGATTAGTGGTGGTTTGAGTGCATAAAAAAGGTAAAGCTGAGAAAAAAAACACACACAAAAGGCAACAAAGGTTATATAACTTCATTAAATTATGTTTATGGTCTTACTTGTCAGTATTTTGTAATACAAAATGGCTTCCCCAGGGTCTGTTTATCAGTATTTGTCACTCATCAGTGCCTACAAATTACCCTTTGTTGGCGTCATGTTCTCCTGCCCATCTTGGTGTCTCCTAAATCAGAGCTGTTGCAGTCGGTGAACTTTCACTGTCAGTGTTTGTGCTTTTCCTGCTGATGCATCTGGAGGTTCTAACCCCTCCCCAAAGGTCTCCAACAACTGCGACTCCGTGTTTGTGAATGGGAAGGAAATGAAGAGCAAAGTGGACACGATCGTGAACTTCACCCACCAGCACTTCACCTCCCAGCTGGAGGTCACCGTCTGGGCGCCCAGACTTCCCCTGCAGATCGAGATCTCGGACACGGAGCTGAGCCAGATCAAAGGCTGGAGGATCCCGGTGGCCCCCAACAGAAGGTGGGGTGCCAGGGGGCGTGGTCCTCAGGACTGGGAGTCTCATGCTCCTGGGGCCCAGATCTTTGGGGAAGGCAAATGGCCCAAGGGCCCAAGCCCCAGGGAAGTGGCATCCACACGGGTAACCACAGTCTGGGTTTGGGGATCTGATGGTACTAATAAGCCTTTTGACATGAGGAAATTATAATGGGGATAATAGTGTCTACCTCACAGCCTAGTTGCTAGGATTCAGGGAAATGTCACATGTAGCACAGGGCTTGGCATTTAGGGTCTAGTTTCCCTATTGCCTATTGCTCTTTGTGTGTTATTCATTCTTAGTTCCTGTTGTAAATGTCTGCCTCAATGGACAGGCAAAGGCAGGGGCTGCACCTCCCTTGTGTGTCCGAGGCAGCTGGCGGCACGGGTGGTACACAGCGACCACCAAAAGGTACACTCGAATGAGTGAGGGGGCGGACGGGGAAGGACTGGTGGGCGGGTGCAGGAGAAAAGCCATTCCTGTCATTCTGCACCGTTCCATGGAACCTGGAAATGAAGTGAGCGGAACTCCATCACACAGTGACGTCCGTTCTGGTTGGTTTGTGTCCTAGGCCCACCCGGGAGAGCGAGGACGAGGAAGACGATGAGAAGAAGGGGCGAGGGTGCACTCTGCAGTACCAGCACGCCACAGTGCGTGTCCTCACCCAGCTGGTGGCTGAGTTGCCCGACTTGGGTCAGCTGAGCTACATGCTGGGCCCCGACTGGCAGTTTGACATCACTGACCTGGTGATGGATTTCATGAAGGTGGAAGAGCCGAAAATCGCTCAGTTACAGGATGGCAGGACCCTGGTGGGCCGGGAGCCGGGAATCACCACCGTGCAGGTATGGGCTGCCCACACCTTGCCACTTCCCCCAGGCCCCACCTGTGCTGGTGAATGTCCTGGTAGGTGCTCTTCTACAAGTGTTGTGTGTGTGTAAGAGAGTCGTGAGCAATATGGAGGACTCATAAGTTTTAATAATCTAAACTCAATTTTTGCATTTGGAGAGAGTAGGAAAAAAATCCCTAATTTCTTTTACCAGTCAAAGCTAAATGAAACACAGTGCAAGCAATCTTTTTCCCACTATGATAATTTACTTTTTGTATGTCACTAATAAAAGATGGCAAAACCTGAGAAAGCTAATTTTATTTCCCTAACCTTGAAGGTTAACCATTTACCTCTATTATTATGCCTTGAATAGTGAGCAAAATTCTTTTTCTGAAGACATGTATTTGCACTAAAAATAATTTTAGAAATCCACAATTAAATGCTTTCTATATTGCTATAATAATAGTAAAACTATTTTCTAGCCACTTTTAACAGAATAATCATGCAGAAATGGTGCAGAATAATTTTTAGTAAAATATAAAATGTTACTCATAGTTAGTCACATTTTAAGTGTTGCCAAAGTTGATTTTTGACAAAGCTGGATTAAACATGTAATATTTTGTATTACTTTTCTGTTGCCATGTAGCAAGCATATCACCACAAGTTTAGCAGCTTAAGGGACCACTAACTTATGAACTCAGTTCTGTAGGTCAGTCCAGGTGAGCTTGGCCCAGTTCTGTGCTCCAGTATTAAGACTGAAATCAGGTGGTTGGCCAGGCTCAGTACATGTGGGGAATCTGGGGAAAGACCCACTCTCTAGCTCATTCAGGTAGTGGGAAGAATGTAACTCCTCATGGCTGTAGGATTGAGGTGTCTCCTTCCCTTTTGACCACCAGCCAGGGGTCCCTCTCTGCTCCTAGAGGTCACCTGTGTCACTTCTTTTGTGGCCCATCATCAGTAATGGCTGAACCAAGTCCTTCTCCCATTTTGAACCTGTCTGACTTGCTCTCCTGACACCAGCCAGGGAAAGCTCTCGGCTTTGAAGGGCTCATGTCAGTACATAGGACCCACGTGGATCATCCAGGACAGCCTTCCTCTTTTAGTGCCAACCTGACATAGAACATGAGCATGAGAGTGATTCCTCATATTCACAGGTTTGAGAGATCAGGCAGGACATCTTTGGGGGGCAGTTCTAGAGGGTTCTGCCTCCTGGATTTTCCACTCCTTTTGTTAGTCACCTCTGGCTGCAAACTAGATGGTAAAGTAAGAGGAATGGCTTCTTCCCACTTGGCTTAACTGCTCTGTCCAGTGATGCTGGAGGCCCCAAACAACCATCATTCCTGTCTCTGGTGAGCGGCTCACGGCCCACGGGGGTGGAATATGAGCAGAAGGTGGCTGTGCACCATTCCCTTAAAGAATTTTACCACAATTCTGCCATTTTTCACACCCAACTATTAGTTGTTGAGAAATTGTTACTCTTTGAGTGCCCAGTACCAAGGCGAGCAATTTTTATTTATTTCCTTTAAGTTAAATCAAGCTTTTCTTGGAAAACACACTGCTGTCATCATGGTGTGGACCAAAGGAAAGGAAATGGACCAATATGATATTTGTAAAACCGCTTCAGCTCGCAGGTGTAATTGACCAATAGCACACTTACCAAAGCAGTTTCCATAAGTGCCTTCACTCAGCAGAGGAGAACTGGGGCGCATGTTGGTGGAAACATCACTTAAGGAGTTGAGAATGGTGTGTGGAGCAGAGACTCAAGCTCTTTCACTTACTCTGAAGGTCCTCTCGCCTCTCTCCGACTCCATCCTGGCTGAGAAGACAGTGATCGTCCTGGACGACCGTGTCACCATCGCAGACCTGGGCGTGCAGCTGGTGACTGGCTTGTCCCTTGCCCTGCAGCCGCACAGAGCAGACAAAAGGGCCATTGTCTCCACAGTGGCTGCCCAGGATGTTCTCCAAACCCCAAAGCAGGTGAGATCCCAGCATCCTGTGGTCCCTGGTCAACTGGGACCCCTTCTCTCTCTCATGTCCAGTCAAGGAGGTCAGCAGACCACTCACGGCTGGGACTGGTGACCCCTGAAGCTTCCTCCTGCTGCTGATCCAGTCTGGGCTGCTCTGAGAAGAGTGCTCAGTAAACGTTTTCCTCATCTGTGCTTTCATACATCGACCACCTGTCCGTGGGCCATTTGCTCTATCTGTGCTAGGTACAGTCTGCTGCCAGACCCTGGCCAAAGGATCACATGTGTCCACTTTTGCCAAAGCTGGTAATATTTGATCCTTGGAAATTCCATCGCAGCTACTGGAACAAGCATGGCTGATTGGCACCAAGTCACTGCTGTGTACAGTCGTCGCTGACTCTAGAATGCTCCTCCAAGCTGCCAGAGGAATGGTGCCTTTCAAGCACGTTAGTCTCATAACGCGTCTTTCCTTACGTGCTTCCAGCCACCCCATGTTTTGCTTCATCAGCACTGGCTTCCTGATAAACACAATGTTGAATGTGATATTATCCTGAGCAGTAGCCTGATTAGTTGCACCTGAATTTGATTCAGATAAATTGCCCGATCTCTCAAAATGTTTTTACAAAGGTCAAAGTCAAATTGTGTTGTATGGCATGCAATAAATTGATATGTACTTTAATGCATTCATTAAAGTATATTATTTGTTCCTCACTTCAGTGGGGCAATAGCATGTTATTGATGCCAGTTCAAGGCATGCCAGAACTGTTCAAGATTATAAAGCAGAGAATTTAGTTTTTCTCAATCTATATTTTAAAATATTACATAGGAAATCATGTTTACATTTGCAAATTTGAAGGAACCTGATCATAACATAACATTTTGGTTTCATTTTTCTTAGGAAGCAATTGTCAGTTCTTGGATTTTGTTCAGTGATGGTTCGGTGACACCATTAGACATCTATGATCCCAAGGATTTTTCAGTTACTGTCTCCTCATTGGATGAAATGGTGGTGTCTGTTCAGAAAGACCTTCAGTCCAAATGGCCGGTTGTGGTTGCAGAGGGGGAAGGGCAAGGGCCCTTGATTAAATTAGAAATGATGATTAGTGAACCTTGTCAGAAGACCAAAAGGAAGAGCGTTCTTGCCGTGGGAAAAGGAAATGTCAAGGTCAAATTTGAACCAAACTCTGCTGAGCACCAAGGAGGCACCAATGATATTGAGGGCGCACATGGGGAGTATAAAGACCGCCTCAGTAATTCCATAGGGCGGGAAGGAAACCAGGAGAGAGCCATCCAGGAATGGCTCCAACGTGGTGCCTCTGTTGGCCAAGAGGAAAGTACCAACAAAAGCACAACCCCCCAGTCTCATGCAAAAGGAGAGGACACGAAGTTCCTCAAGAGTCGTGGTCCAGACGCCTTCACCAGCTTCCCCGCTCCAGGGAAGTTACCGGAACCCAATAATCCGAGTGACCTTACTATGACTTCACGGGGCCTAACCGACTTGGAGATTGGCATGTATGCCCTGCTCTGTGTCTTCTGCCTGGCCATTTTGGTCTTCTTAATCAACTGTGTGGCATTTGCTTGGAAATACAGACACAAAAGATTTGCGGTGAGTGAGCAAGGCAACATCCCCCATTCCCATGACTGGGTCTGGCTTGGGAATGAAGTGGAACTTTTGGAGAACCCAGTGGACATCACACTCCCTTCAGAGGAGTGTACGACCATGATAGACAGGGGGCTGCAGTTCGAGGAGCAGAACTTCCTTCTCAATGGCAGTTCCCAGAAGCCCTTCCACAGTCAGCTCCTCAGACCTTCGGACTATGTCTATGAGAAGGAAGTGAAAAATGAACCTATAAATCCATCGGGCCCAAAGAGGAAGAGAGTCAAGTTTACTTCCTACACCACCATCCTCCCAGAGGACGGCGGCCCCTACACCAACTCCATCCTATTTGACAGTGATGATAACATCAAGTGGGTCTGCCAAGACACGGGGCTGGGGGACTCCCGGGAATTCAGAGACTACCTGGAGAGGCTGCAGGACCACATGTAACTTCTTTCTCGTGTTTGTATTCACCTTTATGCCTTCTGTTTTTGGTGGTGGAGCAGTGAGTTTGATGAGCAATAGGAGATGATTTAACAAAGCTTGGTTTGTGGAGGTCTGCTGGGATCCCTTTCTGAGCAGGTATGAGGTCTGGAGAGCCCTAGCAGCTGGGTTTTAAGCCGGGAAGTGTCTCTAAAACAGCTCCATGTGGGTCCTGGAGGAATCCTACGATGACTGTGTTCTCAGCTGCCTGGTACTAGCTCAGTTCAAATGTAATCAACCTGACCCCACAGACATTGTTAGTCATCTCGTGACAAATGGCCATGTGGAATTAGACAAGACTTGGGTGTTGGTTTTTCTATTCCTAGACCTTTTAAAGCACAGTGGACATTTCTTGCTCTTGGCCTGAGATTGGACATAGTGAGAGATGCTGAATGTAGCCGCCTTTATTTGTTACGAGCGCTGCTCATTATTTTTATATACATTTGCACCTGGACCTGGTTCCTTTGGCCTCTGGAATTCTTGAAACCTGAAGAAAAGAAATTTCAGTCTTTTTGTTTCCAGCTGTTTGATTTACATGTGAGTTTTAGTCACTGAGGTTTGCCATGTCCTCGCAGGATGTCAAATATTCGCCAGTTTCCATACTTTACCATGTAGGGGCAATATCTAAGAAGCTTATTCTCTAATGTCTGTCCTGTTATTGTTGGATTTTCTTGTATTAGATGGGGATACGGGATGTCACTTAAAATATGAATATACTGTGAGGGAGGGGCATTTCTTTACAGTTTTCTACATGATGCTTAAAAAACCTGGAGAAGATATGTGAGCCACAAACATTTATTTTTATCTTCTGCTTGTGGAAGACTCACAGGGAACTCCTGGGTGCATTTCTATGGGCCAAAGACTCCCAAATAGATGTGTTTATACCAGTGCTTTGTGGCCAACACGATTTGTTACCCAAACTGAAGTAAAAAAACTCATAATTGGTATACACTGAAAGGAAATTGCACAGGAAATAGTTTCAGATTAAGTTTTCCATTTTGCCAGGGCAAAATTTGTTTAAAAAGTAAGTGGAATGATGTTTCAACTTAGCAATACGTAAAATCCATCCATACAGTCACCCACCTCACTCCCTCAAAAAAAAAAATCCTCAGTTGTGACTCTGGCAGAGAGAAAATCTATATAGGGTGTGCACTAATGGAGAAAAGCAATGTGTTTCCCCGCACAGTTCATAAAAGCAAATGACTATTCCAGGGCTAGAGAAGCAGTTATGATGAAAAACCATAGCTATTAGAAAATCAAAAGTGGCAAGAGAAGAAAACATACTCCTGCATAACTTCTAAATAAAAAAAAGTTTTCCAAAGAGCAGCATGAATGATCTAGAGCCAAGCAAGAACGTCAGATTAGGAAACCATGGCAGCATTTTTATTTATTAAGATGGGCTAGCTGGAGAAACAGTCTGGGCTAGCGTGCCTCATTATGGGCTTTCTTAATTCCTATGCGTCACTAAGCAACAGAGTTTTAAAGGCCCAAAGCAGAGGACCTGCAGGAGGTTATCTGAAGCAACTGCTGATGACTGAGCTGTAAGAGAGGCATTCAGGTGTGTTCGCATCGATTTTTGTGACTGGGAACAGGACAGCCCAGCCTCCTGTAGCCATGACAAAGCAGCGCAAAGCTCCCCTTGGGTCTCTTGCCCACAGGACTATTTGCATTTGTAAACAGTGCATCAGTTACCAGTGATGTAGGCCTGGCCTCCAGGAACCAGTGTTCAGTTCCAAAAACCTTTCCTTTTGATCTGTGAATGAAGCCAGGAGCCCAGGCATTATCTTCAAAAGGAGCTTGCAAAGAAATGGCTGACACCTTGCAGGAAGAACCCCTCAGTAGGCCAGAGGAACCTGCCACTGCTTCTCAAAGCATGTGGTGGGGAGGTAGCTCAAAACAAGCCACTAGGGCTGAAGAGAAGTACACACATGAGTTGAAGCACAGGTATCCGAATGCGTCCTGCTCCTCCCATTAGAGATCCCCAATTTCCTCTCCCTTTGGGTCTTCAACATTCCAGAAATAATGGGAATTTCATTTCTGAAGCTGGAGAAACCCAGCTGATATGGGGTTAAATCTCTCAAACATAGACACAGCCAACTGCCTCCCCGTGGTGAATGAGACTTTGGGTGAGGGTGTAATTTGGGAGGGGGCAAAGGCAGCTACCATCGTCAGGGCGAGCATCATGAAAGGGCAAACTAGAGCATTTCCTGTGACCTGTGCCTGACGTGGCACGGCAAACAGGGTGACGCGCATTCCACATGCTTCTGGTGTCTCGGCAGAGCTGGAAACCAACCACTGTCCTCAAGTTGCCTTCCCCGGATCTGCTGGAGTTGCCCAGACTGATATGGGTTCTGTACAGTCATCTTTGTGGTTTATGCCGAAACTGAGTTTCAGAGAAAAATCAAATGGAAGGTTGCGGAGGAGAGCTCCCTTACCATTCAGCACACAGTCACCTATACGCACACATATACATGGGTATGTGCGTGTGTGTCACAGTATTTAGCAGGAATCTGTCACTTGCTGTCGGATTTGGCATAGTACTACTCGGCTCAAAAGAACTGCACTGAAGTTCTTTCTGTTTAAGTATTTCCTGCTGACTAGAAACCATGGATCATATCAGTTTGTTTTCCGACTAGTCAACTTAAAACAATTAGGAACTGTACCCAAAATATCCAAACTAAAATGGGGCAAAACAAATTATTAAGCCTTGAAATACAATTCTCGGGGGGCCATGCATCTGCCTGGATTTTCTGGGTTTTTTTTTTTGCTGAAGTGTCCAAATGATTGGTGTCAATATGATCAACATTGATAAAGTCCCTTCCTCTCCTTTAAGAAACGAATGCTTAGACTACCCCTGGGGCAGACCCCAGCGAGCCCCTCGAGCGGCCACAGGAGGGTGGTTCAGGTGCTCCGTGACGACTGGGCAACCTAGGGTGGTGGACGACAGGAGGCCGCTGCTTCCAGGGGCCAGATGCTGCTTCCCAGGCCAGCACACGGGGGACCAGGGAGCAGTGGCTGCATGGGAGAACTGGGGTTTCAACTCAGAGTTGCATCTGAGAGAAAGGAAGAAGAGACCAGGTGTCCCCCGGAAGGACACACCTAGGAAGCCCCAGAAGACTCTGCATGCCAAGAGCTATTTATACCGCACACCAGTTGGGGTAGGTTCCCAGACGGCAGAAATCCTTACGCTCTAGGCAGAGTTTACAGACATTAGTGCAGGGAAAAATAGATTAGTGTTTGTCCCTTTGCCACATCTGTAAACTAAGTATTTTGTATTTTGCTAATTTTTCAGTGTAAGAGTTTGCCTTGGTGCATTTTGATCGGCATTGTCTTCTCGCTCTTGTCAATAGATGTGGGCGGGTTGGGACACAGTAAAGGTTCGTCTGAGAACTGTTCCGTCCAGCTTCAGCGACCGCAGAGGATGGTTTCGTCTGGTTCCTACGTGTCATTGGCACCATTGTTTTTTCTACTCCAACCATCTCAAAAATGGCTTCAGTTCTCCATTCAAATCTCTGTAAATGACATGCAGATGGTTTATAAACTCAGCAACCATCTCCTCCATCAAAATTATACATGTGTGATGTATCCCGTATCACCTGTATGTAAAGGGACACTGGGTGGTGAAGTTATGCTAAAATATGGATAACAAATTTTTTTTTGTAATATAGGCAATATACTGAAACACTACAAGGTGTATTGGAATAAATTCATTTTATAATAAAAGCATGCAAAGCTCTAGCTTTTAAATGTACAGACACCCCACTCAAAAGTATCTAAACTGATGGTGGGAAGAACACTGGAAACTGAGATCATGAAATGCACTGAATTAGGAATGTGGCCTTGAAAGGGCGTGGCTCATGTTGGTGGAATCTACCAGAACATTTTGATGGAACTCTCCATTACTTTTGGATTTTTTCCTTTTTCTTTTTTTCTGGAAATATTTCAGAAATAAAGTGACTTCATTTTCCAAGCATAGAAGGTATATTCTAACCACAGGGTAACGCATTATTTTTAACATGAAAATAAACATTTAAACCTTCAATTGTTTCATTATTTTCTCTACATATTCCCTTTTTAATTTCAGCATCTGTATGATTTGACTATGTATTTTTCTTTTTAGCCAGAGATTTTTATGACCTTTGATACAGCAATAAGTGGAAACCAAAAGAAAATGTGTTTTAAAAGTTGCAAACAACTTGTACCTTTGAAAAGCATCTCGTTGCAGACCAGGGAACTTCCTCCCAGATGTCCCAGAAGGTGGGCTCCTGTCACTTATGTCCCTGTCCTGGGTCAAACCCTCTTGGACTCAATGCTGATTGCAGGAGGCAGTGGCCCCTAACCTCTGTCCTCCTTACTTGTCAATGGCTCACGAACGTGTGTGCTTTGGGCAGTGGCTTGACTAGGGCCAACACAGTCAGAGATCTATCTAGAGGTAGAAGAAAAACCCAAGACAGGCGGAGTCTGCTCAGAACGCTGACACAGGCACGTCAGCTGACAGGCCGGTGAGGCATGGCTGAGTCCCCGTGGGCTCTTTTGGGGAGTGTGCACTGCCTGGCACTGTGGCACGTGCCACCCCTTGCTTTCAGGATGAAAGAGATGGTTCTCTTGCAGTAACTTGACATGTCATAATCAATCCTCCCTTCCAAGCTTAGTTTTCCTACAGACATTTGGGGAACTGGGTGCACACCTAGTAATCGGCCTATGAAATTGTTTCTGTGGAGTAGCAGGCTGCAAATGAGCCCAGATGCTCTTCCATGTGCGCAAACCCACAGACGCTCTGGGAGATTGTTTCCTGCTACCAGCCTCCTCCGCCTCTTTTCCCTGGAACACAGGAGGGGGACAGAGCCATGGACCTCGGAGACCGCAGGGCTCAGTGTGCATGTATGCAGGTGGGTGAAGTCAGGTTCTAGAAGGAAAAAAGAAAGCTTGAAATGAGGTTTGTAAAGAAGTAGCCCTTTAGATTTTTGTGGTCAAAATGCAAACACTATTTCAAATTTTTGGTATTGAACTCTTTAATGCCAACTAGTTTCTTTACGGTTATATGATTTAGATCAGTTGTAGATTTTTGTGGGGGGTAGCTTTTAGACATTTAAAAAAATACAAAACAGTGCAAAAACATTCGGACTTGGGTTGCAGCATTTATAGAGTCTTCTATGACTCAAGATGAGCAGGACATGACCACTTTCCAGAAGGGAAACAGCAGTGCGAGTCCAATAGGGAAGTTACTCCCCTGGTGCAAGAAAGCAATCCTGTCATTAACTCACAGAAGTGACCACCTTCATGGTCCATGAGATGCCTTTATAACTCTGGTTTTAATATTGCTCTCGGTCAGTTGTTCATACGGAACCTTTTAATTCTACCTTAAGGATTGAAATCTCTCTAGATACCTTTCTGTACATCTACACTGCCCACTGGAATAAAGCACTTGACTGAGAGGGTGTTACTCTGGAATTCGGGGTCTGTGTCCCGCCCACTCCTCTACCCATTTGAAACTATTCTTCCTTAAATCAGTTCTTAATCTCCCTAAATATTAAATATTAAAATATTCTCCCTTAAATCACCTCCGACCTGACACTTCTTTACTTCCTTTGGCCAAAGAGCACATGCAACTTTCTATTTGCCATTACAAGGTTGGTGCCAAAATCACCTGTCACTTTACCCTTACCTCCTCTGTGGACTCTGACTCACTGACTGAGTGACACCAATGCCCGTGTGGACACTGCCCCTACGATGTGGTTTCTTCCTCTAGAGATGCTTCCTTAGCGTGCCTTTTCTACCCTGTCCTAATCCCTGTAGGTTCTCTGTTTTATCTGTGTATGTTCCCACAAGCATGCTCTATTCCGTAAATATTTGAGGGTCACACATCGGGCATTGATAAGCACACCCTTCCAAGGACTCAGCACTTCAGTTCATGTTCTAGTTGGTGGGTTTCCACTTGAATTTGCGTCAGACCTCTTCCTGCCTCAGTTGCTCTGTGGTGGTGAATTGCTCACCACAGCCAGTACACATCCCAAAAGATGCCAAGACTGACAGATGGAGGGACCAGAGTGCTTCCTCTTGGCCCAGACCAAGTGAGTGACTTCCTTTCTGTACTTGTCCTCCACTGGGAACCTAATTAATTTTAAACTTCTAGTGAGGGCGTCAGTTTAAAATTCAACGTGGATTCTAAGAACACACCTGTTGCCCAACTCCCATGACAGTTGATATTCTAGGCACGCCCCACCATCACCACGGGTTTAAGCAAACGCCAGAATTTTGGAAGGCAGGAGCTGAGAGTGGAGAATCAGTTACTAAAGAAGTGACCAACTCCAGAGAGAAAGAAGTGGCTAGAAAACACTGTGACAGGCCCACAGTGAGCACCATGCAGCTGATCTGTGCTCTAGGAGAGAGGTCACATGTGTCTCCTCATGGAAAATAGTTTCTACAATGCTGCATATCTATAATGTGTATCTAAAGAGCCTGCTGTTTTCTCACAGTCTAAATCTGTATTCCAGATGTCCGTCTCCCATCCCAGCCTCTTCTCAGACAGGTGGATCCTAGCTGGGCTGCAGACCAAGGGAGTGGCCAAGCCCTCGCAGCCCGGCCAGCTTGGGACTTCTGTGTGGCTTCAAGGCAACCAGCCGAGTGGGGAGACACTTTGGCATTTGAGAAAAAGGTGTTATCTCCGCCTTCCTCCTTTTTGAGTTGGGTTCTTGCTCGCTAGTAAACACCAGATACTATAAACAGAGCATGCGGTTACAACATTGTGCTTTCTGTATACCTTTTTCGTTGTATGATGTATCTCTCATATTACTCATGGTTGATCTGTTGTATATGTTCCACAGTATATTTAACATATCTGTAAAGGCACTCCAAACATTTTGAAAATGAAGAAATAAAATGTGTTGGATGATTCCTTGTTATAGTAAAACGGTCCATTGATAGGTTCCAGGAAGTGATCTCATCTTCAAATAGGTGTTCAAAGGAGAATATTAGGAACTCTTTGGGTCCAGAGTAGAAGTAGCTATGTCTTCTGGGTCTTGAGGACTGTTATCGGCTGAGACCTTGAGAATTAGAGAAAAGAATGGCTTATTTAAATGTGAGAGCAATATCCAAATGGAAAGAGATGCGCTCTGGTGAAACAGCCTGTTGGACTAACTCTCTCTACTTTAGGAAGGTGCCTTCCAGAACATGAACTGTGGCATCCCAGGGGTTTCTGTAATTAACCCATGCAAACTCAATTCTTACAAGAAAAGTCCATTTTACCTCAAAGCCTACAAAGTTGAATCTTAATGAGAAGAAAAGCTTTATTAAGATGTGTCCCTGCCATCCAGGGTTAAGTCAATTCTACTGAAATTTGAGTCTCCGGAAAACTAACTCAGACACCAGAAATTCCAGTTTAGTCCTAATTTGGGGATATGTTACATTTAACTCCAGAACAACCAATACATTTCAATTCATTGGGTCTCCACCTCTCTGCAAATTTTAACCAGAAAGAGGACCCCATCGCACCACACCCATGCCCTCTGCAGACTGTTAGTTCCACTGGCTATGTTGCCTGAAGTATGCATGGTTGACTGACTAACCCTCTGTCAAAATTCAGCTTTAGAAAAGCAAACGCCCTCCCAAGACAGTGCCAGGTCGGCTGTCTCAGGCAACAGCGATGACCTTGAGCTGACAGCCATGCTCCCTAACTCCCTGTCAAACTAGGGGCTCTGGGGCAGCTTCCTAGCCAGTGGGGGAGTCAGCACTGCTCCAAACACAAAGAGGTCTTCACAAAACTCTCTTCTGGCCACACAAAAGGCAACAACATTATGAACAGAGGATGGCTGGGCTGCAAACGCATTCTGTCCCTTGCCCCTCCCTTAAACAATGTGGCGAAACAAAACTCAAGAAGGCAGTGTACCCAAGACAACACAAAGCCACTTTGGAGCAAGATTCATCCACATGAAGAAACACCAGGTGAGTTTCCTGGAAACGCCGGGCTGGACTGAACATGAAGGAGAACCCTGCTGGGGGCCACAGTGCATCATGGGGCAATGCCATTGAAAACGGACATTTTGTATTTAAAATTTTTAATGGTGCTTGCCCTAAAAACAGTTTGCATGAATTTGAACATTGCGTACATATCTAGATATTCTCTTTTTAATCCTGCTGGATGAACAATGGATGGGATTGAAGTTGGCATTCCTTTAAGCATTACTTTTCATACGGCATATGGGGAGCTAGTATTTCCCACGTGTCTTACTTTATTTACCAGTCTTAAGGCCACCTATGACCTGGGAGCTTTCCAGTGCCCTTTTTAGTATGAGTCAGAACTTATCTTTGGATTTTATGGATTGTAGTGCCTGCTACCTGGGGGAATAATGTCCCTCTCTGGGGGCATTGGGAAGGCCAGCAGAGTGGGACTGCCAGCCAGAGCAGGGGCATAATTAGTCTCAACATTACATTGTTCCTCGACATGCGTCAGATCCACCCTTAGCGGAGGTTCCTCCCTGCTCAGTCAGGAAATGCTAGCCTGTAGGGCTTGAGGAGTGCAGGTAAGTCACTGCTCCACTTGAAGGATCTGAAAACGAATGGAGGCTCTTGTCCTAGCCTTCCCTTTGTCCCAGAGAGGCTGTGACTTTCCTGGCCTTTCTTCTGTGATCTGAAATTCAGGTCTGGCCTTTGGAAGACCCACACCAGCCCTGTGGCAACCCTAACCCCATATCCAGACTCTAAAATGAAAAGAAGAAACTATCAAATTCCAAATGACTACAGTTGTATCGAAATGCCTGCAAGACAGTATTATGCCAACGTCATTCACTGTTAATTTAGAACCCATAATGTTTTCATGACTTTTGAAAACAACTCATGGGTGAGACTCTAGCTTTCTCTTTCCAAGAGTTTCTGAATGCACACAGGGTTCCCAAAAAATTATAGGCAATTGTAAATAATGAGTAACTTAAAGCCAGATATTTTCAAAGCTAATATGATAATTTTTATCAGAGAATTACTTCTCATATTTACATGTATTTTAAGTGTTCAATATGCCTTGGACTAAAACCTCCAGATGGCAGAACCTTTGGAAGGCTACAGAGGGCTTGAGAGAGCCCTGATTCCTGGGACTGCTTGGAATTTTCCTCATCCTGGTGATGAGAGATGTGTTCAGAGAAGACACAGGAGACCTTTTAGTAAATTATGGAACCAAGGATACTATTCACTTTACATTTTATCTGACTCTTTGTAATAACGAACCAGTGGTTGGAGGATCATTACATACTCTTTAAAACATATGTTAACCTTAGTCTGCAGTATTCTAGATATAAAAACCACCAGTATGCTTTATTGGACATGAATATGTAATTAGAGAACAAAGCAAGAAAACTCTAGATTGTTTTTCATGTCAAGAGGAATATTTACACTCACATGAAATGCCAATTAAAGAGCCCAAAGTAACCACCAACTTGGTCAGTGTGAGAAGGACCAAAATACTGACTTGGTTGCCAGGTTCACGGATCTGGCAGAAAGGCAGCAGAACTCCATCCTGCAGGCCCCTCATACTTTCAGCAAGAGAGGAAGCTGGCAACAGTGATGGGGTGTGGAGTCCTTATGAGCGGATGAACCCCGAACAGCATTCCAGGGTGAGGGAACAGAACACGCGAAGGCAGGAAGCCCATGTAATTGAAATGCGAGGGGCAGGGAGTCCTTTGATGGCCTGGCTGGTTGGGGAGCTCCCTGTAGACTGTGATTCGCCAGGGAGGGCTTGGGGCCCCAGCAGGGAAGAGAGGTTACCTGATTTGTATTTTAAAAACAAACCTAAGGTGTTCCAGCCACACAGAGGGCTCTGGATTTGGGACCGGTTGCTGAGATCTTTCTTCCCCCAAGGTGTCCCCAGTCATCCAGGAGGTGGGGAACCTGGGCACAAGCAGCCAAATTCTGGTAAGTTCTAAACAAAAAGAAGAAAAGAAAAATAGTGGTGTTGGAGTCCTTGGGTTAACAGGTGGATTTGAAATAAAATCAAGGCCTGCTGGGGGTGTGTGTGGCTTACCGTCTTTATGCTGCATCTCCAGGTGTGTTACTGTCAAGGCAAGTGGCCAGATTAGACAGTAGGAAAAATAAAAACAGACAAATAAAAGCACCAAGAATTCATTCCGGGAGCTCATGCAGGGCAGGGAAATGCTTTTTAATCTTGTCTCCTGGAGATTTTCTGAATGCCTTGAAGGTTTGGAGGGGTCACAGATCAAGAACCATTTCAGGCGCTTCTTAACCTGCATGGTATCCACTTTCATTTTCCTTCTGTTTTTTAATTATTTATTCATTTAATTTATTGTTTGCCTCTTTTTGCCTAAAACCTATGAAAAACCTAATGGGCTGCCCTGTCCACTTGTAAGAACGCTGCCTTGGTCTGCTCTGTGACTGCTTTTAAAACGTAGGTGCCACGTTGTTTTCCTCATTGTCCGTGTCTTCAGGAAGTCAGTGCACCCAGATGGTGGGGCGGAGGCAGCCGGAGGTGGGTGCTGAGTGATTGTAGAGCGGCCACCTCCCTTTTATCTCACTGATTCCTTGCTGTGCTTAAAAATACAAATCTGGGATCAGGAAAGCTCTGGGCCTGGACAAGCCACCAAACTCATCCAGAAGTGAAGGGTGGTGGGGGGCTGCTCCACCCAAGAAACTGGCCCCTGCTCAAGCTAAATAGGTAAATGCCGTTAGAAAACTTCATTTTATAGGAGCCCATCTGACACACAGTGGTCCAAATGCTTAAGATGTCATTCACGCAAGAAAATTGAAATCAGCTACGATTATTTTTCTTTTATGTTTGTTTGTAACAGCTGTACTGAGACAAAATTCACATGCCACCCAACTTACCCATTTAAAGCATACAACTCAGTAGCTTTTAGTACATTCACACCTTCCCCAGAGGCAATCTTAGAACATGCTCATTGTGCCTCAAAGAAACCCTGTACTTATTTCCAGGCCATGCCCCATTTCCCCCAACCTACCAGGCTGAGGAAACCACTAATCTACAAAACTATGTGTAATCGTGCCTTTCTGGGCATTTTCTAAAAATTGAATGATATGGTAAGTTGCTTTTGTGACTGGCTTCTTACACTTAGCATAATTATTTCAACGTTGGAATGTATCATGGACCTAAATGTAAAAACTGTACCATTTTTCAAAGAAAAGGAGGGTAGTTTTCTTTCCATTTTGGGGTAAGCAAAGATTTCTTAACCAAGACACAAATCACTTAGCATAAGCAAAAAATTAATATATTACACTCCATCAAAACTGAACACCTGTGTTTTTCGAAAGACATCATGAAAATAAACAGACCATGCGCAGAGCGGAAGAAAACATTCTCTGTGCAAAAGCCTTATGCTCAGAATATACAAAACCCTTGCACCCCTGCAGCTCAATAGAAAGACAAACAGCACAGGTGAAAATGGGCAGGAGATTGGAACAGAAGCTGCCGAGGATGACTGGTGAATGGCACGAGAGGAGTGTGGCATCTACCATTTGTCGTCAGGGAAGCGCAGACTGCAACGGTAGAGAACTACTACTCCAGACCGCCCATCACAGCTAATACTAAAAGATACTGAAGTACCCAGTGTTGGCAAAGATGTGGAGAAACTAAAATTTTCCGACACTGTTGGTAGGACTGTAAAATATCATCACTATTTTGGAAATCATTTTATCCGTTTCTGGTTAGGTGGAACACACGTCTAACCTATTAGCTAAGCGTGGCATCCTTTGGTGTTTATCAAAGAGCAATAACAGCATGATTCCACATGAAGACCCGAGCAAGAACTGTCATAGCAGTTCCGTTCATAACAGACAAAAAAATGGCAACAACCCCAACAGGAAGGTGGGTGAGCAACCGCTTTCCGACAGCGGGACACTACTCAGAACTAAAACCCGGCAAGCTGCTGACAGGGGCCATGCGCTTTATCAGTGCAACACGCTGATTTATGAAATGCAATTTATGCATTTCTTTTAGTGAAATGAAAAAAGTGAAATGCACAAGGACATACTAGATGATTCCATTTGCATGAAATTCCAGAATAGGCCAAAAAACACCTCTGGGAACAGAAAGCGGAGGCGTGTTTGCCTTTGCTGGGGGTGAGTGTGGACGGAAAGGGTGCTGACTTGGGTGATGGGATGCCCTTGACCTTGTGCAGGGACTGAGCACACTGATAGAGGTCTCTTTAAAAGCTCCCAGAACTGTACACTTAAGACCTGTCCATTTCGTTGTATGTAAATTATCCTTAAGTGATGTCATGGAAAAAATAAAGTATCTCCAAAAACAAAGCAAGGAGAACCCAAATATCCTTGGCAAGGCCCTTTTTGCTTCTGTCTGCGCTTGTGGCCAGGTTCCCCAGATCTCAGGATCGCCCACCCCCACCCCCGCCCAGAGAGGAAAAAAGAACACTCAGCAGGAAGTCTTGCCAGGTTTGGGGCAGGGGTGTCTGTCTCTGTGACCTCTGTGGGTAGCATCAGGATGGGGGCTGTTAGGGGGACAGTTTAAGGGAAGAAAGGGAAGAGCAGCAGCGGGTGACACAGCACATGCCCCTTCTATCTCAGCGGGTCCCACCCTGATGGCTGAACCACAGATACAGGGAATGGGTAGCCCGCTTAACTTCTATCCTCTTGGTTCTCTGTGGGACCTCCTGGGTCTGGAGCAGCCAGAGGCTTCAAGCATCCTCATGCATTTCCACCTTATGCTATACAAATGCTTCCTTTATCTGTACAGGTGCCCTGAGAGAAAGGGTCAGACAGCACCTCTTCACTGCACCTGGCACCCCATGAGCCCCACTGATAGTCTTACCTGGTGGCCAGGCTCTTGCTTGGGTTCCATGTGGCCTCCTGTGGCTCAGCAGGGGCCTGGCAGGCAGAGGCAGATCTGAGGGCCCTTCAGTGCTGACCACCACACCCTATCAATGCCAGCTCGTCTGGGAGAAGCTGGGCAGCCCTTGGATGGTGTCGTCCGGAGGCCCAGGTTGTGGTTTCCTCGGGAGATGGTGGCAGATGCTGCTGATTGCTTTTCTGGTAAATACACAAATTACTTCAGGGAGGGAAAAAACGGTAGCGCCAAGATTTCCTGCACAAAAAATACTGTATCACACATTTCATGATAAGCTAGCTGGGCTACACAGTTTATGGGGACCTCAGGTTGCCTTTGGCGGAGGCTATGCCTGAACAGTTTAGAGACAATTTGGCATCAAGTAATCAAAACCTGAACAAGTCCATTTCTTTGAGGATAAAAGAATTAGAAGACGAGCCCACTAACCTCTCATTTTAACAGTATATGGCTCATATTCAAGGATACTATTGTCCCTAGAAAGAAGTGCCCTCCAAGCACAAGGGATCCAAGTAAAAAAAAAACCTCTCCAAGCTCTCTTAGGTGAACTGCAAGGATTGATAGCACCAGGGGGGAAAAGAGGGGACCTTCCAGGAAGTGTGGCCTGCCCTCTCAGGAAGCAGAAGGAGGGCGGGGAAGAGAAAAAGATCTGATTGAATAGAAAACAATGCTTGACAACTCTCTTGCACATAGGGGTTAGGGTCAGCTCAGCTCTGGTGGGACCCTAATGATGGAAGATTTTGCCTGCTGTCCAAGAAGGTACTGGAATCGAACCTAAGGAGTGAATCAAGAAATGGAGACCAGCTGGACCATTACACAAAGCTGCTTTGCAGAAACTGACCCATGCAGCTAAGTTAAGTGCAAGGAGAAAGTTAGGAAATGTGCAAGCTATCAAGAGAAAATCAAATAAACAAAGCACTTAGCATTCCAATTAAACTCTCCAAATTGAGCTAACATCTCTGCAGCCAGATAATGCAGTCTGAAAGTGAAAATTTAAAACCTCAGTAGAAAATTAAAATGCAGCCTGAATTATACCAACAGCATGTGATGAAACTCCACGGAAAATTAACCACTTGGGGATAGAGAAGAAATTTCCGAAGTACGTGAAAAAGTACACCTCAGAAGGTGTAGCCAAACGGGAGAAAAAGGACTCTTCTATTAAAGGCAGTTTACTGAAGAGATTAGAAATTGCAAATAATTGGCCGGTGGCTCTGTGCACTGAGAGAAAGTACAGGGACAGAGGAAGAGCAAATGCACACAACAGACATGAATTAGTTAGAGCAGCTTACTTTTTATTGGAATTGAGTTGATATACAATATTAGAGTAGTTTAAATCTGAGCTTTTATGAAAAGGTTTTATGCCTTGCTGCTCCAAACACAGGTCTGGGCAGAAGCCTGAGGAATAAGCAGTGATGAAAAACTGAGCATTTAAATGACTAGATTTATTTCCTCCCTCTTCTGCCCAAATCCAGTAGAAAAACATCATCTTATTGAAAGTAACTTATAGACATATTATTTTATGCCTTTTGTTTTAAATTTGAGGCTGGGGTTGGGGGCAGGGAAAAATTAATATTTTGAGAGCAAAGTGCTTAACTGTACTTCTATGTTATCTAAGCATTTTGCAGCCCTCTGTCCAAGGTAGCTGGCTCATGGAGGGTGGACACAGCTACTGCCCAGGCAGTTTATGTGATGCCAGATTCTCACAAATACTGATCCTTTTTACTTTCCCACTTTGCAGCTCAGAAAATTGAGGTTTAGACAGGAAAACAAAACAGCAGACCTGGGGTTTGAGCCCAGGCAGCCAAAATACTACACTCGTGTGCATGGTGCCATCCCCAGTTTCAGGAAAATGCATTGCAAAGCATCCTGGAGAATGGAGAACCCTGTGCAGAGTCTCGCCTTGCAACTTCACCATGGCATTCCTGTGTGCAGATTTGACCGTGCAAAGTAAACTTCTTAAAGGCTGGGGAGAAGAGACACTTTAGGCTGACTTGTCAGAAACTTCTGCCAATTGAAGGCCGAGAAGACATGAAAATAAAATTTGAAAGTCAAAATGGTATCTGCCAGAAAATGTGGCCCGTTTTGGTAATTTCCCTGACATAGTGTGTTGGGGAACACCTTTATTTTGTAAAGCGAGGTCCACCTCTACGTTTTGTGTTTTGGTTAGTCTATAAAAAGACCAATGTCCCGTTTTCCCTTACCCAGACTGTCTCCCTTGTCACATTGCTGGACACTCTTCTGAGCCAGCTGTGGTAAATGAAGAAACAAACAAGAAACCCAAACCATTAGCTTTAATATTAGCTTTCACAAGCTGAAAATTCTGTTTAAAAAGGGAAGTCCACAATAAATTACCCAGTGATTTTTGAAAGAGAAAAACATAGTCATTACCCCAGAATATCAGGGTAAAACATTTGTAGGAAATTTGCAGTCTCATTAATTCTTCATATGGCATGTTTGGCCTCAAAATGGAGTGAATCACAAAGTGAATTGAACCACACAGTGAATTTAGAATTACTGCCCACAGTATTTAATACTGCAGTAATAAATGTTATATTTTACGTAATGTTTCCATCTCCTCTGTAATATATGTATTTGTCTTTGGGTGACATGTTTCCTGTCAGGCTGCAGTGGGCACATCCTTGTTGCTATCACACACTGGTTTTTATCTCAATGAGCTCATCAACACACCTGCCCGCTCACACACAGGTGAGGTCCACACTTGTTTTGTCTGAATGTATAAAATCACATTGTACTAGCTTCCTGGTAATTGAGCATTCATTACTCCTGGCACCTTTGCGTATGAACTTGATGGAAGGGACTGTTCCTCACACATCTTTGTTCCTGTCTCAGTGGTTCCCATGGTGCCTTCTGTCTTGGTCTGTGAGGTGACAATGACGATGATGACAATGAGAGCAATTGCGAAGGCCTCCAGTGGGGAGCGTATCTGATGCATCTGAGGTACAGCAGGGCGACCAGCGCTACACCAGAGGGAGAGTCGTGGCAAGGAGGTCAGGAGCGCTGAGGAAGGGGCCTCCAATCATGCAGGCTCTGCTAGCAACAGTGGCTTGGACCATTCTGGAAGGTGGCAGGTGACATATGCAGTGTGTGTCTTCACCTGCCACCATGGATTCCCTTCCTGACGGTACATGCCACTTCTGCTCCCAAGCCCAGTGGGCTCACGGGGCTAGTCACATGCCCCTCCCAAAGTGAGGGGGTCGAGACTCGCAATCCTATCATGCTTCTGGTTGATGAATAACCTGGAAATATTTGGTAAGCAGGATTCACAGCTGCTGCAGTAATTATCATGTGTGGGTGTGAGCACAAACACTACTGCTAATACAAGTGCCCAATCAGAGTGATTTGGGGAGCCAGCACGGTGATTCCGGCCTGAGCATTTTGCAGTAGGCAATAACCTGTCATGTTCCTGCTGTGATTGGCATTGAACTTTGGGGCATTCTGAAGTGGCTTTTATTTCTCTTGACAGACACGGCAGCAGAAAAAGTGAAGCAAGACCACCCAGAGACCCAGACACATCATGGGTGATGATGTGACGTCCCCACCTGGCCCCGCGCCTTTCCGTTCTGTGCTGTTTCCCCAACACTGAGCAGGCTGCCAGGCAGAAACACGTTTCATTGCTTTCCTGGTAACGGGATGTTCGGATTCAGAAGTCAAACCGATGCCATTTCTGCCACAGAGAAACAATAATGATGGATTCTTCACACACGCCCATATAATCTGAGTGATCTTTAGATTTATAATTTTAAGATGCTAGAAGATAATGAAATTAATATTTTAAACATCATGTCCTATTTAAACGACAGTTAAGTTTCTGGGTGGGTGGGGAGTCCGCACACTGTTTCACTCTGCTGGGTAGATACTCCTCAGGCTGCGATGACATCTGTACTCACCTGAGGCTGGCGGGGGATGAGATTGCCCTCGCCACCAGTGGCGTGGTCTCCTCGTGTCCTGGAGGCTCAGTGGAAGCAATCCTTCTGCCACAGCAGGTGGGTCGTTGAAGCAACAGAATAGCTCTGCTAAGCCCAGGGTTAAAGTCTAATTCCAGACCTGGAAAATTAGATTAACGCTCAGAGCTAATCGCTAACAAATAATAGAATGGGGTTCTGGCTGATTAGCCATGCAAAGTCACTATGTGGTTTAACGGAAAGTGCGCATTTCTCTTCATGAGCAGAATCTGCTCGCGGGTTCTCGTGTGCGCGCGTGTGTGTATACCAGGTGATTTGTGGGCTACCTGCAGGATCTCATTTAATTCCCTTTCCACCCTATGACCTGGGCGCGCCCATTTCCCCATTTTAGTGTGGAGGCAGCTGAAGCGCAGAGGCAAATTCCTTGTCCAAGACCACACAGTGAAAGGAAGAGCTGAGATTCAAATTCAGGGACACCTGCCTCCAAAACATCCTGATAGGTGATTTCTGCATATATCACGGGAACTACAACACTCGGGATCTGTAAGGAGGTGTCTCTTCCTCGGCACACCAGGAAAACCACCTTCCAGCCCAGACTCCTCCCCAAGAGACAGGTGGCGGACCACCTGGGACAGGTGCCGAGCTCCGTGTATGGTCGCCTCTGCCGCCCTGTCAGCTTGCCCCCTACCGCCCGCTCGGAGGCCGGACACCCGCGCGAGTCCGGGTCGGCGCGGATGGGCCCTCTAGCGCCGGCAGGTGGGAGTGCACCTGGGCCACCTGGGCCACTTGGGCCGCGGTATCCCAGGAGTTGCGCATCCCAGTCCGGTGCATCTTAGTCCCGCGCCTCCCGGCCGCTCTGCGCCCTCTTCCTCGCCGCCTGCACATCTTCAGTTCTGAGCTCCCTGCTACTTTGATAATCTAATTAAATCAGAGGACTCTTGCTCCAAAACACACACACAAGTGCACAGAATTCTCACAAAATTTCAAATTTCCCTGGATCCCAGACCCTCTTTGCAGCTCATCCATACTGGGCCACACTGCGGCCTTACTCTGGCTTCTCTGATTTAAAAAAAGGACCAGGCCATTTCAATTGTTTCACCCAGATTTCTTTACTTAATATAAACAAATAAAGTCAACATGAAATTTCTAAATATGTGGTATATTTTCAAAGCCCGTATTTGGAAAAGCAAATGCTTTTGCATCACAAAAGATCTAATACATAATTCATAGAATGCAGTATTTGGGAGCATCCTTCCCAGCACAGTCTGGGAAATCTGGACAGGAGTTTTCACAACAAACAGATGAAAGACTGTTTGGCTCCCTCCCTCCTTGTGGCTCTGTCACTGGATGGGCAGATTCCTTTGCAGGTCATATTAAAAAGCCCAAGATGATAGTTGTGAAGAATGTGGGGCCCAAGCCCATGTCTGCTTTCCTAGCCCCACTGAGATCCCTGGTGGCAGAAAGCCCTTGGCTTCTGTCTGCTGTTGCCAGCATCTGTGTGTGTGTGTGTGTGTGTGTGTGTGTGTGTGTGTGCCTGTGTAGTGTGGGGGGCAGTGAACCCTAATGTGATGCCCTCATATAAGCCCATAGGGGTGGGTTAACTAGGTTTCCTGGGCTCCCTGTGGGTTGGCAATTTGAATAGTTTTGTGGGCTCTTGGGGCCTACGGCTGCCTCCAGCAACTTAGTGCCTGGGCCCAGGGTGCTTATGGGGGTGCATGGTGGCTTGGAGACCCACAGGGGAAGTGGTCGAGGGTGTGACTAATAAACTGCTCAAGGGGAACAGACCCTCCTGTAACTGGGGCCTCCAAACTAGGTCCAGGTAAGCAATAAAAAACAAGCAAACAGTTACCCAGCCCATCACCTGGAAGCCCCATGGGCTGTGTACCATGGGAAATATCTCCTCTGTATGCGAGATCAGTTTCCCAGGATGTCTGTGTCTTACAGAACCAGGTGAGACGGGGAATGGATTGCTTTCTCCATTTCCCAGTGGAGGACACTGAGGCATGAGGGTTGGAAGCTGGGCCAGCCCCGGACATGTGTCCGCTGACCTCTCCTCCTGCTGCTGCTGGTGGTCTTACTAGCACTGGCAGTCCAGTGCTGGGGGCCAGCTTCCTGGGCTACCACCTCCCCTAATCCTTCTGGGAAACAGCTGCTGTTGAGCACAGCGCTGGAGGCACAGCCATGCCTGACTATTAATTCCACTCATAAATGGATGAAAGTGGTTGAGGCAGAGGGGTGTGGCAGGAGGCGGGGAGCAGTGACATGGCCAGTACACTCTCCAGAGGGAAGTTGCTGGAACGCTGTCCATCTCCTCCCAACATCTGCTCCAGGTCTGAGGCTCTCCTCCTGACACTGCTTCCTATCCCTTTATCTGTCACCAGCTGTCCCCTTTATATGGCTTGTACCCCCTACCTTTCCCTCAGTTCCCACTTCCAAAGGACCCAGCTGACACAGAGGCACTGCCACCATCCTCCCCACACATGGGGTGGAGGGGGTGGAAGCACAGAGTCAGGACATACTGGACACATGGAGGCTGATGGGGTGCTCTGGGGCCAAGCCTCTTGGCTGAGGGTGACCACGAGTGGTCTGCCAAAGGGTGGTGGACGATCCACCCTCTCGGTGGATTCCCCCAAACTCTTTGGCTGGGGGCTGTTGTGTTGGTGCTTGCAGTTGGAGAGAGAGACAGACAGAGACAGAGACAGACAGAGGCAGAGGCAGAGGCAGAAAGCCAGAGACAGAGAGAGAGATAGAACACAACAGAGAGGGGTGGAGAGATGCAGAGGCAGAGAGGCCTTCCCAGATGACACCCTTAGACCCTTGCTCACATCCCTATCTCCTGAAGGGTGGCTCTGTCACCCTGGCTCATATCCTGAAGGATGAGATGCATCAGCTTCCTGCTTGTATTCAGCACAGCCCAGGCAGGTCCCACCCAGGAAGACCTTGTGGCACTTTGGGGAGAAATCTCCCTCCTGCTCTGTTCCCCCACCATGAGTGGAGCTGAGTTTCTTCACCAGCCCAGGGGCAGCCTGCACCATAGATGGGCAATCAGAGGACAGCAGCAGCTTTGGCTGAATGACAGTGGCTCGGGGCTCCCAGAGCCCGCAGCTGGGAATGATTCCAAGAAGCCCACGGCCATGATGGGGATGGTGACCTGTGAGTGGATGTATCCACCACGTCAGCCGCTCAACTGCATTTAGCAGCAGGTGCATGACCCAATGTTCTAGGAGGCAACCGTCATTTCACATGTGGACTGGGAACATTTATTCCTCCTGTGGCTCTTGAAAAATGCAACCTTGGCTTGAGAAAACACACTTCTTTGCATGTCCTCCCAATTCCACCAGCCCCGTTTTCAGTTCATGGGATTGAGGGCTCTACAGATCGTGCACCCCCTCACCATTCAGGAGCCTCACCTGCACGGAGGCATTTAGTGATGAGCACAATAGTGGTTCCAGTGTTTTTCTCTAACTACAGCATCTGTCAGTAAATAACCAGAATAACAATGAGCCTTTTATTCGGCAGGTCTCAGGGCCAACTCTGGCCCTAAAGATGTGCTCTGCCTCATACTTGGAGCTTCATAACAATGTCCTCCCATCCCTGCAGCTTGGAGGAAGCTGGCTGAGTGCTGTGGCCAGCTTGCTGTGTGTCGGGGGCAGTTCCCAGGGCTCTCTGAGCTTTGTTTCATCATCTAGAAGAGGAGGGAGTTAGTCCAGATCAGGGACTGCGCAACCAGTGAATCATGAGCTGAATATAATTTTTTGAATTATACATATCCCCTTTTTCGAAAAATTTTTTGAAAAACCATGTTTTCCTTATGATACAATGCTTCTAATTTTTCTTTCATCGACAAATATCAGTTGAGCATTTACCATGCAGGCATTTCTCTATCTGTATCTCCATTTTCTTGGTAATGTCCATTTTATCAGTGAAATAGGAAGGACGGCAGCCAGCCAGCTGAGAACGGGACTGGGCAGGGGGAAGAGAAAGGCCCGAGCAGCCTGGAGCCAGGGGAGGGGAGGGGCCCCCTGGAGCTGTCTGTCCTGGAGCAAATGCTCTAGCTATGTAACTGAGATCCTGTTTCCAGCCTCACTGGACCCTGGGTATCCCACCACTTCACAGGGAGCAGAGATGCCATGGGCTCTGCTGGCACTGTCCTGGGACAGGGAAAAGGCCCGAGTAATAGATGTGAGAGGGGCAGGAGGCGGCATAGGAGCATGACGTGTTGATCGCATGCTGCAAGTTGTAGAGGAACTAAGAGATTTACGCCATGGACAATGTCACAATCACACAGTAATCACCATCACTCCCTCCTCGGTCCCGCCTGCCTGTGTCCCATCCTGTTGAGGCTGCCACATGACGGAGCTGGGCTCTATCTTCAGTGTGGACACACCGCACAATCCAGGGGCCTGACCACAGTGGGAGGACCTCGTGGAGGTGGGGGATGTTGACTCACAGTGTGAGGCGCCTCTAATACCCTCCCATGCTTCACCTACTTCACTCCATTCGGTTTTGCAAGACCCGTCAGGCAGCTACGGCAGGTGTCGTCCCCTGTGTTTTCCAGGGGGGAAAAGCAAGCGGGTATAACGCCACAACAGTAGCATTTGTTGGCGAGATTCGTGGGCAGGGCTCCATCCTCTGCCCCAGGGGCCCCGTGGCTCCAACCAGGTGTCATAGGGGCCACCCATTATTGCCCTGGACAGGCAGCCACAGTGGCACAGCTGTGGCTCTGAGGGCAGCGGGTCACTTGGCGCCGCTCCTGTGCATTCACGAAATGCTTCGGCTGCAGGAAGGGCTGGGTGGTTTTCAAGGATGCAAATTAAAGAAAATCTCAGACTCCCCTGAGTTGAGAATCTTCCTAGGGCAGCTCTGATAGCTTAGGCAAAACCCATCAATTTCACCCCCAAAGAGGAGGAGAGAGGAGGTAACTGAGGTCGAGAGGAGGGATTCTGATATTGAATTCGTCTCTGAAACCACAGAGTCAAACCACAGCCCAGCTCCAGGAACTGCTCCTCCATCAGCACCATTAGCTGGGGTCCACTCAGCGTGACATCACAAGCTGGAGGTGAAGGAGAGCCCTGGGAGCTCATTGTCATAAGCTGCCTCAGAAAGTTTGGGAACAAGTTCTGAATTGATGAAAACTTCATCCGGATAAAGTGCACATGCGATTTATTTCTCTCTGAGCTTCCCTAAGGTAAGCAGCAAGGCCCCTCCCGCGGAATGCCTGCCATTGTCACGCAGGAAGAAGTGAGAGTGTTATTTTCGACTCCCTGTTGGAGGAGATACACATCTGAACGTCATGGGGTGACTGTCAGCTGTTCAGCAGAGAAATGGCCTGGGGTCAGCTATGCTTCGTTTTCCCACTATTCTATTCTGATACTGCTCATTGCTGTAAACACCGCAGATGTCTGAAGTCCAGCCCATTATCATATATATATGATATCCTCTCCATCTGTCACAGAGCCATTGCTAATGAAATCTCCACTTTTCTCAGGCAGTGAAGCCAAGGCGGGTGGCGTTCTGATGGTGCCTTATACCCCGTGGCTGCGGTGGGGGACTCAGCTGTGGGCGGGGGGGGGGGCTCTAAATCAGAAACTGTGGGGCATGATGTCAGCCTGGGCTCTGAGAAAAGATGGCTATTTCTGAACTAGAAAGCAATTATTTGTATTCACAGGTGCTTAAGCTTTTTGAGGGGTCACTTACCAAGCTGACAAAAACAAGTTTCTCTGGAATATTTTCCTTACAAATTTCTGGCAGATGGTGGTACAGGATGATGGAGAGAAGGCAGCCAGGATCCTGGACCCCTGTAATTAAATTGCACACGCTGTGGTTTGACTGGATTTGGCAGTCTTTTTTATTGAAACTACCATCCCATTAATCTAGGTCAGAGCTCTGAACTGCGAGTAAGAGTATCAGTGGTGTCTGTGCACCTTGATGAGTGTGTCCTGAGAGCATGCACCAACTCTCACACAGACGCACAGACGTGGGGAACAGCATTTGGGAATTGTACTGGAAAAGATGGGCTAGTTGTGTTCCAGTTAATTTCATACTTAACTGACATAAGCAGGACTGTACATTTTGTACTGTCAGGGCTTTGGGGAAGAATAAGTGTATTCCTAGAAATATTCTTCATATATTTACCATGAGCCTTGGAATTTCACAAGTAAGATATGTCTCTTTGGTACTTAAATTGTACCTTGCATTCGGGCCGAGTAACAGAATGTTCGATTAGAAGACTTTAAACAAGAGGGGCTATTATCTCATACACCAGGAAGCCTGAGGTATGGCAGTTTTAGGATTGGCTTAGGAGTTCTGTTTTTCCAAGGACTCAGGCTCTTTTTGTCCTGCTGCACCCTGATCAGCTTATCAGCAGATTCTTAGTATTGCCCCCTCGTGGTCACATTATGGCTGCCAGAGCTCCTAGCATCACATCCTCACCCATTTACAAAGGCAGGAAGAAGCAAGTTTGTGTGTGTATAGGCTGGGATGAGAGGGGCCGGCTCTGACAGAGCTAAACCATCCTGTGTGTCTCATTTTATTAAGAAGGAAACTTCAAAGAAGCCCCCACCAGTGTCCTGTTAAGTCTCCACTGGCCAATACTGGGTTGCATATTATGCACAAAGAGTCTGAGAAAATGAATCTGCATCCAGCATCTATTAAGGGAAGTGGGCTGTCAGCCATGAGGGAGGAGAAGGGGGTTGTTGGCTGGTAGGCACTCAAGAGCATTACTGCCCCAGGAAAGGCCTTTTAGCCCTGGTTTCTCCAGGCGGAGGTCACTGGTGAAGCTCACTGATGAAGCTATAACCAGTCATCATCTCCTTTGATTTAACGTCTTCTCCTCTTTCTGGGAACATCTGCAGCTGGGATGAGGTGGGAGAAGAGATTTGGGGGAAGGGGAAGCGCCCTCAGCTGTTAATAAGGAGCAGGAACATGTGCAGGATCAGGCCGGGGGCCTGTGGCTGGGATCCATCACGCTGACCGGCTGTGTTCAAATTGTGTGGAGATCATTTACAGACTCTTTCCCTTAAAATTCAAGACGTATCATATAAAAATCTAGAATTTTGTTCTCCAGTGAAAAATACAGAAGATGGGAGCCACTGGGCCACATTCTGGGGGCAGCAGTGAGAGGGGTGTCAGGCCAGGCACAGGCTCCTGGGGGCGCTGTCTCCCTGCCTGCCCACTCCGCTCCTGGCGCCCGGGTCTCCCGGCTCTGGCTCTGGTTTCATCCACCTCGCTGGGCGCTCCCACGGCTCCCACCTCTCGGCTGGGTGTGGCCCTGGTCTGGTTCAATCAGGAAAGGGCTGGAATTTTGTGGAGCGAGGAGGGAGGCATTGGGAGAGAAGCCTGGGGTGAGCCCACCCACAAATCTCGCTCCTGCGGCTGAGGGGTGCTTCTTGTGGAGCTTCCAGTCTGTAGACTGTTGCTTATAAAACTGACAAGAGTGACGTTCGTGCTGGGCCCTGTGTGAGGAGTTGATCTTGTGATGCTGTGAGGTGGGTCTGTCGTCACGCCCACAGTATGGATGACAAGACTGAGGTGCAGGAAGCTGAGTCATCCCTTAAGGCCACCTGCCACATAGGAGGATGAGTCCTGCGCCCCCGTGGTTCCCCGAGGATGGAACTCCTCCCAAGTAATAGGTAGGATGCGGAGGCAGATGGTGCCCCAGACGCCAAGAGAGATGGAGAAGACGCTCGCTGCTCCCATGAGAGGCTCCTCAGGGGAGCGGAGGGGGTGCACACAGGTGCACACTGGCCTGAGCAAGGCCAGTGGAACAGGTGGCTCTTTCTAAGGGTGGCGGCTGGGACAGCCAAGTTCCCATATGCAGCTGGGGGTCTGCAAGTTTGAATTTACTGCTGGCATGAAAAGAGGGAGGGTCACCGAGCTTCCTTAGGATTGCCCAGATGTCAGGCTGACCGCCAGCCGCCAGGCCTGTCTGAGAATCAAAACGCAGGCTTGGACCCGGCCTCAGATAGCAGATGATGTGGCTCGATGCTGGGTGGGAGCCTTGGTACCATGGCTCTTGGGAGGGTGAAGGGACATCGGTGGGCCTGGCAAGAAGGTGGCTGATGTGCGAGGGAGCAGTGCTCTGTCGTGCTGAGTGCTCCGTCTGCTCATATAGAGGACGTCCTCTGGGAAGTGTGCTTGAGAGTCTCTGCCTCACGGCTGTCGTGGTGACCAGTGGGCCCGCTCAGGCCAAGGTCCCAGCTCAGAGCTCGGGGCCCAGCTGAGCTCCGTGGCAGCAGCCTGCGAGCTGGCTACATTTCTCTGGAAATACAACATAGGCATTCCTCTCTCTGTGATCTTCTGTCCAGGTAGCTACCCTGTCAATGGAGAATCCCCCAAACCCCACGGGTTCAGGAGCCCTTAACTGGAAGTCATGGTAACTGGTGTGAGGTGGGTTGAAAGTTCATCAAGAAAATATTTGGTGAGCCAAGAAAGGTGCCCAGGGTAACCTTGTAAATATGAGTGGCGAGCTGGGTTATGGCAACAACCACCTCAGGACCACATTTACATTGGCCCGATAAGGTAAGGACAGCTCATTGTCACTTATGTAAAATGGTTGAGATTTGATGTTTGTCAGTGTTATTTAAATTAACCTTCGTGTGAATCTGACAGTAGTAAGGTTATATTTCTTTTTCTCAGTTCTAATCCTTTAAACTTTTAACTAGTGTTGACTCAACATTCCCTCATTAAGTCAGAATTGAAGAGGTTTTGATGTGTTTCTCTTCCGAGTACTCAAAGAGTTTGTTTTGAAAAAGAGAAAATACATATTCACAAAGAAAGAAACTGGGACTGGCTTCACTCGTTGGCACCTGGCACCGTCTGCTTTCTTGGAATCTTGCAGCTTGTCCAGAAGCATCTATCGTTACTCTTATGCTTAAAAAACTCAGGTCCAAGATGAAAAAAATCATAAGGAAGTTATCCAGGCTGATGGGAGAAGACGGGTGTAGTCCTTGCTGGTCACAGAAAATCCGCATTCTTGTGCTTAATGTGCTCAATTTGTGATGTACTTTGCAAGTTCATTTACCCTCCATTACAGATGGTCATACCCAGGAGTTCTCTGAAGACCAAAGAGCTTCTCGATCTTGGAGGATTCGGCGGTTTCTGTGGGGAGACAGGAGAAGTGGTAAGATAAATACCAGGTGTCTCCCACATGCCCCTTGGGCCCTGGGATTCTGCTTGCATGGGGTTGTGGCCCCTGCCGCCATCTCCCTGGCACGTGCTAGAGCTCAGCCCTTCCCAGGTGTCAATCAGTCAGGTGCCGCCCTCAGGACTCATTAAAAATCCACTCATCTCATACTGTCTTCGTACTATTAGCATTTTTCTTTAACTCAACTTACTGCTTTCCTCTGAAGACATCATTCAAAGATAAATCACGAGTCACTGTCATAAGTCTATCAGCTCGTGGCTGCCTCTGTCATGATAATTCTAGATTTCAGGACAAAAATCAGTGTATTTTGAATCACGGCCTTGCATACTTTAGCTTGTTTTCAGAAATGAGAAGAATTGTGACAGCGATCAATGAGAAATGTCAGCGTGGCATTCAGGGGGTGATAAAACAACCCAGTATCTGTCCATATGTAAATCACAACAAGGAAGGGTCTGTTTGGGAATCTATTTGGAGTGACCGGGAGGCATCAAGGGAAATGTGACCTCACATCGCCTTGGGTCTGGGATGATTTTGCCATAAATTAATGAGATGCTGTTCCAGTAGGTACTCAGGGGTCCTAAGTTGTCCTGAATGCTTTCAGAGGCCCCTGAACAATTTCTACCAAAAATCCTTTTACCCAGTTTCCAGATTTCCAGTCTTTTATGCACCACCCTTATGATGGTTACGATATTTGCCATGCCATTTGCACTGTTAAGTACTTAACATGTTTCTTTTCAAATATGTTGCTTAAATAAAAATGTTTATAATGGAAATGATGCAAAAACTGAATGGATAACCAGTACCATTTGCTAGAAATAGAAGAGAATTATGAACATAGATAAGATGAAAGGAAAACACTGCACCAGAGACTGGGGATGAGGTCCCACCAGAATCACCAGAACCATTGCTGCACTACCCTGCTTGGCACGGAATCCAACCATTCCTGTCTCACTGAAGAGGTGTTCGCTGGAGTGTTGCAGTGAGTGGTGGAGGGGCTGTAAATGTGACCTTGAAGTGCAGATGTGCAAGTTCACCCTGGGAATAGGTGGTGCTGGAGAGGGGGACAAGCGGACAGTGTTTCAGATCTTGGGGCTCTCTTGTCACTTATCAGCCAATGACAAAGGGACAAGCCTTCCTTGTTTCATCTCATTGTTCTGGATCCATTGACTGTCCTTGCCCTTTGCCCTGCTGGGTTTCTATTCCGGTGGCTGCTGCATGCAGGCTGTTTTTCCCAGCCCTTGTGCCCGCCCCCCCGGCTTCCAGGCACATGTGATCAACGGGAAGCACTGGGATTGGAGGCCTGGTGTGGCCCTCCTGGAGTTCCCTGGTGGTGCCTCCTGCCACGTCCCCAAGGCCCTGGGGAGTTCCCGTTTGGGATGGAGCCTGGGGGGGCTCTCTTCTTCAGGACCCTGGCTCTTCCCTGGGTCCCTCTGGCCCTGGGGCAGAACAGCTGCCTGTGGTCACTAACCTCAGGGCTACCTCTGACCCCTGCCTGCCACCTCTTCCACACTCTGTTACCGACTCCCAAATTGGGTTACCAGTGCCCTCCTCTGATCTTTCCGCGTGCGTCTGTTTCCCCGACAGGACCCCGAGGCACCTGTTGGTCGTGCCCATGCTTCATTTTGAACAGGAACCCTGGCAGCAAAGGCTTGGTAGAGAAGCTGCCGTTGCTCACTCACATATTCCCGCATCCCGGGAGCATGTGTGGGACGTGGCTCTGTGTGCCTGAGGAGGCATGTGAGGAAAGGAGGCTGATGAGCCAGGCCAGAGCGGGAAAGGCCTGAGCACCATGGCGGGGCCGGGCTTTGCTCTGCAGGCCTTGGGCTGGAACAAGTTCTTAAGCAGGTGAGACCACAGGGCCAGAAAGTCACCACGATGGCTGTGAGAGGCAGGGATGAAGGAAAGATGGGAACTGTGCCAATGGGCCAACATTGCTATAAGTGACGCCAGTTGGCAAGGACATGGCAGACCCCATGTGGCCGCCAATGGGACCACGAACTCGGGAAAACCATAGGCCTTTTCTCAGTCCCTCTACCAGTTTCTCCCACTCCCGTCACTGGGATGCCTCCGCTCAAGAGTATCTGTCTCCCCCAGACCCCCATCTCAGATTGGCCAAGATTGGCTAAATTACTGTGAAGATACATATTTTAAAAAACATCTTGATCATTCCTTAAACAAATTTATTTCAATGGGAAACTTTAAATCATTTCCATATGTGGAAAACCAGTATTATTTGTCACAAATTGGAAAACCAGTATCATGTCATAAACACAGAAAAGGTGATTAAATCCCAGCTGGCCTTAGACCCTGAGCTTGTGGCTAAGTTTCTTTTTGATGAAAGGAAGATCATCAAGCAATCTATCAGCATGAAGATAAGACGCTTTATTTAGTGTAATCAGAGGATGTGGAGAAAACCAAAAACAGATCTATCGGATCCATGCCTTAATCCAAGGTGAGGACACAAAGGCCTAAGGGGACCAGGTGTTTTCAGAGAAATGGGGAGCTCATACTGTGTGAAAGTGAAGATGGCCTCTCTTTGTGAAATAGGCCCCCAAAATCTGATCCTGAGGAAATTACCAGCATGTATCACTCATTGTATTAGCTTGTGGCCCCTGTGAGCCCCCAGTTGGAGGTCCCTGACCCACATAATGTAAGTGTACAGAACAAGGGGCCTGACTTAGTCACCAGCCAGAGAAAGCAGGGGGTCTGTCCAGTTTCACCAAAAACACAGGGTGTAGAGGTGGTCGCAAGGTCAGATCAAGGTCAATGTTTCTTATTCCACCTGCTTTTTTAAGCCTGGATGAGGCAAACACAAGATTGTTTTGGGGTTACTGTTTTCTTTGACTAAAACGTCAGAGCTCATTTGGCCCCCAAGTGAATTGAAAGTGGCAGCTGTGGTGTCCTCTGTCTAAACCCTGCAGATTTTTCCAAGTGAGAACTTGTAAAATTGCGTTATTTGTCTGGAGTCTTTATTCCATACCATCTATTGATGAACATTAAGTAGGAAAGTAAAATTAAAGTTGTGTGAAAGATTAAAGCCATCTCGTCCTAATGAGAGACATCTGTTTATTCCTGTTCTGTGAGTGTGCATTCACCCATTAGACAGGATTTTATTTTAAATTAGAAATAAAAGTTAAAAAAAAAAGTAAAACAAGTCAAAGATGGTTGCTGGTACTCTGGGAAAATTGGCAGAATCAAGGCCACATTTAGCTAGAAAAGCTGTGTTTAGAGAAAGAATGGGCAGTGTTATTATTTCACAATTTCTGATGCACATGTTTGAATTTCAGTCTTGCAAGTAAATGTTCAGCCTTCTGCTCCCAGATTGTCTCCATTTGTCCTTTTGACAGGGATTGAGTGAATGCCTTCATGCAGTTGGATGGTGCTAATGCTGAGGACACGTTAGTAAACCAGTCAGACATGGTCCCCATCCTCGGGGAGACTGGGGTGGACAGGGAGAGGAAGGCCTGCATGGATCAATAGCCCTTGGCAGCTGTCAGCAACCTAGCCTTCACCATGCAATGTGCACTTTGCTAAAGGCTTTTCACATTTATTTACTTTTTAAATCCTTTTGATAATTCTAAGAAGGAGAAACTCTTACTGTGTTTGTCCCTATAATATGGATGAGCAAAATGAGGCACAGAGAGGTGAGGTAATCAGCCCAAGGTCACATAGTTAAAGAGTCAGGAAACAGCAAGTGCCATGAGTTATAAAGCGGGGCAAGGTGACAGCACGTGGAAGTCGAGGAGACCCTGTTTCAGAGAGTCTATACCTGGAGTCAGCACACTACATCCCATGGGGTTTGGTCCACTGCCTGTTTTTGTTTTATCTGTGAACTGAGGAAGTTTGTTTTCATTTTTAAATTGTTGAAAACAATCAAAAGAAGACTGTTTCATGACAGGTAAAAATGATTTGAAACCCAAAGTTCAGTGTCCATAGACTTTTATTGGAACAAAGCACATTCATTGGTTTAAGCACTGTCTATGGCTGCTTTGGGGTGACAAGGACAGAGGTGAGTTGTACTCTGTGGAGTTGAACTTGGTGGATACTGTAGGGCTTGCAAAGCTGAAAATGTTTCTCATCTCAGCATTTACAGAAAAAGCCTTCTGACCTGGTGTATAAAAGGAGGGAGCAAAAAAATGTGGCAATCTGGACAAAGAATGTTGAGGGCAGGGTATGGGGATGTCCTGATGCCTTGTTGGGTGGGTTTGAGGGAGACAGGGCTGGTGGGGTGAGGGGTGTTGAAGAGAAGGAGGTGGCGGGAGATGAGATCCAAGTACCATGGGGCTGGTCATATGGGGCCTTGGATGCAAAGGCAAAAAGCTGAGAATTGTGGCCATGTGGACCTTGCATATGTCACGCAGCGCATGGCTGAGAGGCCGTTCCTGGCCCAGTCTGCCCAGCCTGTGGAGCGGGGTCTGAGTGGGGTCAGGAGCTGGGATGGAGGCCTGGCAGGGTGCAGGAGGGGCGACAGAGGCTGCGAGGATCCATGGTGGCAGCTTGCAGCAGATGCAGGGCCCCCTTCCACCCACCTGTCGATTCTCATCCCCCCAGAGCAAAGCAGGGGCTGAGTTAGAGAATGAACTGTAACGCCTGTGGTAAGCAGAGTGAGGCCCCAGGACACCGTTTTACTGATTGCTGGAGCCTGTGAATTTATGACCAATGACCAACAGGGACTTGGCAGAGGAGCTGTAGTTAAGGGACTTAAGGAGGGGGAGTCTTCTGGGCTGTCCAGGTGGCCACTGTGATCCCAGGGTCTTTATAAAGGGAGGCGGGAGGCCAAGGTCCAGAAGCATGTGAGGTCATGTCTGGATAGAAGTTGGAGAGATGAGGGTGGTTCTAGAAGCTGGGAAGCTAGGTGATAGATTCTCCCCAGAGCTTCCCAAGGGACGCAGCTTGCTGGCCCATCTCGGGCTGTGGCCCTCACAATCATACAGTCATGAGCCTGTGTGGCTGTAAGCCATTGAGTTCACATGGATCCGTTAGTGTTGCTGCCCATTGACCAGCGAATCCGCATTTCTCAGACCCTCCTGGCCTCATGGTGGCAAGCAGGGCCCCGCCTTCCCTGTCCTCATGCACCTGTGAGGCTTGTAACTGGGTCACCCTGAGTGTGGGCCCTGCCACCTCAGTTGCCACCAGGCTGGAGGGGCCGGCTCTTTTTCACCAGTGGTCTAAGACTCCTAGCTGTGTGGGGCGGGCTGTCTGCACTAGGCTGTGGGTGGCCCTCGTGCTGTGGAATGGAGCTGGGGGACGGGGAGCAGAGAGGGAAGCAAGCAAAGGGGCTGGGGACTAGAGGCTCTTCCTCTCCACATCAACAGGGTCCGATTTCTGGTGTCGAGCTTGGTGAAGTTTAAGAGTTTTCATCCAAACTTGACTTTTTAAGAAATGACGTTATGAAAGGCTAAGTAAAAGGCTAGAACATACTTAACAGCTGGTGATCTTGGCTTATAAGTCTTAGTTAGGCATAAGATATGAGGCTAACCCCAGCCCTGTGAGCGTGATCTTGTTTGGAAATGGTCTTTGCAGATGGGATCAAGTTAAGATGAGGTTCCGCTGGATTAGGGTGGGCCCTAAACCCCACAACTGGTGTCCTAAGAAGGTCATGAGATGACAGACTCCCAGGGCAAGGCCATGTGGAGATGGAGGCAGAGGTTGGAGTGATGGCCTACAAGCCAAGGAGTGCCCAGGGTCAAGGATGCCAGCAGAAGCTGAAGGGGAGGAGGACCCTGGCTAGGCCAGCAGAGGGGGCACAGCCCCGCCCACACCTCGGCTTCAGACGTCGGCCCCAGAGCTGTGAGGGAACGAACGGCTGTTGTTCAAAGCACTTTGTGGCAGTCTGTGTCGCAGCCCTCGAAAACGAATCCAGGCCCCATGTGTGCCTTGAGACCCCACAGTCCAGGCAAGGAAATGGATGGATAGGGAAACACCTTGTGCTGAAAAGCTCACAGTCTGGCCGTTGTCACCAGCTTACCAGGCTAACTTGTACATTCCTTGAGGACCACATTTAAGTAAGGCTAAAACCCTAAAAAATGAGCCAGCCTGGATGTGACAAGCTTTCATCAATTCACTGCAGGCTGCTAACCGCCGAGGCCAGCGCCATCAGCTTCTCCTGGGACATCTCCCTGCCCCCAATTAATTACGGCTTTTTCACCCAGTGAAGCACTCCAGAAACAAACAAAACAAGCCTTTCAGGTTGCATGTCTGTTTACTGTGAGTTTTTCCTCCTTCTCTCTGTTCATTGCCTTCTGAGAGCTCTGCCGGATCCTTGTGTGAAAAATTCTAATTACTGTTCCCAGGGCTGGCAAGCCTCTTTTTCCTCCTGAGCCTCCTTGAAAGTTTTATTTCTTTGTTATTTTTCTATTTCAGCACAGAAAAATCAGCTCTTGGCCTTTGCAGCACATTGATTATCACTTGGGAGCATGCCAGAGCTGCTGAAGAGGCCTCGGGGGTTGGCTGACTTCCACACGCAAAGGTGCGTGTCCATCAGGGAGAGGTGCCGAGGGGCCCCAGCCGGAGCCGCAGAGCTGAACGCAGTTGGGAGTGGCTTTTTGTGAGGTTCTTTCTGTTGAGGAAAAGCCAGGGCTTACTTGGTCTGAGAATGATGGTTTTAACCAAATGCAGAGGGGCAGCTCCCTGTGGCTCCATGTAGGAGAATCAGCACAGGATTAGAATAAACCCAAACTACTCCCTTTTAAGAGCAGTGAGGCTTCTTCTCCCACCTCTGCTTCCAGAGTGGTTGCTTGGAAGCATCGTCTGTGGCCTCCTCATTCCCCTCCTGGGAATGAGCTTGGGTGAGGTTTGTGATTCTGTTTTGTACGGGGCACTTCTTAAGAGATGTGGTTCCGGGCAAACAAAAGTTCCACAGCCAAGTAGTTCTGCAAAGTCTTGAAAACATCTCATTTGGAAAGTGACTCACAAGGCACGAGAGGATATAAAAGCTCAATGTCCAGCAATAAAGAAACCTGTTTAAGTTTGCTGGATTCTTTCATTTATTCATCCATATAGGTCTCACTAGCAATAGAACTTAGAAGGAACCTGCGACAATAACCTAGAGTGGGCTTATTTAAACAGACACCCATTTCTCCAGGAACCACCTGAGTTTCTCCATTTCAATCTATTTTGCCTATTCCCACTTCACTGGTCATGACCAGTGCCTCTTAAATGGACTAGAATCTTCTAACTGGCCTCCCCTCAAATCCATTCTCTGTACTATAGTCAGTGGGATGATTGTAAGTGGGAATCTCATCCTGTACCCTGTCCTACCAATTCCTCCTCCTCCCCACTGTTCTTAGAATAAAAACAAACATTCCAAAATTTTCCATCAAAGCCAGGCTTCTTCCAGCTCCTGCTTTTCATATATCGCATATATCGTTCTAGATAGGAGCTAAGAGCCTCCTGATATTGGGAGGAAATGGTGTGCAGAAGGCTTCTATGATCACAGAGTAGTGATCCCAGGAAAGGACACACATTTCTACGACCTTTCAGGGACAGTCACAAAGGACCTCATCCTGAGAGTCTGATCACCTACAAATGACATGGACAGAAAGGAGAATGTGGTATTAAGGGCTAGTGGGAAAGAAAGAGGTAGAAAGAGGAGAGGAATGGAAGAAGAGAGGGTTTTTTGAGGTTTATTAAGTAAGTTATTTTAAAGGCAATCTAAGTCAGTGGTGAGATCTGGAGTCTTCTGGAGAAGGGTTGTGTTACCAGCAGGTGGTCGGCATGGCTTCAGGTGCAGAGAGAAGACAGATGACCGATTGCCTGGGTCCAGGGAAGGCAAGGCAGCATCAACATGTGGCCACCCTGAGAAGCACCTGGCACCTCTTCCAGCATCTGGGTGTCCTGGGGATCCCTCAAGGCAGGGAGGCTTGGGATGCCATGGGTGGGGGGGGGGGGGTTGGCGCTTCTCATTTCATCTGAAAGCAGGGCAGACTCCTCCTGGTTTCTACTTCCCTCTCTGGTGCACCTGAGTAGAAAAACCCTTTAGCCCTTCTCTCCAGTCTGGCTTTTCTCCCGTTGAGCCCCTTGACTATGCTCCTTAGTATCAGAGAGATAGCACTGCTTTTGGACAAGCCACGGCCAGAAACATAGCTCCGTAGGTCCTGAAATTCAGATAAACACCTGAACTTCTGGACACTTACTGAACAGAATTGCACTGTGGATGTTTTGGGGCATAATCTATCATTCTATCTAACTTTATAAATCCAAGACCATTATCTTTCTGGTCCAGGCACCACATAATGCTGTACAATGATTTTGTTACTGCATTGCACAGGAGAGAAGACCTTTTCAGCAGGTATTATTAAAAGGCTTTTAATCCATGAAAGCTTAACTAGCTCAAATAGATTGAAAGCACCATCTCTCATTTATGAGAATACATAAGGCATCTATATGTAATAACCACCGTTTGCTATAATAAAGATTTTGGATCAAAACTGATGAAATCAAAATGTATTTTTAAAAATCTGTTCCTGCTGATAGTTCTAGACATTCATAATCTTTTTTTTATTGCTTTCTCCTCATCTGAGAACTAAAGGAGAGGAAGTTTTGTTACCTCCAAAGTCCCTCCAGCATTTGAATTGAATTCCCTTTTCCCCTCCACATATGAGAATACTCTGAGGCTGATCCCACAGGAATGGTTCAGGGGTTTGTGGGAAAAAGGAAATCTTGGTTCTGAGCCCCATGGCGTGTCCAGAGGAAGCTGCTCCAAGGGAAGCTGCCTTTTCACCTGGTATATTTTCTTACCTACTTGTCTCCAGAAAAATGATTTAAAAAAATTTTGCATCCATTTTTCTTTTCAGGGGAAGCACTTCACTCCACTCCCGGCTCACTGGCTTTGCAGAAAAGGGCTCATATACAAGTTATTTGAAATACTGACATAATCGTATTATGATAACTAGGATAGCCATCTTTATACTAAAATGTTGTTTACCCCCAAATCAAATTTAACTGGCATCCTGTACTTCATCTGGCGATGCTATCTCCCCATAGCTTGTTTATGAAGAGGTGTGGGTGAGTTCTTGCTTCCCTCTCAGGGCGTTCCCAGAAAAGGAAGAGCATGGTTGCAAGCCTGTCTTTCCTAATGGATACTTGAGTGTGAAGAAGATGCTGTTTCCCTACCCATTATCCATGTTCCTCTCGCCCACCCATCAACACGCACACACTGGGAAGTCTACAACCACTGAAAAGTTAGGGAGAATTTTGAGAGTGGGAGAGGACCATTAGGAAGAAATAGGAATTTGGGCAAGACCTCAGGGACGCTGCTGGCATGGGAGATGGCATTCCCTCACATTGAGTGTTTGTAATACCCATGGGCTCACGCTTTTCACTATTGTCTTAAGCAAAACTCTCTTCTTGTCACAGTGTGCTTGTTCCTCCTCTCTGCCCAAAGAGTGACCTGAAGGTCAGAATACTTCATCATGTGACATGAGCAGAAAACGCATGACCAGCTGTGCAGGAAGGGCTGTGCCCATCCACCAAGACAGTCGGAACCTTTCAGAAAGGCTGAGCACTGCTGGAAGTGGGGCCACGCAGGATGAGGGTGCGTGTGGCCACACAAGACATAAATCCATTCTCGGTCTGACTTAAACGACCCAGGGACTTTATTGGTTCATGTAAGTGACAAAGAACAGCAAGGTGGCCTTTAGGCATGGCTTGATCAGTCTTACTGAATTTCTCTGTGAGATTCTAAGCCACAATTACTACACTTCTGCTATATTTCCTAAGGTGAGGGAGCAAAGTAAGGAAGAGGTGGAGCCCAGATTTATACCCATCTCAGCCAAATCCAGACCTGAGCCCCAGCCAGCAGTCCGTACCACTGGGAAGTATGTGCGATTGGCTCGAACACACACTGCCCTCAACACACAAGAGTCAGTGGGAAGGTTAAGGAAAATCACACGTCGTAGTTCGCTACATTATATAGGTTCTCCTTCTTATGATGTTAATATTAATTGCACAGGGGATTCTGGCCAGTTTTTCCACCTTTCATTACATTCTTTTGGTTACTGAAATGGGATAAGAGGTTAAGAGTCAATTATAATGAGACCTGAACGAGAAATTTCATCCACAGAGCAGGCCCAATTACAGAGGTATTTTAACAATCTTTCCTGGACCCTGTAGGAGAGAAACGCTTTGGCTGCTGTTGTAGGAAAAAACATATTTGAGATTTTTGCATATTTATATTAAATCACATATAAGAGTCAATGTCAGATCAATTTTTCTCTTCTTGGCTTAATACACAATAAAACAAATGGCCCATAAAGAAGAAAGTAAAGGGTTTCTTTTACAAGAAAAGGTTTAAATATACAAATATTTTGATAGCAGGTAGAGAAGGAAATAAAAACTATTTGATCATTTTCTCGATAGAGGGTTTACAAGACTACTGTAAGAATTTTTGTTAATGCTCATATTTAACTTTTATTCTATTCCCTTCCATGGCCAGCTTGTCTGGTAATTCCCACTATGTCAACATTAACATGTTTGTAAATATTAGAGGGGATTGGAATTGATGAACACCAGGAAATCTTAAGACTCTAATGACCAGAAGTTGGAGATAATGGAATTATCTTTTCAGTGATTTCTGGAGTTTTTCATTCTTATTTAAAAATTTTATTGGATTTAAAAGCTGAATCTCATGTTGAGGGCACACTGCTTCTGCAGGCTGCCCTGTATCGGGTAGAGTGATGTTAGTTTCAGAAACAGATCATCCCCAAATCTTAGTGGCTTGACCGAGCAGAGGTGTACTTTAGTGAAGTGCTATCAGCTGGGGCCAGGGGAGCAGCAGGGGCAGTTTCTTAGAGACCCAGGCTCCTTCTGTCTTGTGCTGCACCCTCCCCTAAGGGCTCAGAGTCTTCTGTCAGCCCTCTGCTGATAGATGGAGGAAGAGAGCCAGCCAAGGGCATGAGTAGGTTTTACGGGTCATCTTGTTGACTGGGTGGCAGGATCTGCTATTGCTCAACAGTCCCTATTTCCCCCTTTTTCCTGGACACATTGCTCACTTCCCTTGCAATCCACTGGGACCACGCATGTGTTTCTTGCATGTGGAATGAGAGCAGGAGTGGCACGCTCACCTCCCAGATGATGTAGTGAAGAGCATGCCTGCCTTATCTGCAGTTGCCTCCTTCCTTCTCTTAGAAGTATGAAGACGTATGAGGCTTAAGAGGATGGCAGAGCCACATGCTTTCTTAGCGGATGGCGCAAATCTACAGGTGGAGGGGAGTTTTGCCCTAGGATGGATCATATCCCAGTTCTCTCTCGTGACTGATATGGATAAAAGTTTGCACTGAGAGCTGATGAAGAGTGGGTTGTGACTTGGAGGGATGTTGGGATGGGTGTTTTGCCTATGGGAAGGCATGCATTTTGGAGGGCTGGAGTGTAGACTTTAAGAGACTGAATTGTGTCCCCCAGAAAGGCATGTTGAAGCCCTACTCCCTCAGTACCTCAGAGTGTGCCTGTAGTAGAGTGCTCCAGAGAAACAGTGCACACACACACACACACACACACACACACACACACACACACACACAAATTAGCTCATGCGATGAGAGAGGCCAAGAAGTACCATGATCTGTCCTCTGCAAGCTGAAGACCCAGGCAGGCCGGTGGTGTCATTCATTCTAAGTCTGAGGGCCTGAGAACCGGGTAGCAGATGGTGTGAATCCCATTCTGAGATAGAAAGTCTGAAACTCAGGAGCTCCGGTGGTCAAGGGCAGGAGAAGATGGATATTTCAGCTCAGGCAGGAAGAGCAAATTCACCTTTTTGTTCCATATTCAGGCCCTCTAAGGGTTGGATGACGCCCCCCACTGGTGAGAGTCATCTTTCCTCAGCCCACTGATTCAAATGCTGATCTCTTCAGGACACCCTCACAGACGCACTGCGCAGCGATGGTTCACCCGCTGTCTGGGCATGCCTCGGCCCAGTCAAGCTGACACACAAAATTAACCACGGTGCTGATCTTATTTGGAAACAGGGTCATTGCAGAGGTTGTTCAGAGGAAGTCAGACTAAAGCAGGGTGGGACCCTGACCCAACAGGCTGTTGTCTTCCCGGCCTGTCCCTTTGGAAGGTCAGAAGGCTGCCTGAGAGGGAGTAATTCAGTGTATTTCCAAACAGCAATTGATAGAAAGGTTCTTGAAATTTGATAAGATTGCTTTGGCTTTTGTTTAATCTTTTGGAGGAAGGCCAATGTCATGCATATTTGGGAAATGCTTCCTTCATCCACCTCTTTTCCAGATGGGGGTTTCTGAATGCCGGCTTCTTTAAAAGCAAAGAGTGCCTAAACATTTCAGACTCTAAAGCACAAGCTTTGTCTTCCTGCCAATTCTGCACCCTCTGATGAATATCTTGCTGTGGGGCCAGAAGGAAATAGTTTTCCAGGACATGAAGACTATGACCTTCACATAATTGGCCTAAGCAGTTCAGGGGCTGGGTTCTCCTCTTGGACACTGATGGGTCCAAGCTTGAAGTTGAGCTGTTTGTTGGGTTTTTTGTTTGCGTGTCCCTGCATATGTGACAATTGCCCATTTCTCAGGGAAAGGGAGCTCTGGAAGCTTCTCTAATAGGGCTTTTCTAGATCTCTAAACTCTCCTCAAGGCTCGTTTTCAGAAGGTGTCGCCATGATCCTAGTCTTGGGGGATTATCTGGGGATGATCATCTGTTCTGGGGCATGAATATTCTCCATCCTAGATCTGGCCTGAGGCAGGCAGCCTAATTCTATTTAATTGTTCCAGAAATGGTTTTTCTAGGGTGCCAGTTTAGAACAGGCTTGTTTATCAAAGTCCACTGGTCCGTGTACTTCACCATCCAACTAAAATTACTTAAATTACTTTCTTTCAAAATGGTCCAATTTTTCAAGGAGGTTATTTAGTTACAAAGCACCCACACAAGAGACAGAGAGGCCTAACAGAGGATTTTACTAGTAGGTGATAGCATCTGGGACATGACAACACAACTGGTTTGCGGAGACGGATGACTAAGGTACACCCTGCTTATGGCTCAGGTGGGCGGTTCACCTAAACCTTCACTCCTGCTCCCTCCCGCCTCCCCATTGGTCTAGATGCTATTCTACAAAGCAATAGACTAAGTAAGCTATCCATGATCCTGAGTTTGTGAAATGTATGTTTGGCCTCTCACTTTTGCAAATAACAGAAAATTCAATTCAAATTGACTTCGACAAACAACAAAAGAGCTCCAAGTATTCAGGGGCAGATTGAATGGCTGACTCAGCCGCATCCAGGGGTTCACTGAATATGATTTCTCTTGGCCTCATTTCTTCTGCTATCTGTGTTCCATTGCCAGGATCTCCCCTCATGGAGGAGGCACAGACTGCCTGCAGCTCCAGGCTCAGTTCTTCAGGTGGATGTCGGGCAGAAGAGAACATGTCTTTTCTCAGTAGGTCCCACCGAGTCCTGGGAGGCACTTTGATTTCAGTCTGAGAGGTGGGGTGGGGGTCCTGGCTGCGCCTTCAGGACTTGGCCCCCCATAGACTTTGAGCTGATGATGCATGGGCTCAGAAGGGATGGAGCACATAGTTGCAAAGAATCCAGGCAGCTGTGATGTCTGGTCACCACTGCGTGGTGTGTGGCACAAGATGGCGCAGCTGATGTAGTCACAGCTGGTGGTGGATGCCAGCAATGCCTCTGGTTGATGGCAGTCTTTATAAACACATCAGAGCATTCGTTCAGACTTTTGGAAAAATGCCACTGGGGAAATGGGACCCTTGGTAAGCCCCACTCACCAAACTGACTTGGCCTCAGCATGGACGGACAGGTGTCATCACTGAAGCACCCTGCCTGACATCTCCTGAAATATGGACACTTTGTGCTTTTTGCCCTAAACCCTAACTTCTATAAGGTGTGCTCATTTCCTGCAGGCCATTAGCCTTGTGGGGCTACATGGCCACACGTCCATTCCTGGAACCGCTATGGCTGGAAGCATGTGGATGATTCACTAGCCAGCCCCTTCCTTTATTTGCCCAGAAGCATTTCTCACAAAGGATTTGCAGGCCCGTCGGGGCCTAAGGAATGTGGGAGGTGTCTGGGAGGGCTTACCCCATGGCAATGCAGACTCTCAGGTTGCCCAGAGTGGCCCAGGCCCTGGAGGTTGAGGGTTAGTGAGCAGCGCTCCTCAGGCACTGGGTATTTGCTCACAGCCAGCCGTTGACTTGACTTCTCTCCACCACCACCACTGCCTGCAGAGGGGCAAGACATGCACAGCACAGGTCCCTGCCAAGGAGGAGGTGGGGGGCCCAGCACGCAGCCCCTGTGCTGCCGAGCAGGCCATGTGCCTGCTCTGGGACAGAGGGACAGACCCCTTAGTAACACACACAGTATGTCCTGTGGCTGGCTGCCCTGCCCCCTCCCTGCCTTGTCTGCCCCTCTGCTGGCTCTGCTCGTCTTGTTTTCACAATTAGGAGATTAGTAATAAACTCTCAATGTCTCTTAAAGAATAACTAAAAAATGATTTTTGATCATTTTCTCTCTTATTTATTCCTTTATACTGTTTTACCCCAAATTGCCTATCTACATATTTTCCAACATCAGGGTTTCTTGCTTACAGATCGGCTGCCTAATAACACTTACAGTTTGTTTATCTTGCTTTCTCTGTGCTTTTTCTATGTCTATTTTCCCTCCTTTCCTACACTATTTGAGCTGGACTATTATCCTTTCTCTGGGCTTGCTGGTTTGGACACTCTCCATTCTATTGCATTTTTTAAACTATGGGTTGACATGTCAATTTGTCATGCCTAACTGCTAACATGCCTTTTGAAAATAATTTATTGATTGTCAGGACTCTTATGAGGTCCTGTAAACTCCATTCAGAGCAGGGAGAATTGCAGGGGGGCTTCATGGTCGGAGACATGTGACCCTCCGATCTTCTGAGATGTATTCTCAGTGCCACCCCTCGTTCGCTCCATTTCCACCCCTCTGCTAGCCTTCCCGGAGCAAAGCTCGGCTTTGCCACTGGCTTGCTTTAGCATCATGTCTGTTGACTTCAGAGCTGTGTTTGAAAAGGCCCCGGTGCAGATACTCTCTGTGCTTCCTCTGGGACAAATGCTTCAATTTATGATTTTTAAATAAGCTGTGAAAAGCTTAAAACTAAACTGTAGGCCTATTTTTATAATAGCTTCTCTACAGTGCTTTACACTTGGGAGGGAACATTCTGCTTTGTCTTCCATTTGAATAATTGCTGATAATAATTTCTTTTTAACTTCTGATGTTTTAGCATGCTGTATCCAAAGTGACTCTGATTATAATTAAGCATCTTGTTGGTCCAGATTATGGCAGACTTCTTGGAGAACTGACATGAATCCTTCCCTTTCCGTGCGGTTATTTTTGTGTGTTTATATGACAGCTGATCTCTTACCATTTGAAAGTGTTTTGTCACTGGTCTTGTGGGACCAGGTACAGGTGGGATGGCAGTAGTTTTATGACTCCACTTTCTCATCTGGAGCCACCTTGTGATAATCCTCACTGTGCTGTAGTCCACGTTATCCACCTGTGCAGAGTGGTGGCTCACAGGGAGAGATGGCTTGTTCTGTGTGTCTTGAGCCAGGCGGGGCACAGAGGGTCATGCAGATGGTTCTCTGTGCTGCTCTGCAAGATGCTTTCCACACCGTAATTGCTTTTCTCGGGGCACATACGTCATCAGGGTTTTGCTGTGTGGCTGGCCTAGGAGGACAGACCCTTCAAAAGAGATGACCACAGTCACTCCTTCCATAGATGCGGCTTGTTTTTGCTTGACAGCTCTTTTTTTGGCAGCAGTTCACATCCATTTAAATATCTCCAAAGCAGCAAGGCCATATTCTTTTTCCCTGGTAATTAACTGACACAGATGTTGTCATGTGGGGTATTTATTTAAAGAATCTAAGTGATGGTATTCTTTTCCATCTACCCTGAACATCATTCCCCCATCCACACCCCCATTTTCGGGAGGAAGTTGAGAGGCAAATTTTATAATTCTATTCATTTTAGTGGAGTAAAACTTACCTTTCATGTTCTTAATATTGACGGGAACAAGCCAGGCCAGTCTCACGCTGACTGCAGTAACACAAACTATCATTATTTCCATCACTGAAAGGGATGCCATCTTAAAACGTGTTTGCCTGCTACAAATCTAATTATTTTTTCAACATCATTTTGCAGTGTGAGAAATCTTTTTAAACTATTAAGGTACTGAAGATGCCCCAAATGTTTCCTGTCCCCCACAAATCTTCATGCTTTCGATAATGTATAGTTTGCACCTCTAAGCACTGTGTCAAGTGCTTCTGCTTAGATATTCCCACTAAATGATCTGACCTTTGGTCTTTTTCTATCAGAATTTCAGTTCTTGAGACTGGAAATATCAAACAGTGCCTTAGAACGTCAGGGTTTTAAAAAATATATTACCTCCTCATAAATGCCAGTTTTGAAAAACTGGCATTTATTAGAGGAAAATGAATATGGTTTTGCATCAGGCATTTGGATTATGTATGTACTTAATGGTTTGATTTTTTTCCCCTTTGAGATGTGAGGTGCAAGGAATCAATACAGTAAGGAATTATTAAAAATATTTTCCCTTGCATCTCATTGTTTTATCAATTGAGATTTCTATCAATTGAAGAAGAGCATAAAGTAAGATGGGAATAATTATATAGATACTGCACATGCCTCTCCTAGAAAAAGCAGCAGGAAGAGGTGTGTTGTGAGTAGAATGATCAGATTTTAACAAATAAAAATGCAGGACTGCCAGTTAAATTTAAATTTCAGATGAATAATAATTTTAATAAAAGTATATACAAAGCAATATTTGTGACATACTCATACTAAAAGGTCATAGCTTCTAAGAAATTCATGTTTAGCTGGATGCCTTCTGTGTTACTCGCCATCCTCATTGTAGGGGATGATGGTGAGGAAGGCCTAAAGAAAGGAAAGACTTGGTATATTTTTTATTGACAACGGACTCAGGTCAGGAGCACAAAACAGCTTTGTGAGAAGTGAGAATAAGGGCCATATTAAAAATTCAGGATAGAGAAAACGACAGAATGTGTCTCAGGGTGATGGTTGCATGTTTATTACTGCCTGGCACCTGCATTCCTTGGGATGTGTTGGGGAGCCTGGCATTCTGCATCAGCATGTGGTGTCTATCTTGCCTGATGACCCCGGGAGGCAGCTGTGTGGAAGGAAGAGCACACGGTCTTCCATATGTCCTAACTGCTGGACCTCAGTTGTCACACTGGAAATGGAACCAATAGCCCTTATCTTGCCTCCTTGCTGACAATGATGTAGGAATTTGTTGTTTGGATAGGTGTGACAGAAGACTGTCAGGGAGCTTACAAACTTATTTCTATTCCTTGCACTGTATATTCTAGAGGGTCAGAGACAATATCTGTCTTATTTACTGTTTCACCCAGAGCTCCAAGTCAGTACCTAGCTCAGAGTCAGAGTAAAACAAGAATGTGTTGTGCGATGGGTGGATACCAATACTTACAGCGTTAAATTTAACCAGTCATGTAGAATAGGGAAACACAATGTGTGTATGTGCGTGTGCATGTGTGCATGCGCTTGCCTTAATGTAATGACAGCTCTGTGACTCAGAGTTAGGTGGGGAACTTGCAGTTAGATTTTCTGAGGGTTTTCAATGGCCCTAGAAAGATGTCAAGTTAGTGCATAATATTGGATCTTAAGTTTAGATTTACTCCAAAATGGTTTACTGGATATAAAGTAATTCTACTGAAAGAAAGAAGGTGATGTTATGTGAGAGATACAGAAGGCACAGTAAACAGTTATGCAGGGAAGCCCCTCTGCGGCTGGACACTTTCCTCTCTTCCTCCCCAGTGGTAGCTGTATTTCTATCACGAGACTGTAATCAGCAAAATCTTGCACAAACCAAAGGAATTTTAACCCCTTTTTGCTAGTTGATCATTGCATTGGCATTGCTTATTTGTAGGTAAACACACTCCTGCATGTTGATTTGATTCAAAGCATGAAAATTACTGGTGTCTAATTACTTCTTATTCATCGAGCGATGAAATAGAAGCCAAAGGGATTAAGTTGATTGTTAGCAGGAGCTAAGCATTTCTTTTCCATTTAATGAAAAAGTGATACATAAGCTTAAGCACCCAATTATGTCTTTATTTTACAACCTTTCAGCATTTTCAGTTGTGAGTCTTCTTTGCTACAAAGAACTGGACTCATAGGGTGGGGTTTGCGATGAACAGCCCGGAACCGAGCCAGGGTGTCTCCTGGATGTTTAGCTGAGTGAGCTGGAAAAACATACATGATTGGGTTCAATAGGCTTTGTGATGGATAAAGCCCAGAATATGTTCACTTTTTCCTTCTCCATAATGGGATCACTTTACTCTGCTTGGCATTCTCAACTGTATTAAAAAAAAAAACGGATTCCAGTATACTCACCTTTTTAAAGTATCCATGGACTTTCCTCCCATTACAAAATAAACTACCAGGTCATTTCAAGCTATTTTAATCACTCAGGGTTTTATATCTGTTTCTCCTGCAGCCATTTCATGTGTTCAGTCTGTAAGGACTGCCCAGTGCTGGTATAATCTGTTATTTCTGACGGTCTTCTGTACCCGGTCTCCTCTACTTACTGAGCTGGTCAGTGTTAACACGTGAGCATGAACCAGTCCATCCATTTGCATATGACCTGCTTACTTAATTCCATCTCTAGTTGCCTCACTTTTCCTTTGAATTCGGCTCCCAACTCTCCCTGGCATCTGTTGCTTCCTTCCCTTTTACGATGCAGGTGTCATGATATGGAGCTGGGCTGTTACGACTGCCTTCTCACTGAACTCCTCACCTTCACTTTTCTCTGCCCCCATTCATCTTACATCTGTCAGCAAATTAATTTCCCATTAGATGAGAGAGATGTCCAATTTCAACATCTTTGCATCATCCCCTATGGGAACGCCATACCCACTAAACCACACCTCCCAGTCTGAGACGCATAGAGATGGAGAGTCATTACCATAAACCCTGGGGATGACTCACAATCTACTGGGAATCACAGATGTTGGGACAAAATCCTTTAAATTACCCAGTCCTTGGACAGAGCATGCTGGATCCCTAAAGCCTTACGTTGTCAGGAATTCGTGCATTCTGGGTGCTCACCCTTTGTTTTTCTTGCCCACAGCTCCTTCACATGCCCATGCCCTGCTTAGCGAGGAAGGAGAGGGCACTGACCTCCCATCCCCAGGTGTGAGGACTGAGGCCCAGGGCTCAGTGCTCACATTGTTAGGACCACCTGCAGGGCCTGCAGGGCACTGACCAGTGGTTCCCAGATGGCCTCACAATCACTGGGGACCTGTGACCATCACTGCCTCTGGTTCCCACCTCAGACAATGTGCCTTCCTCGTGGCACTATCTGGGCAAGAGAGAGACAGGAGAGTATGGAAGCATTATCTTTGATAATGAAAAAGTAATGATTTTCCAGTTCTGCAGGAAGCCCAAGCTTCTGCATTCATTTTAGTTTGGGGGTGGAAATACACTTACATTTTTGTATATATTTTAATTAGACATTTATATGGATTTTTTTTTAAAAGGGAAAATATGGAGGGTATGCTATTATGTTCTCTGCTCTTAAGTTGCCAACCCTCATGAGACCACAGCTCCATGGACCAGCGATTAAAATAAGACCAGCCTTTTATCCTCAGAAATTCATAGCAAAAGTGCAGAGTAAAACTTGTCTTTAATAACTGCCTCTCTTGGAAAAGTGTGAACACTACTTTCTCATCACAATTACGGAGCAGCCTGCTTGAGACCGCAGGGGCGCTAATATAATCTCTCCAATGAGCCAATGGACCAGGTACTATAAACTCCTCCATTTTCTGCATGAGGAAATTGGAATTGCCTCAAAGATGACTTTTACCTAGTAGGGATCAGAGTCAGGAATGAAACCCAGTCCTCTGACTCCATAGCCATTCTGGTCACCACTGACAACCGATTAATGCGAGTGGTCTTTCCATGGGATGGGGTGGGGGCGTTTTGCCTGGGTCCCTCATTCCCCAAGGGCCTTTACCATTGTCGGCAAGGAAGGTGATGCCACCACAGAAGAGTCCCATTGCATGGTGGGAAAGAGACCCATGGTCTCCCCAGCTTTAAGCTTACACCTCATTACCCTGTACAAATCTGCGGTTGCTGCAAATGAACATTTTTATAAATGCCATAATTATCTTGTGACAAGTACCATTACGTGCAGTGTTTTTGCATGTGTTGACAGTATTTATTTAGAAAATGTTAACATTTACAATACTGTGCAGTTTGTCAACCCATGTTATCATTTCCCTTAAAAAAAAAAGAAAAGGAATTAGCTGGGTTTTTTTGGTCTTTGGATGGACCCTGTTCTTGATCTTGTAAATGGGTTGCTGCAGGTGTGAAAAAACTGTGTGTAAATAGGGATGTCAGGGAGAAGGAAAGGTCCCAACCATTGTAGGGAAGATGATCATGGTCACTGTTCTCCAATTATAACTTTTTCTTAATCAGACAAACACACTTAAACCTGAGAAAATCCCCAATGTGATCCTCTCTTGAAGATGTGTTTTATTCTATCCTGAGGCAGGGTTGCCCTCAGGTGAGGGGAAAAAAGCCCTCTCTCTCGGGTTAGAGAGGACAGTGGGAAGGAAGGTGTCACACCTGTCCACACAGGTGAGCCACAGCACAGGGCACACTTGGCAAATGAGCAACGACAGTGGCCAGGCCTCATGGTCATAAAGTCAGTCCTCAGGAGTCTGCACACCTAGGGGCAGGTGGACACCACTGTCCAGTTCCTGTGACTGTCTGGCTCCGAGATGCTTGCTGAACACCTGCCCGTGTACGCAGTTCACTCCAGCCCTTGGCCGTCAGTGGTACTACCAATCCAGTCACATGTTTGTTCTATTGAACCCTTCAGTGTTTCTTGCTGCAGAGATGAATACATTTTGGGAGCGCCCTTCAACAAGAAAGGCCCATTTTCAGGGCTATGATTGCCATTTCAAAACAAAACATTTTCCAGAACATGTTTCAAGAGGACAGATCTGGCCTGAATAAAGAGGGTTTTGTCAAAACTTTGACTTTTAATGGTACTATGACACTTATATGGTTAAAAAGGATTTATGCCCTAGCTCTGAAGAGTGAATTGTCTAGATTGTCCCATAGCTTGCAAATACAGAAAGCATTGCAGAAGTATAGTATTGTGGATCAGAAAATTTTGCAGGAAAACATTTTCTTTTTGGGACTACAGCTGTCAATCACTCAGTAAATGTATCTCCCCTAACAAAATGTCCTAGCAACCCAGAGTTCTTGTTCTAAAGGGCAACATTGGTTTTAGTGTCATATACTTGTTACATTCTCTCTGGCTTACCCAGGCAGAAATGGCATCCACATACTTTAAAGTTATATTTATCCATCGACCTTCAACGAAGTCCTTGAGTGGGATCCCATGTACTACCTCCTCCAGCACCGACGGCACCCCGGACAGCACCCTGGATGTCTCTCCTTGCCCTGCACCTGGCGTGAAGAGTAACTATAAACAAAGGACTAGAAACCCTAATGCCCTCCTTCCAAAGTCACACCCAGAAACTTACAGCATACAGATTTCCAGAACTTCCAATACACCAGCCTGGGATCCAAAAATAAACTTACCATTCCTCACGAAAATGTTTTGGTTGCTTGAGACACACACTGCTGTGACCTTAAAGAGCCTACACTTACATGCTTTTGTTGAAATAGGCATCAGTCCCCCCTGTAACTTTCAGGTTTCCGACACAGGTTTTCTAACTCTGCTGTTTCCGTCAGTGTAACTTCAGGCCTTCTCCGTATTAAAAGTATTGCTAGCAATGTGAAGGCCATCCACTGAATAATACACTGAAATTTACTTAATCAAACCTTATCATTAAGGGAAATCACTTTTTATTCAAACAAATTCGCACTCGACAGGATTTAATACCATGTTGTGTTTAAGTCAATGATAACCATGAATTACTGGGCATGTGTCCAAAGTCTGCGTAAATTGATGTCAAAAGGGATATCGATCAATAACATTTTTAAAAGCCTTGAAAAATTTTCAGCACTTCTAGTTACAAGGAATCTATTAGAGCCAATATAATAAGAGGTAATGACATAGATTAGTTCTCGTTTTGAAATATTAGTAGACAGTACATAGGGAATAGTAAATATAAAACTTATCTTTTGCATTGCTACTTTAAATTAAGGATGTTGCTTTTAGGTTTTCCTGCCAAAAAGCACCCCAACATCCAAAAATTAGGAGAAAAGCCTCTCAGATAGTTCATAAAAAGTGAACACTCAGATGCTAACATAGAGTAAACCTTAATTTCCAAGTCTCTGCCCTAAAGCTATGCATTTAGCTTATTTGAGATGGATGCCAATTAGGTGAATGAAATTGGAGAGGTAGAGATGACTTGAACTTTTGTTCCACAGTGATACTCTGACATGTTTTATTGATATGAAATGTGGGTGGTTCTGTTCAAGTTAGTGCAGCTTTTTCTTTCAACGTTAGAAACGGTTTGTTGAGAAATCACTGTTTTCTGTGAGGCCAAGGGACAAAGACCAAATATCCTATGGTGGGTCCACTTCCCCATCAAATTAGCTGCATTCTGGATCTTCTCTGTTTTATTCATTATTGTACCCATTTCCTTGCATTGTAGACAGACATTTGTTACTGGACTACAAATAGGTAAAGATTCGTTTTGAACGATAGGTTGGAGAAGACCTATGTTAACAACCCCATTGCCATCTGTGACTTCCATCACTTCTCTTTCTGTTGTCCGGAAATCCAATACGGGGAGATCTCCCTGCACACTTGATGAGACCTCAATCCGGGAAAGGGTTCTTGACTCTGACTGAGAAAGAATTCATAAACAGGTCAGTCGAGTGTAGGTAAGGAAAGAACTCATTAAAGTGAGAGTAGCAGTGAATGGCAGCAGCCGTGCAGGCAGCAGAGAGCAAGGAAGAGCAGGGAGAGGGAAGGGAAGCTCGTGGAAGTCTTGCTCGGCATGGGACAGATCCCTTGCCAACTCCTAAAGTCAGGGTCACCTGGTACCCATGTCCACTTGGATCTGCACAGTGTGGGAACTAGGCCTCTACCACCCCAGAACTTGGGGGAGCCACAGAGCACTGGCTGGAGTGAGATTATGTTCTGAGAACTTCCCAAAGGCAAAGAAAGGACATTTTCAGGCCGGCTACTAAAGAGCATGATTGTACAGCTGCAGTCCTGTCCGGGTCACCCGGGGGACGGGCACTTGCAAACCCAAATCAGAGATCTCCGTAGCCCTTCCTCACTTGTTTGGAGTAGAAAAGAGACAGAGTGAAGTCTTGTGCTTAAGTCTGGAAAATGGTATGAAACAGCAAAGTAACAAAGACGCTTACCACTGGAAGAGCACAGAGATATGATGCAGTAAGTTGAGCAGAGAGAAGGGTTTATTTAAAGCAAAAAGTACACCCATGAAGGAAGGGGAGTGAGGGCAACTGCCGAGAAGAGGTGCACCTAAAAGCTGGAGATTCTGTCTTTTTAGGATTTTCAAGAATGGGATAAAGGACTGGTGGGTGGGGCGTAGGCTTGTCATGCAGTCTCGTGATATCTGCCTGCAGTGAGAGACAGTATGTCATCATGCATAGTCAGTCCTCCAGATAATTCTGTAAGATAAACTTAGCACAAGGAATTTATTGATTCTGTTCCTCTCCAAGATAGTGGTTACTCTCAAGCACTAGTAACAAATCAGTTAAGGCTGCTTACCTTATCTTAAGAAAGGTACTTGGCTGATTACCAAAGAATATGGTAGGAATCTTAATTCCCAACTCTCTGCTTTTAAAATGGAATCTTAGGCTATTTATATCTCAGCATTTTTAGGAAAATTAATCATGATGCTTGTCCCATGTCTCTGCCCTATCTCATTTCTAACTGATGCCTTAAATGTGGAGTTACAGGAGAAACCTCTGTCAGAAGGAATCATCAAATCCTAAAGGACACTCTACAGGTGCTGGTTTCCACTCACCTTCCCAGAAATCCACACTTTAACCACCATAAGCAGGCATCAGAATCACTGGTCTTAGTGCATCTCCATATCAGTAGGTGTTTCCAAGGGGTGGAGAGAAGTAGCCATCTCCACATCAATAGGTAATCACCAGGGCCAGCCAGGGCATATCTGGACTGGAGAGGTTGTGTGGGGATCCTTTTCCTGCGGCTGGGTCGCAAGAGACATGGGAGAGCAGAAGCGGACGACTGCTTGTGAGCAATAAACTGGTTTCTCCCATTTTATTTCTCCCTTTGACCGATTTTGGTTTCATAGGTATTTTGCCCCAGGATTTTCCATCAGAGTTACATCTTCCATGTAACTCTCCATAACTTGGTTTCTTCAATGACCAGAAAAGCTACTTATTGAAAGAATGTGCATTGGGGGAATGAGGTAGTGTTCCTCTATGATCCATAGTACTTTTTACTTTTATAATCAGTGCAAAATCTAATTTGTATGCTAAATTGTTAATGGTTTTCTCTCCATATTTGGGAAAATGTTTTAATTTTAAAGAGAAAAAGCACCATTTAAATGGGGGAAATAAATCACTGCATATGAAAACATCTGTAACTAGGTAACTGAATTGCTTATCTGCCAAAGGCATATGTCAAAAATAGGAAAACATATCAAAACAGCTAACTCACCTGTCGGACTAATATTTTTGATAGGCTGCATGTTGCCAATGGAAAAACAAAGATGTATTTTTTAGCTTTGGGTGAATTTTTGAGTTTAATCATTTTCCTTTTTGTAATTGCAGGGCTGTTCACTTGCCTTTAGAATTGCTAATAGTTAAAGAACAATGACAAGAAAGAGAGGGGAAGCCTCAGAGATGGGACAGAGGAACACTTCTGAGTTGGGGAGCAAGAATGTTCCTCTGCCCCTCAAGGTTCTGGCTTGTTTAAGAATCAGACTGACAAGAGACAGATTCACAGAAGAAAATCAGATTGAGTTGCATATGTAGGGGGATACATAGGGACAGGAGATTCCAGACAAGGGCCAAGAGGCATTTATTTTTTGAACTAGGGAGAAAGGGGTGGTGGCCTGGGGCTTCAAAGGGAAGGCAGGCCATTAAGAGGAAGATGAGAGAGTAAGTGTTTGGTAAACAAAGTGTTTGCTGAGCCTAGGTATTAAGACCTGGGGAGGTAGACCAGGAGGAATTGAGCAAAGTCTGTTAAAATTCCTCTCTCGTCCCGCTGTTTCTGTGAGGCCCAGCAGACATTTGTTTACCAGACGTTTACTCTTCCATCTTCCTGTGAATGGTCTTCCTTCCCTTTGAAGCCCCAGACCCACTTCAGGAGGACAGACAAGCCTCACTGTCCCTGACTGTCTTCAGAATCTCACGTCTTTGTGGATCCCCCCTTCGTAAGTAATTCAATTTGATTTTCTGCTGTGACTGTATCTCATGTCAGTTTGACTCTTAGACCATCTAGGAGAAGCCTGAAGGGTAGAGGAATATTTTTCCTCCCCCCCAAAAAGCAAAAGACAAGGGGCAGCCCTCTCAGGACTGTAATCTGGGAGAGAGAGAACTGTCTTGAAGAAAGGAAAATGGGGGTGGTGGGGACTCGTGACAAATCTGAAAGATGGTTAGGGGGAGATACCTCATTTCTTCACATAGAAACACTATTGTATTCAGCCCCACTTCCTCCAGGAAGTGTCCCCTGCCTTCCTGGTGCTCACATAGATATTAGGGTCTGTGTCCAATAACTTAATCTTGAATTATACATTCCATAAACAAACAGGCCCAAACTCCATTTCTGGGTTTTCTCTGAAAGAAAACAGGATTTTACATAGCACTAAAAACCAAATGTTGCATATCATAAGACACAATCCATGGTAAGATGGACCCTAAATTAAGTGATATAAAACTGAAAAATATGTAAGAATTTATGATTTACCCAAAGTCACTTTAGTTTTGCATGTCTTCCCAATTTCTTTCTCCAGTGAGCTTGAACAATTCATTTCATCTTCGCAGAATAATTAAATAGTGGGACGCAATTAGTAAAATCTTGTTTTCATAATAGGATCTAGAGAAGGCAGAGGTCTGCACATACTTGGGCCTATGAAGAATATAAACAGATTCTCGGTGGAAAAGTGTACAAGGAATGGAAGATTGTCCACCAAGCTGGATGGGGAGGCAGAATATCAAAGTGAGGGAGGGCAGGGACAGGAGACAAGGCTCATGCCATTGTAAAATCTACTTAGCCTGCAAAAAAGGCCCAGCTTATTCTTTAACTTAACCTATACGCTGTTCTTCCTCTTCTTCCAGCCCATTCATCAATTAAGTAACTTTGTAACCAGATAGGAGATAGAACTCTGAAGTATAAATGGATAAAGTGGATAAAGAATCTAAGTGGATAAAGAATGCTGAGATCCAAATCAACTCAGTCACCTAAACACCCTATTCTGAAGACAAAACCTCAAAGGAATTATGAATCACCTGCATACCTCATGCCATATGCTGATCCCTACCCCAAAGGCCCTATAAGACCACAAGCCCTAAACCCTTAAGGGTGCCTCCTCTCTGAGGTTGCCTGCACTGCCCTTTCTTTGAGTGTGTACTTTTTGCCTTAAATAAAAACTTCTCACTGCTCAACTTACTGTCTTATCTTTGTGCTCTTCCAGTGGTAAGTGTCTTTGTTACTTTGCTATTTCATTCAATTTTCCAGACTTAAGCACAAGTCTTCACTCTGTCTCTGTTCTACTCTAGACAAATAAGGAGGGGTTACTGAGATCTCTGATTTGGGTTTGCAAGTGCCTATTGCCTGGGTGACCTGGACAGGACTGCAGCTGTATGATCATGCCCTTTAGCAGCCTGCCTGAAAACCTCCTTTCTTTGGCTTTGGGAAGTTTTCAGAACATAATCTCACTTTATCCAGTGTTTTGTGGCACCTCCCAAGTCCTGGGGTGGTAGAGACTTAGTTCCCGTGCCATGCAGTGGGCACCAGGTGACCCTGGTTTTAGGAGTTGGCAAGGGATTTGCCCTATGCTGAGCAGAAGTTCAATGAGCTTCTCTTTCCTCCTCCTGCTCTTCCTTGCACTCTATTTCCTGCAGAGCTGCTGCCATTCACTACCACTCTCACTTTAATAAATTCCTTCCTTCCCTACAATTGTCCAATCTGTTTGAGAATTCTTTCTCATTCAGAGTCAAGAATGCTCCGCTTGTCCAGGCTGCAGTTTCACCTAGTGCACAGGGAGAAACCTCCTCAGATGCAGCTGCCCGACAACAAAGGCATTTGAATGAATAGGTTGGTTAAATAAAAAATTGGGAAACATCAGCCTAAACCCACATGGATCAAGAAAGTCCTTAAACATGAAGTTAGTAGCAGAGATTCAGGCATTGTTGCTGAACAGATGAACCAGAATTTGGGACAAGACTTATTTGGATGGTTCTAGCCTATGGCAGAGGGTCTTCACAAGACGGTAAGACTGATTCTGAGTTAGGGGTTGTGTTATCAGGATAAATGAAACAACTGGGGCTGGTTATATCTAGGATGCACCCTCGACTTCCATGCATGGAGTGACATGAAGGTTCTTTGGGTTGAGTCTCAGGAATTTATTTTATTTCAACCAAATTGGTGTTTACCATTTGCCTTTCCTGGTGCTTGCCTTCTAAGCAATGGTGGTGCCATTGTGGACATTGGTGTCCCTGCAGAAGATAGCCCACCCAGAGGAGACCCAGGAAAGAGGAGGGGCCTGGTATTCATGTGTCTGGCAGTCCTGTCCCTTGTCTTTGTCTTTTCTATGACTCTTGGAAATGGCAAAGGCCAAAGAGACCCTCCTGAGTAGCTGTGCTTCCGAAGCCTATTTGAATTCGTGGGCCTGACATCAGTGAGGACAGCTGATGTCAACAGAAGAATGACTTTGAAATATGTATCACTCTCACTAACTAAGTCCACCTCATGCTCAAATATGCTTTTTGTTGATTTTACCTTGATCTAATTAGTGCTTCTCCACTCTGGCTGCATGATGCAGTGAATAATCTTAGAAGCTTTAAAAAATCATCTTGTCTGGACCTATCCCCAAAGATTCCATTGTTGTAGGATAAGACCCAATCGATGGCATTATTAAAAACCTTCTCGGTGATTCTCATGGGCAGCCACAGCTGAGAAGCACTGGCTAACTTCTGTAATCTTTGCAAGGAAGATATATCATTTGGATTGGAATGTACGTCCAGGAAGCTTCGTGTTCTGACAGGCTGTGGAGGATTGCTCCCATGTTAAAGTGGGACAATGACAGAAAACTTGAGATACTCTCTGCTGTGGCTATTTGTCATGAGTCCGTTTCACCTGTGTTATGACTAGTGGCAGAAGATTCTTCCGAGTTGGGATCCTGGGGGACGTATTTCTAATGATAAAATAAATGTTCTAATGTCAAAGTCACACCATAGAATGGCAGTAGAGTAAGTTACAGCTCTGGGTTCCACTTAATAGTGGACAAAAGAGGCCAGGAGGTTTGATGGGTGGAGGGCACTCGTTTCCCCATTTGCTGGACTGGACTTATTGTGTGAGGCTGTGGGAAAGAATTAATTCTTGTTAACCAGAATTCTACTATCTTAGGGCCCCTCTTATCTCCGGTGGCCAAGATGTTCAAAAAAAAGAATGCTCACAACAAAGTAGTTGTCATGATTTTTAAGACAAATTATGGTGATTTGAAAATATCTATCAGATATGCCCTGAGGTGTTTTAAAACTGCATCTTTATTGAAATATAATTCACATGACATAAAATGCATCCTTCTAAAGTGTACAATTTGATTAATTTTTAGTATATTTACAAAATTGTACAACCATTGCCGCTAATTCCAGAATAGTGTCATTTCCCCATCACCTGCCATTTTCCACCCCCAACCCCTGGCCCCTGGCGACTAGTCATCAGTCTTTATGAATATTTCATGTTAATATAATCATATGATACAATGATCAATGGAATTCTATGATAACCTTTTGTGTCTGGCTTCTTTCACTTAGTATAATGTTTTTTTTTTACATTGGATTTTGTTTAATAAAGAACATTGCTGATACAAAACTTTTAAAATATGGAATAAAATGATTTTTAAAAATTGTGTTTCCCAATATTTATAAAAAAATTATTAGGCACTGCCCCAAACAGCACAATAGTGTCCCAATGACATCTACCATTTTATATTTACAATACTGAAGCACAACCTGCAATGACAGATCCATCACTAATCTGAAATGGTAAAAATAAACATTAATATTGAGATATATATACCACTATATCAATGGTAAAGCTGAAAATAATATGTGTTTAGAAGTAAAGAGCAACCACTTCCTAAGCTACCAAAAAACTCCCTTAATTTGACTTAAATTCTACAATTCCCAGGACTTTCCCCAGAGTCAATTTTATGTCTTTGTTTCTAAGGCTGTAAATGATGGGATTCCATAATGGAGGCACCACCGTATAAAATATAGACAAAATTATATCTAGGTCTGACCTCAACTCAGAGGTTGGCTTCAGGTAGGCCAAGGCAACTGTGGAAACAAAGTCACGACAACTAGATGAGGAAGGCAGGTGGAGAGGGCTTTGGACCTGTCCTCCAGGGAGGAGATTCTTGAAATAGCCAAGAGGATGTAGGCATAGGAATATAAAATAAACAAGAAACAAGCCAGTGAGGTACTTGCACCAAATGCCATCACTGACAGTTCGTTTATGTTCATTTTGGAATCTGAGATCAAAATAATCTGAGGGATATCACAGAAGAAATGATGGATTTTACTGGAACTAAAAGTTGTGGAAAATGTTGCTGCTGTGTGCATAGCTCCAGATATGCCCCCACTGATGTATGAAGCCACAACCATCTGCCCACAGGCCCCTTGTTCATGATGGTCTCATAGCGCTGCGAACGGCAGATGGCCACGTAGCGGTCAGAGGACATCACTGTGAGGATGGCCAGTTCAGCAGAGCAAAAACTCACAAAGAACAGTACCTGGAAAACACATCCAAGGAACGATATTGTGTTCCTGTTCATCAGGGAATTGAGAATAAATTTAGGAAGAGTGTCAGAAATGTAGCAGAGATCTGTGAACGACAGGTTCTTCAGGAAGAAGTATATGGGTGTGTGAAGCTGAAGATGCCAAGTGATGAGCAGGTTGATGAGTTCATTTCCTAACAGGGCTGCCAGGTAAGCCACGAGGAAGGGGCAGCCATGGAGGGGTTGCATCCTCGGGTCCTCAGAAAATCCCAGGAGAAAAAATTCAGTTACCTCTGTATTGTTGACCATCTCATCCAATGGTGTGGTTCCCAAGAGTGAGTTGATGATACAGAACATTCCAAAGAAAACAGGTGGGCCAGTCCCAGGTCAGGCCACTCCCACTTTGTCCAGTCTACTGCTGTCTGACACTCCCTGATCCAGGGCACATGGTGATCATGGTTTAAACTCCGAAAATCTGGGATGTAAAGAGACTACCTCATTATCGTGACTCCACATGTGCCTTGAACCCTCCAATCTCCATAGATTCTCTTCATCCAGGAAGATTTGTTCTCATCTAACATCATGGAAGCAAGTAGCAGGCTTCATGCTACCTCAAGACTGGGAGAACTTAGTTATCCTCTAATGAGGTAAGAACCACTTCAAATCTCTCTAAGAAAAAGGTGAATGATTTCAGCTCTGAGGCTGTGATGTATCTCAAAAGATTTTCAAGAACCCCCAGGAGAGGAAGAGGTGAGACGGAGAGACCGATACATGTTGCTGTAGTTTGGGGATCTGGGAAATCTCAACAGATTTTCAACTAATTTCTCCTGGGTCTATTTCAGTGGAAAATATTTCTTTTATGATACTGACTGTGGAGAAGGGAACATGCTCAACAAAACAGGTCCACATGAGGCTCAGAGATCTCCAAGAGGTTTCCCAAGAAATCCCTGATGCTGAGCTATGTAATTAATCATTTCATTACCTGAAGTGGAAACCTTACCTATTTCTTAGCATCATGTCCTTAAGATTCATCATGTCCTACCATCAGTACTTCACTCCTTGTGTGGCAGAAGAATATTCCATTGCGTGGATAAATACCATATTTTGTTTATCGATTCATCAGTTGAGGGGTATTTTGTTTCAATTCTTGGCTATTATGAATAACGATGATTTGCACATTTGTGTACATGCTTTTGCGTGGACATATGTTTTCAATTCTGTTGGGTATATATCGAGAAGCGGAATTTCTGGGTCATATGGTAACTTTATGTTTAGCTCTTTGAAGAATCGCCAAGATGTTTTTCCAAGCAGCTGCACAATTTTACATTCCCACCAGCAACGTGTGAGGGTTTGTTTTTTGTTTTTCCACATCCTAGCCAATATATGTTATTGTCCAACTTTTGGATTATAGCTATCCTGGTGGATGTGAAGTGGTATCTCATAGTGGTTTTGATTTTCATTTCCCTAATGACTAAGGATGTCACACACTTTCTAAGCCACCGATGCTCTTTGAGCGGCTGTTCTGTTTCTGATGCATACCCCATTCACATTACATTTGGTTGAATTCCTCCTTCTCTCTCTCTGTGTCTTCTGTCTTTTGGTTCACCTTGTATTTTGGGAATGGAAATATTATTAAAGCATTCTCTTTTCCCATTTTTCTTTCTACATACTCCACAAGAATTCAGCTCCATGAAGGCAGGGGTTCCAGCCGCTTTGCTCATTGCTATGGTCCCACTGTCTGTCAGCTAATCGATGCTCAATAAGTAAGAGTTGAATGACTATATGAGCAAATAAACACCTGGCTTTCAATGTGGAGGGTTCCTTCTGCTCTTTGCCTGGCAGAGGGTGCAGGGGTGGAATGAATACTGAGGACGAGGCAGATGGTGCTCACCACCCAGGTCCCCTCCTGCTAATCCAGCACGTGGGGACTGACAGGGGATGGAGGCTGCCCCTGGGCATAGGGCGGTCACAGCAGCCCTGCCAAGTCCCCCTCTGTGCTCCAGGAGCAGGGCTTGTGGCTGATTCAACAGCATCTTGGGCTCCTTGCACTTTAAATACGTCCCTTCTGCTTCCGGTGGAGAGCTGTGCGTGGGTTCCTTTTGTGCCGAGTACCGTATGGTGGGTGAGGGAAGGGACAGCTCTGCAGCCAGTTTCCTCAGTGGGTTCACAGCCCACCTCTGGGCCAGGAGCAGCAGCCACGCCACCTGTGGAGACAGGTGCTCCCTGCCCTGGCGTCTGGAGGAGAGACGAGCTGAGGCCGACGGCGGGTGCCTTCCTTGACGCCTCAGTCAGCATCAAGGCTGGCTGCCGAGGCTGAGGAACTGCTTAGAACCGCTGGGGCTCCCTGGCTCTTGGTGCTGGGAGTGCTGGCAGCTGCCACCTCGTCCCCCCTGTGACCCACACACATCTTCCCCAAAGGGCCCAAACCAACTTTCTCTGAAGATTTTACTTTCTTCTCAAAGCTGATCGGCAAGTGAACCCAGTCTGTGCTCAGTTGGGATCTCAGCCCTCATCACGTGGAGGAGTCTGAAGACACGACCCCTTTTTTGCAGGCGGAACGTGGCTTTGTGCTGGATGAGTGAGTGCAGTGACCATGTACAGGGGGGCCACCGGGTGAAGGTGGGGACGGGGCTGGGGCTGGCCACGTGGGAGCTCAGTGACCACGTTTGGGATTCTTTATATAAACATTTTATAAATAAAAATATTTTCTGTTCTGTTCTTATCTAATCTTTATTTAGGTAGCACTTTGGCTCTGGTCATTGCATTATATGAAATATTGCAATAGCATTCTTGAAAGCTACTAGCAACACAGGGCTGGATTAGGGCTGACAGTACCATTTTGCTTTCTTCATTCTCTTATTCTCGCATTGCATTTAGAACAAAATGTATACGTAAAGAATGGGTCAAAAGGTATAAACTTCCAGCTGTAAGATAAATCCGTCATGGGGATATAATGTACCGCGTGGTGATGATAGCTAGCAATATTATATTGCATATTTGAAAGTTGCTAAGAGAAGAAATCTTAAATGTTCTCATCACAAGGAAAAAAATTTGTAGCTGTGTATGGTGATGGATGTTAACTAAACTCATTATGATGATCATTTTGCACTGCATGCAAGTATCAAGCCATTGTGTTGTGTGCCTGAAATTACAATGTTGTTATGTTAATTCAAAAAAAATGCGGTAGGGTGTGATTGAAGGCTTTTCGGTGGGAGAGTGGCGTAATTTGATTTGCGATTTAAAACAATTGCTGTGGCAGGGCCATAAAAGGGTCAGGGAGGCAGTTAGGGGCTCTCACAAATGTCCAGAAAAGAGGAGATGGCTGTGTGCAGCAGGCTGGTGCCCAGGGATGCTGTAAGATGCCTCAGTCACTTTTAGTTGCAGTAGCCAAATTTTAGCTTATGAGGTGGCTTTCGTAGCTGTGGGGTCTGGGTGATAGAGGCTGTGGTGCTTTCTGGGCTGAATATCCTTGGGGAGCCCTCAGTAACCATTTGGTCTCTTGGAATTTAACCCCATATATCCCCAGCTTAGCCGTGCAGCTGCTCATGGCTTGGAAATAGCTTCAGTTGATGTGACTGTGAGCAGACTGGACAAAATCTACGCATTATCAAGTGTTGATGAGTGGAACATAATAATTGTAACAAGCTGCCCTGGGGATACCTAGAGGAGAAAGTGGTGGTTAAAGCATGCACCCCAAATTGTCTTTCTTAAAAATAAAGGTGACTCTTTAAAAATATCTGATCATAGTAATAGTCAGCATTTATAGATTGCCTCCTGTGTACCAGGTGCAATGCTTTTGTGTTCAGGTTGGAAAAAAGTGGTCATTGGATTATGCAACACCCATTATCTAATTCCTTTCTCCTTCATGACTTTTTAGTTGCAATGGCCAAATTTTAGCCAATGAGGTAGAAGTAGAACTCTTTTGTGGGGTTTTGTAAAAGTATTTGATTTGCTGATCATTACTTCTCTGTCTTTGTCCTTCTCCTTGCCTTGAACATAACTGTGATGGCTAGAGCTGCAGCAGTCATATTGTAACTACGAGTTTAAGGGCCCCAAAATGAAAACTCTTGGTCCAGACATCATGAGTCCCTGAGCCATGCTAAAGTCATCTGTTCCGAGGCACCTTGCTGTATAAAGAAAATAAATCTGTTAATTATTTAAACTACTGTTTTATTACCTATAGTCAAAAGTATGCCTCATGGATACACAGATGTATCATTTAATCTTTAAGTAATTCCTCTTGCTACAGAGAAGAAAATTTCTGCTACTTACGGTCATTCTGCAAGTAAGTATGAGATCCATGACCAACAGCCAGGTAAGACTGTTTCTATTTTGCCTTCTGGCTTCTCTGAAAATGTTAGTCTTTCAAAGATTAAGTTCTGAATACAGCATGTTGCTGGTTATTTATAAAACTAGTCTAAAATAGAATAGAAATTACCCATATCCTACCTCCCAGACATAACTGCTATAATTTTTTTGGTAGGAGCGTTATTTTCTTTTATTTTTTTTTTCTGTTATTTAAATCACCTCTGTGCTGTCAGCCCTTCTTGCCCTGCCTTACCTCCTTTCTTTTTTAGTACTTGCTGCTTTCTAATATCCTTTATAATTTGTTTACTTATTGTTTGTCATCTTTCCCCCCAGCAGGACACAGACTTCACAGGAGAGGAATTTCTGTTTTTAACTTGCACATTCACATGAGTGCATTTGATGAATAGCAGCCTGTTCGTTTCCACAGCTACACAGAGTGTTTCATAAAGACTGTTCTACTTTTTTTTTCTGGAAATAATTGGATCCCTGAAAAAATGAGAGGTAATTAATACATGCATAGATCTTAGAAGAGCGCTGTGCCCAGCACAAGGTTAGAGCTTACTAAATGTTAACTATTATTCCTAGATTATTATGAAATTGGCCTACTCTCTTACAAATACAGAAACAAAACTTGGGCCCAGAGTCCAGGTGGGGGACACACACCATGCCATTCCCTCCCTGTCCCTGCCCCGTCTCTCTCCTGTCTTCCCTGTATCCAGCCAAACAGCCTGTTCCACTTCACAAGCCAAGCCCACAGAGCGTGCATGTCACCAGGTACAATGGCTGCCGCTTCCAAGCCACTGCCCCGCGTGTGATCTTGCAAAGCAAGGGTGCTGCACCTGCCCCAGCTGAAGCCAGCTTTCAAGGAGACTATTATTCCAACATTATTCTTTATAGTATTATATAAAATCCCTTTTACTGCAGCTATTAAAACAATCTGTGTAAACATAATTTTTATGGCTGAATGATATGCCAGCATATGGCTACACCATCATTTACTTAACTATTACTCAGTTGTTGGGTATTTAGGATGTTTCTTGTTTTTCATTATTATGAGCAGAGTGATCATATCCCTCTTGAAACATAAAAAAGAAAGTCCTCCTTGAGGGAAACCTTGATGATGGTGTTAAAAAGACTTAAATGCAGCTATAACCATCTGCAGTAGAATGATTTACCAGAGCTGAGATGAAAAGCTCCTTTAGGGGGGTGGGTTGTCCCCACAGCCCTGGGAATGGAGTCCTGACCTCCCAAGTCTGGTGTGGCCTGCCCTCATGTCCATGGGAAAGATGTTGTGGGCAGAGAGCGTGTTGTTGGGTGTGTCCATGGAGGTTTATCAATAAGCAGGAGATCCATAGTGCATCCATTCACCTGTTCACTTTACAAATAATTATTGAGCACCTGTTATGTGCCAAGAATTTTTTGAGCAATGGTTCTCAAGGTGTGATTCCTAGACCAGCAGCATCAGTGTCATGTGGGAACTTGCTAGAAATGCAGACCCTCAGGTACCACCCCAGATCCACTGCAGCCGAAACTCTAAGAGTGTGGAAATCTGTGATGACAGAGCTTCCAGAATCACCAGATTCTGAGATGTCCTAACATTTGAGAATCATGATCCTAAAATGGCAGTGGATAAAATCCTTACTTTCTTTGAACTTGCATGCTATTGAGAGAGATTGAGAATAAACATGCATTTAAGTACAACATAGTATAAAATAAAGCAGGGATATTTGAGCTGATGCCTGAAGCACAATGCCTTCTGGATACTTGGGGCAAGAATGTTCCAGACAGAAGGCACAGCAAACATAAAGATGTGCATGGATGGTATGGGTTGACTTGTAAAATTCTCTGTCTCCATGCCAGGCAACTGACTAGAGAGCTGATTTACCATCTTTGTGGCTGGTTTTGCTGTTTGTGATGATTAATGTTATGTGTCAGCCTGACTGGACTTACGATGCCCACATCGCTGGTAAACATCATATCTGGGTATGTATATTTGGGTGAATATGTTAGGAAGGAAGGAACTTGGCTCGGTGTCACAGGGAAGTCAGATAGAGTGAGACAAACAACCAAGTCAAGAAGGCAAAGTAAGTTTTAATGCACTCTGCAGAGAGTAGCAGAGTGGGCCCGCCTAAGGTGAGGCAAGGTTGGATGCTCATTCTGAGGCTTCTTTTATGTGGTTTTTGGCAGGGCACAGAGGTGCTTGATGGACAGCTGTCAGCTCTCTAGGCTTGTTCTGATTGGTGAAATGAGGACGGGCTGTGCTGTGCCTGTGCCTCTGATGTTTCTTATCTGGGGGGACCCTGGACATTTCCTGAGTCGCTCTTGGACCCTGTAGCTTCATCTGATTAGCTCTCTGAGTAATTTCTGGCTTTCTGGCTCTATCTGATCAACTCCCTGAGTCATCTTTGTGGGAGGCCCTCTCTCCTTTTCATTCCACTCATTTCTGTCTTTCTGCCTAACATTTCTGGAAGAGATTAGCATCTGAACCAGTAGACTGAGTAAAGAAGACCACCCTCACCGGTGTGGGGGTGTCATCCAGTCCTCTGAGGGCCAGGACAGAACAAAAAGGCAGGGGAAGGGCAAATTGGCTCCCTGTTTGAGCTGGGACATCCTTCCTCCAGCCCTCGGACATGGGCACCTCTGCTTCTCAGGTCTTTGGATTTGAGCTGACTCACACCACTGGCTTTCCTGGTTCTCCAGCCTGCAGATGGCAGATGGTGCAACTGCTCAGCCTCCAATCCTCACAACAGATCTCTTTCTGTTTATCTTTATCTATCCTCTTGGTTCTGTTTCTCAGGAGAAGAACCTGCCATGAAAGTTGTGGACCCAGAGATGAGGGAGCCATGGTGGCATGGAAAATGGAAGGAACCCCGGGCAGAGAGCATGTGTGTGCAAGTGTGTTTGTGCATCTCTGTGTGCGTGCATGTGTGCGTGCATGTGTGCATTGACTGCTCTCTGGCTTTCACGGGAGATGTGCATTGGCTCTCAGATGTGAAACCATCCAGGCAATTAAAAAAGTGCTGTGAGTCCCTGAGCTTCTCTCTCTCATCCCTTGCCTACTCAGCAACCCTGGACAAGATGGGGTGAAGAGGGCTGAGCAGACTTGGAAAAGCTTTGGTTGGCAGGACTACAAATAACTGACAGGTTTGAAAAAGCGCCCCAGTGGACATCGTCTCGGTGCCTGAGCTGACTACTCTCTTTGGCCTGAAGTTGCCAGGCAATATGAGGACACATTTGTGACCATTCCTAAAGTTGCCTCTTTCTGAGTTTTTTTTTCTTTTTAATTCCTAGAGATGTTCATTCACGTGAAAATCTGCCATCTGCACTTGGCCAATGCATTAACCATCGCTGAACATGTCACCCAAACATCCTCTCTGGGACTGAGCTCATCTTGGGAATGACAGAGGGGGAACTTGAGAGGGCAGACCCTGAATGGGCATGTTCTGATGTGTGCGGGAACCAGGAGAAAGATCCACATGACCTCAACCCATTTGTTGTATGGAGTTACTGTTTGAGCTCCCTGTAGAGTTTGGTTTGGTTAATAGGAAAGTGTGTATGTCCCTTCGCAGCATTTCAGAAAAGGAGTGAGGTGTTTGAGTGCCATCATCTTGTGACTTTGCCTGTGTGTGCGGGGAATTCTAACCCACCACTGCCTCTCAGAGGCCAGTTCCTGGGGAGATCCTATCACATGTGTTTACACATCAAATCAGAGCACAGTAGCAAGTCAGAGTCCTCTCTCTTGCAAACTCACAGCTGAAATCAGTTGGTTAAGGCTTGATGTTTCCGTCTTTCATGCAGAAGGACGCTGTGTGTGATCCCTCATTTAGATACTGAATTTGGTTACTTACATAGGCCTGGGGCAAACTTTGAAAAGTACTAGATGTCTCCCATGAAACAGCATCTGGAAAACACTTTGAGGCAGCTGTTAATATAAATAATTCACTGTTAATTGATCACAGGGGTGCTTCTGAAACCAGCATGCCAAGTTGAATAATAGGATGACAGTGTAATAGAAATTGATGCTGTGATAACTATTTATTCTCATCCCTCCTCTGTAGGTTACAGCAAGGCCTAGACTCCTTTTGATTCATCTATGAGTCAATCATGGACAGATGTTTAAAGAAATAGCATGTTCTGTGACCTTCACCTTCTGAATAAAGACACTACAGATTTATTCTCGTTTAGATTCTGGTTTAAATCAGCAATTTTGCAATGACACCTGTTTGGCCAAAATGACCCAATCTGAGACGGGTAGGATACTCAAGTGTCCAGGGCTTATCATGGGGGTGGGAAGGAAGGTGGCAGAGGGGAAATTTATCTAGTCTGAAACTCACAGAGGGCCTCACATATAATGATTTAACTTTATTTCAAAAGCCCATCATTCCATTTGGGGGTATATGTTAAGAAAACATTAATTTGTAAGCATTTACAATATGGCATGATTTTGTTAGCTTCTATATATTTTAATAAACACAGAGACTCCTAATGAAGCCCTGGTGTGGGTGTGTCCCAACCTCCAGGACATGAGGCCCAGCCCTTTCTTTTTTTTATTTTTTATTTTGGTATCATTAATCTACAATTACATGTGCAACATTATGGTTACTAAACTCCTCACTTCATCAGGTCCCCCCCACCTACCCCATTACAGTCACTGTCCATCAGCATAGTGAGATGCCATAGAATCACTACTTGTCTTCTCTGAGTTGTACAGCCCTCCCCGTGCCCCCCCTACATTATGTCTGCTAATAGTAATGATGAGGCCCATCCCTTTCTTCTGGGCCTCTCATCTACCCCAGCTTTCCCACCACCATCCCCACACTGGGGACTTTATTGACCTTCTCTTTCCCAGAGCAGAACTGCCCAACTCTATGGTAATGGCTCCTTGTACCAGCCACGAATTGTTGACTGTCTTCTCTGCCCTTAGGTTGCGAGCTCATTCAGCTTAGGGCTAGATGTCCACATTTTACTATTATGTCTTAGCATCTCTGTATGAGACTGGGTCTGACACATAGTAATATTTGAAAGTGGATTCATAAGATCAAATGCACAATTATGATGGAAAGTTTAACATGGTGTGTCTTTGGAATGAATCTGTGAAAATATAAATGCAAACAGAAAAAAATGACCATGCACAACACAGGCATGCTGTTAAATCAATTTATAATTTTCATTTGTGGTCAGCAGGCAGCTTAAAAATAACTGAGTTGAATAATAATAAGTCCTGTTCCTTTCAAAGATTTCCAAATCAAAACTGCAGCTTTGTAACTGGATAAAAAAATAGGATATCCTGTACTTGAAGTATGTTTTTAAGGAATCCTTCCTATTCCTCCAGACAGAGCCATGATGCCTTCATTTTCTCCTCCTGCAAGAAGCCTTCCCTGACTGCTGCAGACCATTCTGAGCATTCCTTTATCTTGGCTCCAGTGACAGACTATTTAGATGGGGAAAGCCCTGGATCATCTCAGGGTGTGAGCTCCAAGCCACGAAGTGCCCAGAAGATGATGTGAGATCCACGTGGGGTTACCTGCTGGTCTAAGGTGCTCCACGTGGTCACTTTCTGTCACGTCATTCTGTAACTTTCCTTAATAACATTTATCTCAACCTGAAATGAAGGTGTCTATTTCTTTGCTAACTATCTAATATCCTTTCCCTTCATTATGAGAAGCTCCAAGAGAAAAAGACTATGAATATGCCTTATTCAGAGCAGCAAGCCGATGACAGGAACTGTTCCTGGCTCCTAATAGGTCTTCAATAAATATCTGTTAGTTGAATGAATGAGGCCATAGTTACTATGCAAATAAATATTCATCGTTTCTACTGAATGGCTAATGTTGCTTTACGCAGACATCTGCTCCAATTACATTTTCCTTCAAATGATGCACTAATAAACATTCCTGTGAATACAGTTTTGGTTGCCTGTGAAAATATAAATTTGGTATATTCCTGAAAGGAAATTAGAACGCATTTTAAAGTTTTTATAGATATTGTCGAAAGGCATTCAAAAAGTTAAGCCAATTTACATCCCCACAAGAAGTTTGTAAGAGGGCCTGTTCCCCCATGCCCTAGGTGAAATGGGATGGTGTTAATGTTTCGAGCTTCAGAACGGAGTTTGAAAGTGTGGAAAGATGCTCATCTGAGAACCCCCTCGGGTGTGATGGCAGCAACTGAAGAGGACTCCAGTTGTCAAACGTGTGTGTCTGTAAGTGTGTGTGTGTGTTTGAAAAGGCTAGTTATTGCTCAAAACACTTGGAAGCTCCAGGAAGTGTCATGTTGGCTTCAAATGAGCTTCGCAATGGGGGTGAGGGAGTTTGCACAGTATGTAAAGTTCTGAGCTCCTGTAGGACTCAGGGTTTGCGAGGAGGTCCCATTAGCCTGTAAGTAAGAGAATCCAGGGGCCTTACGCCTTCGCCATGGTTCTGTGACAGCCCAGGGGGAAAGCTCTTCCAAGTTTGGGGGCAGCTTGGAAAACATTTCTAAAGCAAAATATCTGATTATTTGAAACCGCTATCAAAGTCTCTGGCCACGTTAGGTGGGAAGGCAGATTTGCCATACGGAATTTGACATTTGGTACAAATACGACTTGTGATAATCGTAATTGGCATAACTATGTTAACACAATCTCACTTTATGGTCTGCTTTAGATGAGCAGTTCTACAAAAAGGTAATGATTACTATAGTGGTAGAGCTTTAAAATGTGCAGATTCAATCATTACAGCGACAGTGCCACTGTGACTAATGCACGGATCCACCCGCCACTCTTTAGGAGGATCAAATTAGAATTATGCCAATTTGGAATTATTTTCCATTTCCACAAATACATTCTTCTCAGAAAAGAGGCCTGCTCTGTATTAGAAGCAATAGCCTCGGTACTCCCTATGGTGGATGAGCACCGAGTGGTTTCAAAATAGCACTGGCTCATTGCAAAAAGGATGAAGCAGCTAGTAGATGAGCAATTTTAAAAACTTCCGTATATAGTAGATTTTTACTGTATACTTAATATGTAAGTGCTCTACGTATTTTATAAATGCTTTAGTCATTTATCTGAATTAGTGCTCACGGCAATTCTAGAGGTGGGAAATCTTTCCCCATTTTACCCATGGAGACACTGAGGCTTTGAGAAGTGAAGTAATTTGTCTACATTTATACTGAGAGTCACAGGCCAGAGCTTGCAGCTGTCCCAAGCACCTCTAGGACTGTAGACTCTAGATTCCGTGGAGTCACAACCAATATACCAGCAGAATTTTTCTGAGACACTGAGAAAATGGATCTGAAACTTATATTCAAATGCAGAAAAATTAGGAATTATATTTATATTATAAATACTATTTATATTTATAGTAAAGGGCAAAAAGTGTTGGCACGCTCACACCGTCTCATTTTAAAATTTATTATGAAGCTGCAATAACAAAAACAGAGTGGTATTTGCAAAAGAATGCATGTCAGTTCCTGGAACAAAACTGAGTGCAGAAATGACTCATACACACAGGGAAAATGGACTTTTGTCAAAGCTACAAAGGCAATTCAAAGGATAAAGGATGGTCTTTTCAGCAAATGGCTTTGGAACAACTAGACATTCCACATCGGACATTGGACATGACTTTCAAACCTTCCCTTGTACCATATAAAATTTTACAATGGATCATAGATTTAACTGTAAAGCCTAGAGCTATCTCTAAGGAAGTTGGTAAAGATGATGGGCAGGAAGAATTATTAACTCATTTGTTCTGCACATTTACCCTGTGAGGTTGATATTAGTGTCATCTCTGTTTATAGATTAGGAAGTGGGGTCCAGAGAGGTCAAATAACTTACCCAAGGTTACAAGCTAGTAAGTCGCAGAGCCACTTGGAGCAGGACTGAGTTTGGGCTTACCACCACACTGAATTGTCTCTTGTGTGTGGTGCTGTAGCTAAGCCAGGAAGCCTATAGAAGATTTCTGAAACCAGTCCTGAAGCAAGACTGGGGATGGTCACAAGACTCTTAAAACTGCAGACTGGTGAAGAAAAGACAAGAAAGCAGGGCTTCAACTGTGCTTTCTTTTTTCCTGCTGTTACTGGATTTGGGACATCCCTGTCACCCACAGGGCTCCCCCCTTGTCCCTAGAATGGTCACTGTGGCCAGCGCACCGAGGTGAGCTGATTGCCAGGCGGCGACCACCGCCCTTCCTGTGGTCTGGGCCTGCCAGCCCTGTGGAGCCCCGCTGGCTGGAAAGTAGGGAAGGGCGTGTGCTCCCAAGGAAGCAGGCGGGGAGGACGACCAAGTACTCATCATCGGCACTTGTTGGATGATGAGATTGGAAAGTAATTTGGGACCACTTCGTGATCCAAACTGAAAGCTGCTTGCGTGGAAGCTCTAGAGGAAAGACACGGGATGCCCAAAGGCCAGATAGATAGTTCTCTCTAGGTTGTTTTGCTCTATTATGAAACTAAATAAAATATTGAAGCAGTTTAAGAAACAATTTCCTCTCTGTGGAGCGAAACTCCAGCCTGGCTCAGAAATATTGCTCTTTACTGTCTGCACCCACCACCAGGACCATTTACAAGGGTGCTGTTAAAAGAGATGGGAAGTTTTTTAAAGAATGAGAGAGATGGAAGCAAACCCTCTTCCTCCTTCTTCCTCCACCCGTGGCCTTGAAGGAAGAAGGTGTGGGGACACAGAGGGGATGGCTTGCCGTCCCTGGCCTGGAGGAAGGGGGCTCACTCCTCAGATAGCCTCGTGCTGGTCTTGGTGTTTATGTCAAGTTCTAGGACCTGATTGTTTAATTAAGAAAAGGGCAGGAGAGCAAGCTAGTGGGTTGCTGGTTTGAAATATTTATGTGGTTCTCTCAGCTCGTCTCCTCCTTCCCACCCTGGGTGGGTGGACTGAGAATCACTCTCCTTGTTCAGCTGTGTCTGCGGGTGAGGATGCATGGAGGGTGTAGGGCGCCATCTGTATGCAGACCGCCGCTGACTTTCACACAAGGCTGGGATGATCCTTTCCTCTGTAGGAAAGGGGGATGCCGAAAAATGACACTTTCTCACTAGTCAACACCATGATCGCTTGAATAAAAGGGGGAAATGTTTGCCTATATGAATCATTAGAAATTCAGTGGCTTTATCCCAAGGGTTCATATATTTTGTCAAGTTTCTTCCTTAGGTCAAATGGTTAGAGAACTCCCACATCTCAATTTTGACCCCAGAATTAGTAATTCCATCTTTTATGACCTAAGATTCATTTAAATAAGAGCAATTTATTGATCTTTTGCTCCATGTCCACTGTTCCTGAATAGTGTCATTTTCAAGAGGGTAAAATGGCTCTGTAATTAGATTGCACTTGCTAGTCAGGGTTAGCATTTCAGATCAAATCCCAAATCCACCTGCTTCTAGCAGTGACTCCATTAGAAGTGAATATTTTCATTCAGTTTGATAATGTAATATAAAGTATGTGGTAAAAATAGGCCTAGATGCTGATGGACAGTGACTGTAATGGGGTTGAGGGGGGACCTGATGAAGGGGGTAGTGTAATCACCATAATATTACTCATTTAATTGTAGATTAATGATATAAAAATAAACTTATAAAAAAAATAGGCCTAGAGACATGCTACTTATTTGTTAAATGTAGTAAGTTTCTTCAGATGTCCTTGGGATGAGACCCTAAGATACCATGTGTGATCTCTGCATCGGAAGTGGAGCCATGTCATTTGTCCCCACTCTGCAGCCTCTGGGACCTGGAAGGAGACAGAACTGAGGGCCTCATACACCAGAGAAGTCAGTTTTCTGGGAGGTTCTAAAGCAGGGCAGGCAGCTTTGATGCTGAGCTACAGGGGATTCCTGAGAACTTTCCAGGCTCCAAAGTGAGTTTGAAGAAAATTAATTGCTTTTACAGTCCTACCCCAACTAAAAATGGTAACTGGGGTCTGTTATGCCATAGTCCTTAAATAGACAAGCTCCAGAAATTGTAGTCCCCATAACTGTCATGTAGTCAGAGGACTATCCGTGATGTCTTTACATTCTGTGCATTCTCCAGAGTTTTTCAAATAGTGACAATGGGCACAGTTGGCGGCTAGTGACAGCTCTGTCAAGGAGGCTGATGGAAGCTGGTGGTGAACATGGTGATGATTAGTGTGGGAAGCGGCACGCGTCTCCTGTGAGAAGGGGTATCCTCTGCAAGAAGAAACACCTCCTGGGAAGGCTGATCCTGGTTCCTGTCTCCCTCTGACACACCTTTCTCAGAAGATGCTTTGTCCCCAGGCGCTGTCCTTCACAGGCAGCCAGGTGGCTGTGCTGGCCTTAGTGAATTCTCTGGCTTCTGTCCCCTGCAGCCCGCAACAGCCATGCCCTGTCGGTCCACATGCAGCAGTGGCACTTGATGCCTGTCTGAGATGCTCGTTCTCTGCCCTCAAGGTCATTCAGGGTCACTGTCAATGGAGCAAGAAGACGGGAAGACTGCCAGTCATAGGAAAGTCTTTTGTACAACAGACCTGCGTCTCCCTCTTCTTTCTTGGTCTTTGCAGTGCTGACAGCATCCTGTCTGCATATTTGACACCCAGCTCCTTAAAAAGATACATGTAACATCAGGCTCAAGTTCAGCATGCTATCATAATTTAAAACATTCTACCTTTTGACTGACAAAGTTTAAATAGGGAGACAGAGAAAGTGAGAGATTAGAGAGAGCTCTCTTAACACCTTTAAAAAAATCATTAGTGTTCTCAGGAGTCGGATCCATAGGAGACCAGCGGCTAATGTACAAACCAGTTTCCATTTGTGTCTTCGGGGGACCTGCATTGTTTCTGTTTCTTGAGAAGCACGGTGAACTAGGTCTGCAATTTCACCCCAGCCTCCAGACTGCCTGGGGCTGTTAATAAATTTGCAGCTGCTGAGCCTATGCAGAAGACAATGTACATACTTGATATCTTTTACTCCAGAGCCAGCCCCATGGTAATTTTCACAGCTCTGCTTAGGCAGCAAAGCTAAGCAAACACACCTCAACATTTTTTTGCTAAGCTCAAAGTATTGACATAGCATACTTTAGTCTGCATAAAACCAGAATGTCATTTTGCTCTTTGGAGCATTAGAAACGAAGATGAATTTGAACTATTTTGTTGTGGGTATATTTTGACTTTCTTTTAACGTTATGTCACCCTGAGGAGCATTTCCATGCTTCTGTAAAAGTGCTTAGATTGATCTCTGAGAGGGAAAACACAGCATGTCTTTAATTTGACTGTTTTAGAACCAATGAAGGTCCCCCGCTCGCAGCCAACAGGGCAGCTGGGGAGCCTGCAAATGCACACTTAGTTCAAAGACATGCGACATGTTAATCATGCAGGTGAGTGCATGTAGCACCCTTTCCGAGAATGCAAATCCCCATGGAGCTCTGAGCACTCTGAAAATGTGAACTGGGTCATTTGAGGAAGGATTATTAGAGTTTTGATAGAAATCTTTACAAAGAAGAGAAGTTGTAAAGACTAAAACCCAAGTGCTGTGCATCTGGAGATTTCTTTCCCTTTATGTTTATTTTCTTTAAGGGATTTTCTTTTTCATAGCAAAGCAGAGGATGTGAGAATGGATGCTTGGGAGATGCAGAAATAGGATAGAGACTCAAAATAAAATGATGAGGACAGACTTGATTGCTCTGGCAGGATGGGCAGGATTTCAAGTGAGAAGCAATGAAGGATGGATGGGCAGGATTTTTTCCTCTGATCCACGCAGGCTAGGCTGCTCTGAAGTCAGCAAAGAGTAATTGCTGTGATGCACACTCTTTTACAAAGAACAATGACTACCGCGGTTTAAAAGTCAGGGGGAAGAAACCCTTTCAGTAATACACATTCTTGGAGAGCTAAAGTCAATAGCGTGTTGAGATGCAACCACTTTGGAGGCAGAAGTGTGTTTGACGGTATCTAGGGAAGCTAAGCAACACCTCCTTATGACCCAGCAGTTTTGTTTCTAGGTACACCCCAAAGAAATGAGGGCACATGTCAACAGAAGATGTGCATGTGAATCTTCATAGCAGGTTTACTCATAACCCAAGCTGGAAACAGCACAGATGTCCATCCAATGGAAACTGAACAAAAGGCCAAAGAATATACTAAGTGCTCATTTCTGGACAACATAGAGGAACAGGAACTGGATACTTCCACCTGAAGCACATCAAAATGACTGTAGACAAAATTCATAAGGCAACATTTTTTCAAGACAGAGTTTTGGGGGCTGCCTCACAGGGCAGGGTGTGGGTGGAGCTGGCGGGCAGCTTGACTTTAGCACATGGAGCTCGGAGTCCCAGGCGCAAGTTGGCTGGAGCTCTCCAAGGACCAGAGAGGTCAGCTGCCCAGTGAGGGAGCTGCTAGATCTACCGAGGGTTCCTGTGATCTATCAGCTGGGTGCTCATCAGTGCCTGGGTAGGGGCAGAGGAACAGAACCGCCTGAAATTCAGGGTCAGTGGACAGTGCCTGCTGCTCATGTAGGGCTGGGAATAGTACCTTCAGAGATTCTGGTGTGGAAATTCACCGTGTGCCCTCATGGCACGTAAATAAACCTGACGAGCAGTGTTTGGGTAGCGTTTACTTACGCTGGGGACACAGGACAATCACCTGAGGGCTTCACATGCCATGGATGCCCAGACCCCACCCAGTCCAATTCATTAGACTCCCTTGGGTGAGGCCCACTAGCTTCCGTTGTGGTTCCCAGTCCCCTTCAATGCCAGGTGGAGGCAGGACAGGTGAGACATCCTGGGTCCACATACCTGGCTTATTATTATTTGCTGGGCTCAAAATCCCGGGGATGGACAAGAAAAAAGTGATGTGCCTGAGGGTCCCCTTCTGACCAATTCACTATCGTGTTTGCTCCACAATGCTGTTTGACTCTGAGACGTCCTTTTCCTCTAGTTCTTTTCTGCTTGTGTTGCTGTTAAATCCAGGTATAGATTTAACTTAATTTGCACCAGATCAGCTTGCCTATCCTAACGTCAGGGGGCCAAGGAAAAAGAGTAGGTTTCAGCAGCCCCAGCTGGTGGGGAGACCCAGTTTGGGTCCTTAATCCCCAGGACAAGGAGAGGTGAAGCCAGGGTGCCCTCCTGTGCCCACGGTGTGGGAATTTACATCAGCTGAATGCAAGTGCCATGACAGCTCATAATAAGGGTGTTTTATAAAACAGGTCCCAAATGCTGGCAGGTGTGAAAAGCAGGCAGTGTGTCCTGGGGAGCAGAAGGATGGGCCACTGAGGGTGCTGTCACAAGCCCTAGGAAACCTTAGGAAAGGGCAGAGAGATGGACATTTTGAAGGGTGAGCACAAATCATGTCATCTTATGGCAGGTGTTGCAGCTGGAATCTCCGGGCACCCCCAGGCAAGACAAGCCTCTGGCATGGATCAAACAGCAGCACAGAATGTCAGGACTGAGAAGCTAATGAGCCCAGAGGGAGAGGACTGAACCACTGACAGGCCAGGGCCCTTTATACCTGGGAACGAGGGCTGAAGAGCGGCACCTTTACTGCTCAAAGGAGGCCTGGCTTCATTATCATAATCCACAATAATAACTGACCAATACTAGCCATGCAACCTGACATTTGTCAATAGATATAAATGGATTGATAGCCTGATAGAAGGCCTTCCCATCTGGATCCCTCTGTGCTGTCTGTGCTTCCCCAGATCATGCCAGTTGCACCCCCTGACCCCTGTAACCCCCCAACTCCACAGGTGCTCCAACATAACTCAAGTGTGTTCACGATTTGGGTGGCTAATGAGTTTCATTGAATTGTGCAGAATTCCCTTGATTTCTAGCTTGACTTTCTAGAGTCAAGGAGGGGGACCTCCTCCACCTCCACCTCTCAGACCCTGCCCTTCATCTGAGTCCCTTCCCCGCCCTTGCCCTCCCCTCCGCCCCAGCCTGCTCTGATTCCCTGGTGATGAGAGCATCATCTCTCCTCCAGGAAGAAACTTTGGCATCAGACGCCTGTCCCACACCAACATGGTTTATTAGTGTAGTCCCCTCGTGTAAAACAGTGCTCCCTGTAAGAAAAACACTTCTATAAAATATCTTTGATCTCATCACAATAATGAGAAAAATGGCAGTTACTGGAGTAGCTAACGTTTATTGAGTGCTTTCCACGTGCCAGGCAATGTTCTAAGAATTTGGTGTTAATAATTCTTATAATCCTCATCATAATCCTTGCAGGGAGGAGCTATTTCTAACAGACTTTATTTTTTAGGACAGGTATAGGTTTACAGAAACATTTTGACGATGGTAAAGAGAGTTTTCACAACTGCACACCCAGTGGCCCCTGTTATCACCATCTTGCATAGTGTGGAATATTTGTTACAAATAATGTTGATATATTATTATTAGCTAGTGCCCAGCATTTATTCAGGTTTCCTAAGTTTTACCTGATGTCCCTGTCCTATTCCCTGATGCATCCAGGGCTTCACATTTCACACTCTTGTCAGGTCTCCTTGGACCCCTTCTGGCTGTGGCCAGTTCTCAGATTTTCTTATTTTTGATGTTTTTGTTGGTTTTGAGAAGTACATTTTAGTTTTTTGTAGAATGTCCCTCTACTGGAATTTGATGTTTTCTGCACGATTACAGGGTGGTTATCACTTTGGGAAGGGAGACCGCAGAGGTAAGGTGCCATCTGCATCATGTCACAATCAAGGTACATACAACCTGCTTGATTCATCACGGTTGATGCTAACCTCAACCATCTCGCTGCAGTAGTATTCATCAGGTATCTCCATTGTAAATGTGCTATTTTTTCTCCTTTTCCGTACTGTGTTTTTTGGATGGAAGTCACTATGGGCAGCCCACACCTTGGGAACAGGAAGTTACGTTCAGCCTCCTTGAAGGCAGAGTGTTTACATAATGTATTTGGAATTCTTATTGCAAGGAAAATGTATCTTTTCTCCCCGATTTATGAATTTATTCAATCATTTATATCAGTATGGACTCATGGACTCAGTATTTTACACTTTAGGTTGTTACCCATCATTACTTTATTTTTTTGCTCAAATTGTTCCAACTTGGGCCACCGGGAGCTCTTTCAGTTGACTCCAGTGTTCCTTTGACATACCACCATCAATATGGGGTCTTTTTGTTTGTTTTTTGAGCACCTCCTTACTCTCTGGCACTACAAGATGCTCCAGACTCATCTTGTGTATTTCACGACTCTGTCCTAGAATTAGTCTTTCTGCAAAGAACCCCTGTTCCTTTTATTGTAGAATAACATTGAAAACCAAGATCTAGAGGCTAGGTATGCTCATTAATACTGGGTGTGATTTCTTTTAGAGCCTTCCAGCTGACAGTCAGGAAATACATGTGTATATACTAACCCGTGTATAAACATGTGTCTATGCATATTTCTATATGGAGCCATCTGTATCTATATTAAGGTAAACATGAATCCATACCGATGTCTCTGATCCTTCCTCGTTGCTACTGCATGGATTATTCTCGCCGCCTCCTCCTCCTTATCTGTAAATTGCTGCTCCTACAGTCAGAAATCTGGTTCCCACCATCTGCCATCTGTTGACTGAATTGTTCAGTTCTAGATGGGTGCTATTTAAAAAACTTTTGAAATTATTTTGGACCCACATAAAAGTTTCAGAAATAGTGCTGAGAACTCCTGCATGCCCCACTTCCCCCCAGTGGTAACCTGCTCCATGGAGTCACAACGAACACCAAGAAATGGACATTGCTACTATTAACTGACCTACAGAACTTTTTGGGCATTGCCAACTTATACATGCACTTTTTTCCTTGTAAATAGTTCTATGAGGTTCTGTCACACTTATAGCTTGATGACTCTTGCCACGATCAAGAAACAGAAATATCCCATCACCCACAGAGTCTCCCGAGTGTCCCCTTCAGACCGTCTTCTCCCCACCTGACTCCTGTTCTCCACTACTGTGACTGGGTCATTTGAACCTGACAGTGTGAAGCCTTTTCTGATTACCTTTTCACTCCCACTCACCGTAGTGGTCTGATGACCCAACGTCGTTGTTGGGTGAATCAACAGGTCATTCCTTTTCATTGCCGAGGAGCATCTATCCTGAGTGTGAACCTTTCACCTTTGGAGGACATTTAGCCAAGTTTCCAGTATGTGGCTACTCCAGTGAAGACGGCTGTGAACATCTGTGTGCAGATTTCTGTGTTTTCTCTTTGTGATAAATACCCAAGAGTGGGATTGTTGGGTTATGGTGGCTGAGATACACAGTGGTTTAGAAACATGTCTGAGTTCACCCAGCTTATGTGTGGAACACCCAGGGCTGGGGCACCAGGAGTCTGCTTCCAGGGTGGGTGTTTCTAACCACCCGCCATGCTGCCTCATCATAATAACCGGAAAGCCATGGCTGTGCTGACTGAGCATTTGCCGTGTGTGGGCCCCACCCGCAGCTCTGCGCCAGCTGTCTCATCTTCACAGTCCCCTGAGGGAGGGAGATCCAGTCATGCCCCTTCATTAATAGTCACTGAGGCTTCAGGAAGTTAGAGTTTGCCCAGGATCAGACCAATGTCCGGCATGAGGGGCCAGTCCCAGGACCAAGGTGACTGCCCTCTCCACGGGGAGGGAGACCTGGCTTTGTCCTTGGCCATGCGCTGTTTACCACGTGTGCAAAGGCAGCTGATCGTGGCTCCATGACAAGATGTGGGCCCGTGATGCTTCTAGACCAGCACATCCCACTAGGAAGAAGACAGGGCCAACTCATTCCTGTTGGCATATGGGCACACAAAGGCTCTGTGTCAGGTTTGTTTTTGCATTTCAAGACTTTAGGGACAGTTTGTTAACGTGCTAACCATTACAGTTCATATTCCACGAGGACTTTGGGTCTAGAAATGCCTGACGAACACCTACGTCTGGGGAGCTATTTACTTTGACCAGCTGATGGGTATACCTGGTCTAAATGTGAAGCATCTTTGGTTCAGACAACAGAAACCATGGCTATCTGAAGCAACAAGAAAAGTAAATGCAAGACCATCAGGTGGCTGCAAGAAAGGACAAGACTGGAGACCAGGGCTCAGGAGAGGAAGTTCTAGGGGCCCAAGTACAAGAAAATGCCCTGGGTTTTCTTCAGATGGTCGTTGACAGAGAAAATTCCAATCCTTTCCAGCCCCCTGCGTTTGTTAGCCCTCTGAACCTCTGCTCCCAGTTACTGATGCGTGAATGTGTTTTCAGATTCTCTCTCTGGGGCTATTTGCAGTTTCACCCTACTCTCCACATACGGTTTGAAAGCTCCTGGTTTTCCCAGATGGAAAGATTTCTTTTTTTTTTTTAAATTTCCAATTATGAGAACTGGTTTTCTAGGCAGAGGGCTCTCCTCCCACATTAAATTTTTTGCTACTCAGGCCGCCCTCCTGAAGGTGTCAGCTTTTAATTGCAATATTGGGCCCCCACACAGGGGGAATGCTTGTTCCTTGGGCGGAGGGAGGAAGGGAAGTTTCTGCAGAACCGCACCAACAGGCTTGTGGAGCCAGTGCTCTGCGCACTTCTTGGCCCAGCCCTGCTCCTCAGTTCAGGAAGATGCTTGCTGCCTTCCGCCCCTGCTGCAGGTTTACGTGCCTCCTCAGAGGAGGCCATGCGGACCCAGTCATCATTCATGGAGGGAATGAGGTGAGTGCTGTTCTGGGTCCCAGCATGATGGATTCTCATGATGGGTGGCATTGCGTGGCAGTGGGAAAGACCATCCCATCTCAGGCCACATCAAAGGGCAACTGTTTATGACAAAAGCCAACACCCAGGTCACTGGACTTGCCAGCCCATTCCCTACCTCTCCCAAGCAGTGAGAGCCCATTCCTGCCTCAAAAGTCTCAACCCCTGTCCTCATAGACATTCTGCCTGGATAGCCTTCTACCCACTGCCTTACTCTGCATCCAAGTTATGGATCTCGATCTTTTCACTGAGAAAAATGTTGATTTTTCCAGGAAATATGCTCTTCCACCTGCATCTCAGCTGCAGGCAAATGCCGTCCCAAAGGAGCCACACTTTGCTCCACGAGCTCCATTAGGAGCTGCTTTTCACACCAATCATTCCCTTTTTCTTCAAGAACGTTGTTGGGCATTTCTTCCAAGGGCGGGAGAACGTTCCACAGTGGGACATTTTTTTGTCTGCTTATTGAACTGCTATGAGCTGGACTGGCTTGTCACGGGGAGAAATAGGTACTTGTTTTTTCACCATCTGGACCAAGGTTGGATTCTTAGAATACCACTCTGGTGCAGAAACTGTGTTTTATACCAAAGCTTCCATGGTGTCTAGTGAGGAACAGATGCTCACAGGTGTTAGCAGGGGTGCAACCTCTACCTCCTCTTGTGGTCTTGACACGTACCTCAGGACTTGTGCACCAGGCTCTCATCTTTCTGAGCGAAGCCCCCTGGGCCCCTCTCCACCTAGCAGGGGAAGGGATGGGAGGACCTGGGCTGGAATAACAGCTGACACTGATTGTGCACTCAGTGTGTTCTGCAAACCAAGCCCCTGTGTGCATACTTTTCTAACATCACGTTAGTCTTCCAGATGGCATCAGTGGAGAAGTCCTTGTTTGCATGGGTATGCTGGACTCCATGGGTCACTGCTGAGTCAGCACCACATGCTACCCCTGCATCTGGTTTTCTTCTTGGGCACTGTCAGGGCTTCTGTGTGTACAGCTGGTCCTTTCATGGCTCTTCTGCCATGCAGCCCACAGGGATCTCGGTGGCTCTGTTTACAACTGATGGTATTTCTCTGTGGCTACTCTCAATTGTAGAATAATTAATCAATTTTCCTCTGATCCTCTGGCCATGGTGAAACCCTTTGTTATTTCCTCTGGTCCACCTTCCTAGAGACACCAAGCAGCCATTCCCTTCTGGAATCTTGCCAATTCCCTGGAGCATGGGATTAAGGCAGATCCACCCCACCTACCTGAGGTTTTGTGATTCTCTCTCTGGGAACCCACAATGCCCCACACTCCTCAGAGATGAATAATGCCCACATCTGCTTCTCCAAGTTCCAGAATCCCTGATCAGAGGGTTTGTTGGTTTGTTTCTCTAGTGGGGAAGGAGGAGGTAAAGGGGTTACTTCGCCCCAATATGATGCATTTTTCCAAATTTATTTCATTATCTGGTTTGTCCCAAGGATGGGAGCTTAGATTTTCCAAACCCAAAAGTCAGGCGAATACTTTTTTCTCTTTCTATCATGTCCTGCATGCCCTGTAGCAGTACACATAGAATGATCTAGCTGCTTCCTACATGTGGAGAAGAGTCACAGACAAATTCAATACGAGTTCATATTTCAAAAATATGATTCCACCCCATGTGCCATATTTTAAAAAGATATATCATGTTCACAGAATAATCGCATGTGCATATTTGATGAATGCATGAATCCTTTACATAGCCTATCACCTTAAAGATTTTTCTTCTAAAAATTGAGAGGAATAAGATGACTTTTTAAGGTATAATCCCTGCCTAGAAGATTCAAGTATATGTGTGTTTTAAAACCAACAGTGTCTGACATTTTGAGCTTCTGTTTTCCTGGTTCTGGGGACCAGAAGATTCGGAGGGCTGATGCAGAGTAAACTTACCCTTGTTCACAACCACATCCAGAGAAGGCTGAACTCAGGACATGCTCTAGAAAGAGCTTGACAGTTGGAATCAAATCTAGAGCCAGAAAATCTAGATTTTCTGTTGTCTCGAGGAACAGCATGGTATGCTCAACCAAAAATAGGCTGTTCCCTTAAAGCCATTGCCTTCATAAAACACTGTTTAAAAACACAGGTGCCTCCTCATATTTTTAGCTCTGGAATTTTGGATAAGGGAAGCAACAAGAGATTTATGTGCCTGTCAAACAAGGACAAGATAAAGCACCTTCTCTTAGTGCCTCATATATTTCCTTCATATATTTTTAGTTATATATTTTGTTCACGGTGCTGGTAATATTCTGTTCTTTTGGCATCTGTCTTCTCTCTCAGCTTTCATTCATGCTAATTACCAGGAAGAAAGATGTCATCACCATGGCTGAGATTTGAAGAAATTTACAAGTGAAGGAGAACATCATTTTCTATGGTTGTGACTTTTTTTCCCTTACACAATCAATTCTCAGAATGTGATCTGTTTATGACAGATGCAGAAGTATGCCATGCAGGTGAAGTTGCTGGGTGCACACTCAGTCTTTTAACCCCCAGAAAGTTCAAGAGAAATGATCTGAGCTATTCATTACTGACCACTCCCAATGATTCAATACCAGTCAGAGTTGATGGATTTCTGACTACAGGTCTCTCAGCACAGCTAAGGGTTTGATTTGCATTGTGTCTGAGCTTTCAAGATCTGTAAAAAACTTCAGTGCCCACAGGATAAATCAGACTACGGATTGATGTTTTTGTGGCTATGGCAATTGATACTGTCACCATTTTAATAACCTTATCAAACTTGAGCATGCAGTAACAATGCAGCACCTCTACATAATTTAACAACAAACCCTTACAACTTGGGACTCCCTTTGAAACAGCTCAGAAAAAATTAAAAGCAAATAGAAATGAATAATTTCAAGCCTGAGATGTGCAAATATTTGAGCTGTGAGGGTGGATATTCTCTGAAAAAGATTTTGTGATTAGAAGCATTATTTCTGATAAGTTGTGCAAAGCAATGATTACCTATAAAGGACACTTTACACCTTGGTCTCCAGGCCACTCACTTTCAAGGAGGCAATGGGAAATACATGCTTGCTAATTATGAGGGCTCATGGGGGGAAGACCTCCTTCACAGGCTTCAGTGATGTGTTTATAATCGCTGACATTTGGACAATGGAATATTAGCTTTTGGCATGGACCGTGGTATTTAAAGATATGATGATCACAGATTAAATCTGTGTCCAAAATACTGCCAGTGGGTTAAATTGTTAATGAGGTTAGCACTAACTACATGATTAAATTGTTTGTATTCCTATACATTCTTTTTTAAAAACTCAAATGTATTTTGTCAAGAAAAACACATCAGTGTTTTTCTCTAGTGTGTCAATTTTGTAGGGATGAATGAAATAATTAGTCATTACCCTGACTGTATCCTCACACTGATGGTGTTTCCCTGGGTCAAAGGCAGGTACATTTATATAACCAAGGGCATGTGGGGTTGAAATAAATTTCAGAGTTAGGAGAGATGTCTGCCCTGCACTGTTCCACTGCATGGCATTCAGAGCCGTGTAATAAACTATTGGTGACGCCGTCTACACAAGACTCATATTTTGTTTTCAGAGTCACGTTCAGAAGATGCTGTTGAAATGAATGAATATTTAAATCCTTCACAGATACAAGTCAGAATTGTTTTCTGTCTCTCAGTTTTTCTACACATTGAATCTTTTGACTCAAGCATACATTATGCTCTGCCTTGTATTAGTTACCTAAGTCCATTGCTGCATCTGGACCCCAAGCTCTTGGAAGAAACAGCTTATTTCTCAACTCTTGTCTTTCCAGTAACTTAGCCAGTTCTTCGTTGCACATGGTAGGTTCTCAGTAAATGTTTTTGCAATGCCTTATTGGGATTCTAAGCCTCTTGGGATTTCAAGGAATGATTCAGTGGGGCATGGTTTCTATTTAAGTCTTATTTTGTTATGAAATGTCTTTGCTTCAAGAGGTGTTGTGAATAGATGTGACAGGAGAACAATACATACTTGTCATCCTGGCTTAAAATCTTGAACAAGCAGGTACTTCCATACTCATCAGGTTATTTAAATATCTGGGGCGTAAGAGAAGCATATTGAGTATCAGCCCAGTAAATCTTTGGTTGTTTCCTCTTCCTTAAGGATGCGCACAAAATAAGCACCTTTCTAGAATCACTGATGAACCACTGCCTCATGTCTATGATACCATTTCGACTATCAGCTGGCAATCATGCTGGATATTAAACAATGTTCCCAGAATTTCTGGTTGGGTTTTTGAGTAACTGAAACCCCATGGACTGGTTTTAAGTTTACCTGGCTTAATTGAATAACATTTTGCATAACTCAAGGGCCTCAGATCAGTCCTGCACAGTTAAAGACGTGTTGGGGGCATGGTGTTGTGCATTTGTACTGTGCCATTTTTAATTATTCTATTTGTCCCTCTGCCTTCAGAAAGTCTGCTGTCTCGTGCTTTGCTGAGCAGGTGGTGGATCTAGTCACACTGGCCTGGCATCAAGAGGATTAGATCAAAGTAAGCTGTGAGGCCAGAGCTGGGGTGACCAGAACCTCCTTCCTGTATCTGAACTTTGGACACAGATTTTCTATTCGATCTCTGTTGGACAGCTGTGAGGACAAGTGTGATGAATTCAGGGTTGAGATGGCATGTTTGTGAGTCATATGTGCAGGGATCAGGGGAACCCCACCTGCATGGAGGGAAAACAAAGGGGGAGAGAGAAGCCCAGAAAGAGACGAGGAGGCCCTAGAAATTAGGATGGCAAGAGGGGCCTGGCATTATTTAATGATATTATGATTTTACAATCTGGTTTGTCCATAATTATCACTTCTGGAGTCTAGGCTTTTGTGGAATTCATTGGTACTTAATTTGGGGATGTGGGTCATATTCTTGTGTCTTTCTGATGAACTCTCTGATTGCCTTAGCAAGCTACAGCAGTGTTCCTTGCAGACAATAAATGCCAGGCCAAGTTTGATTAATTTCTAAGATAAGTCTCTGAGGCACCCTCCTTCCTCCTCAATGGGCCCTAAATATACTCTTTAACCACCTCATGGATTCTCTAAATGTGTTGGTTACTATTTATTTTCACAACCCTGCCAGTGGATAATACAGTAAGGCTTATATATTTAAGGAAGTGAAGTTACTTGGTGCCCAGACCAATGATTATTCTTTTAGTTTTTTTATCTGAATTTTTTTGGTTAAACTGCACCATATTATTGGGGTAAAGGATCAATATTATCTTTTGGGTAAAGAAAAACATAACAAAATATTTGGCTTAAGTAGATACATCTGGCATTACTTAGTGCTACTATGATTTTAAAATACAAATTTTTTGGAAACAAGTCTGAAATTGCCTGAGAGTTTCCACCATTTTACTGAGAAAATACCACCATTGTTATTTCTAGCAAATTTGCTCAATAATGGCTACATATGCAAGGGTGGATAGATATTGCATATACACGTGTGTGTATGTAAGTGCACGTGTGTGTATATAATATCAGTTAGAAGCCTCTTTTTGTTTGGCAGTGTTTAATACAGCAAATAAAAGTCAAAACATCTAATTCTATGGTTAGCACAGGTTTTTTATCACAGGCCGGGTGTTCTCAGACGAAGCCTGTTTGGGACCTGAGGTTTGCCGCACATGCCACATCCAGGATACCGATTCAGGCAGTGCTGTCAGACGGTGACCCTGGGGACAGGGCGGGGCAGCGCAGGGATGCGCGCGCGCCACCCCAGGGTGCCCTCAGGGGCGCGACCGACTGCCCACTGTGGGGGCGCCAACATCCGCCCGGTGCCTGGGAGCCCGTCCTGCCATCCGCGCCCAGCCCGGACCTGTTGCTTCACAACTGGTCCCCACGCAGGAAGGGTGGGCGGATCTGGGAGGGTCTCCAGAACGCGCCTGGCGTCCTCCTCCCCAACGCCCGCCGGACCCAGGGTGGTCCCCAGCCCCACATCACGCGGGTCTACCCCGCGGGGCCCAGTGGGATCTACACACCGGCACGGCGAGGGTCTGCACCTTGAGGCCCAGCGTGGTCCACAGCGCTACACCGGGCGGACCACTGGGGTCCACATCTTCAGGCTCAGCTGCACCGCGCGAGCAGTCGGCGGATGCTTCCTTCGCACTGCCGCCGGCTGTCCCACGTGTCGTCTGTATTGTCTCACGATAATCCACATCCACTCCTGACGGTGCAGAGGTACGCGGGGTGCTGACTCGGTCCCCCACATCCGTGCAGAGCGGATCCCCGACGTTGAGCAACCAAACGGTGCTGCTGGGGCCGCGCGGCATCAGGGTGGACCCCGCCTTCAGTGCTGGGAAAGGCTGGGCGGATCCTTAGTCCTCCTTGTCTGGCCTTCAGGAGGAGCAGGACAATCCACACTGCTGTAAAAGTTAAAGGAGACAAACGGGGCTGCCAGCCCCGGGGACCGGAGCCCATGGTGAGCCATTGCTCAGGCCACCACGGTTCTTAGTGGGGAGGAGGGGAGAGGGTTTGAAATCACTGCACATATTCTGTGGTGTGTCTCAGGGCATCCGAATGGCTCATTTAAGGTTTTCATGCTCATACAATAACATTTAATGCATGCAAAGGACTATAGGCAAAATATTTTTGGTGGTGCAATATAAGAAATGAGGTTGGGGCTTGTCAGTTGCAACAAACCTACTGCAGACGGGGCGGCTGAGACACCACACGTTTATTTCTCACATTAATGGAGGTTGGGAAGTCCAAGATCACGGTGCCCGTAGATTTGCTGTCTGATGAGGACTCTTCCTGGCTTGCGGACTGATGTCTCATCACCCTCACTTGGCTGGGATGGTGGGGAGAGAGAGTGTGCAAGCGGTCTGCTGTCTCTTGTAAGGACACCAATCCCATTTTGAGGGCCTGTCCTCAGATCTCACCTAAGCCTAATTACCCTGAAAGGGCTCAGGCCCGAAGCACCATCACAGCAGGGGGTTAGGGCGCCAATAGGTGACTGGAGGCAGGAAGGGCACAAACATTGTTAACAGTGTCTCATACCTAGAAGGAAAGTCAAAATACTTGTGAAAAGTCCTGAAAACGATTGCCTTTGTACCGAGCAGCTGTGCTAGGGATGGTGCTGTGCTCCCCAGAGAAGACCCTTTTTAACAGACTCTTCCTGACCTGGAAGGTGAGCTAATTGATGGCTGGCAGCTCCCGATGAAGGAGCTGAAATGATGACTTGGAACCGGGGTCACTTCCGGCCTTTCACCTCAGGATGCTTGGACCTGCTACCCATGTAGCTACAATTTGCACATATGATCACTCCAAACCCCTATTCATTGGAAGGTACTGAAAATAGCCTCCCAAATGGCGTTTGGTAAAGCTAGCAGCTGTGAAGATCAGAAGAAAAGGCTTGCACAGAGTGTGGGTTGCAGAAAAGGGTCGAGGCCCTCACAGTGGAGAATGGTGTTCATGGCTTGGGGTCGGTCACTGTAGAGCTTGTAATACCAATTAGGGAGAGCATCTGGCATCTGTGCATTACAGATACTGCATCTGATGAGGAAAAAGAAAATGCAGTATCAGCTAAACAGAGTCATTGCTCATGAAATGAATGCAAATGTGATATTATTCTCTTTATTCATCAGCTGATGTCTTACTAATCAGTAATAAAGATTCTGATAAATTGGGCCTGATGCTCTGCTCTAAAATTAAATAGAAGGAGAAATAAATGGGCATCATGATAATTTTGTCTGTGTCTTGGGAGTAAGAGAATATGTGGTATTAACCTCTAATTCTGACACCAATTAAAGTTCTGGTACTAACCAATTCCTGTGTATATGCACGTGGGGGTTTCACCACCACCGAGCCAAGCTCTAACACCAGCTGAGTGTCCTGCAATTTAACTAAATTCTGATACTGTCTACTTGGAGACAGTGTCAGGACCCACAGGTGAAGAGCTCAGTCCCACAAGACTGGACCCTCAGATGCCAATCTCAAGTCCAGGTTGTCACCAGTGCTTTTGACCAACTGTGTGGGATTAATGGGCTTAATACATAAATCAAGTAATATAGAAATCAAATGTACAAATACACATGACTTGATTGTTTTTCCCACAACTCTTGATGTGTGATCAAAAACAGAATGATGAGAACCAAAACAGTTCCCACGGCTCAAGGCTGCCCTCACATAGAACCGTATCAACGTTAAGATTGCTCTGTGTTCTTTTTCTCTTCCTAGGAAAGAATAATTTAGTGTTGAGATCTGGGAAAGAATAATTTGGCCTTGAAGGCTGAGATATAAAAATAAACATGAAGACTGCTGGGCAGGCAGCTTTTAGCAAGGGATCTCTTTGTGTGTGTGTGTTTTTTGTCTTGTCCTTTGTGTTAATCTTGTGGCCATAATAATTGGCCCCGACATTTGGCGCCCAACATGGGGCATGAAGACTTGATCCTGTCAAGCACAGTAATTTTCCTGGTGGAACTTGGCAGGACTTGTCGCGGCAGCAGGACTGAGGGGGTTGTCTGCTCAGGGTAAGCAGGAGCTTCGGATAATTAATATAAAATGGGGAATGCCCCATCACAGGAACTTGAGTATAAGCACTTATTACAGGGTTTGCTTCTTTCTACGGGAATGAAAGTGAAAGAGAAACTTTTTAGTGAACTATTTACTTTGATTAAGAGCCATTGTCCATGGTTTAAATCTCAATTCCACTTAAGCTTAACTCTGAAGCTTGGAGGTAGAAGTATAAAAGTCACCAGAGGACAATCAGCAAAATTCTTGCACTTTGTGCAAGAATGTTGTCCTTGGTTCCCTGAAGAGGAAACTGTTAATTAGCAGATAGGGAGAAGTTTGCTTTTACTATACACTCCTTTAATTTTCAGACTCCTTCAGAAAGATTCCAAAAAAAGTACTTCTTCAGGGAATGTAAAACAGCCCTACAATTTGTCAAAATTATGTGCACAGGGCTCTCTTGTCCCCTCCCAGCATGAGCCAGGAGCTGTCTGTCCTCTCACTGTATCTCTAAATAAAAGCCTCCCCTTAGCTCTCCTACCTTGACTGTTTCTTAAGTTCATTCTTGAGCTCTGCAAACAAGAACCCCGGCATCATTTTCGGGGGCTTGTCTGGGATAACCTCAGAGGTGAGTATAGGCATCCGAGACTGCCTTTTCTTTTACTGTCCTTATAGAAAGAAGCCGTCTATGGCACACAACATCAGGCGCTTGTCAGCCACTTAAATGGGACTAGCCGGCTGCTGATCTCAAAATCTCGAGGGACAGCTTCCCCTGCATCTCCCTCAGTGGATCCCCCTTCTCTCTTGGGAGCTGGGAAAGTCACCTGAGTGGAGGCCAGGATGCCCTTTCAGAGGCATCTCCTTGGATGCAAGGGACTGAGGAAAGCCGTGGGCAACTGCGAGAGTCTAGGCTGAGGCTACACTTCAGCGGCTTCTCAAAGGTCCTCGTGTCTGGAATCAGACCCCAACAGCCCGACTGGGTATCCATGAGGAGTGACTCTCTTTCTGTCTCTCTGACTTCCAGCCTTCTTTTCCAGGCTGCCCTGGCCTCTGAGTGAGGCAAGGGGCGTTCCTAACTTTCTTCTAACTTCATCAGTTTCACAGAACCTGATGCCCACCACTGCAAGGTAAGAGATTGCTCTTATTCCTGACTAAATGCTGTACTCTTTATCTCATAAAATGTGTCTGAGCACCCGTTAGCCACTTAAAAGATGATTAGTGTCAGCTACCAGTTTTAAATCTCTGATTAGAGAGGCTTGGCTCCTGAAAAAAGTATGCAATATAATGTTATGCAACTAAATATATTTTGCCACAAGGAAAGAAAATAGTCAAAAGTCTCATGAACTACTACAATATGGAACTAGTTTTCTAAATTCTTTCAGTGAAAAATCTATTCTACTTATTGGGTTCATCATTATCTTCAAAAATTTGAGAAGTTTTTATACTAGACTCCCTGAAATGGAAGAAATTTATCTTCTGCAATACAGCCTGGCTTTAAATAACTAGTGCTAGAATTATACTTGCAGTTCATTTCCAGCCCCCTGAACACACACAGATCCTATCAAAGGCTTCATCGGCCTGGTTAGTCTAGGACCGTCTAAACCTTAACCCAGTTATGTGAACTATTCACCCTTAGAGTGTATTCTTGAAAATTGAGATACCTTTAATCAAGTAAACTAAAAAGAAAGAGGGCAATTGAATATTAGTAACTTAAATCCTTGTATCAGTTTAACTATCTGAATATATGTTCTTTTATGAAAAGTGTTGCTAACTGTAGTCATTATGTCTCAGTCTATATGTTTGTGTGTCTAAGTGTGTAAATGAAAAATGTTTTTCTACCGTTGGATGGTATTAATAAAAAATTATTTAAAAACAAGTGCTTGTGAAAATTGGACATTCTTAAACTTCCAGAAAATTCTAAAAAAAGATATTAAGCACTAATGCTAATTTAAGTGTAACTGAAACGGACATGTCCTTATAGTTATCAGCTGCCTAAGTTTACTTAAAATCATTTAAATGGATGTTATCTGTTAAATCTTTCAAAAAGATGCTTAAAGAAAGGCTTGACTTTGTCTAATATTTGGTACAAGTTTTATAAGTAATCTAGCATGGTTGCTAAAGAGTGCGTAAACAAGTATAACAAATGAACATCTTAATAATAATAGTATATTAATGTATAACAGTGTATATATCTGCAAACAACCTAAGAATTTTTGTGGTAACCAAAATTCTTAGAGTTTTGCTAAGTTATATGAAGATGTTTTGTGCTTAGTAAAAAATTGTGCTGTAAAGCACATTTCCAGAAATGATAAAAAGTGTTCATAAATGTATCAATCTAAGGAATGCTGGTGTAACAGTTTATAATGGCCTATTTTTCAGTGTTCATTAAAGGTTAAAGTACCTAACAATTTAAAATTGTGATTAAAACTACTTAATATAAGGAAAACATTTCTGCATGCTAAAGAATGTGTGTTTTGATAAGAGAAGGCATAAGAAATAGAAATGCATTTTATTGAAAGTAAAAGAAGGTAACTTTGTTCTTAAGTACAGCTATTTATTGAATGCTTAAGAGAATATAATCTTAATATTAAAAGGACTGCAAGCTAAATATTGTTAACAACTGTGTAACCTTCTGTATTTTCCTTTAAGCCTTTTTATTGTCATTCTAGTTAAATAATAAGTATTAATAATCTATAATTCTATTTAGGCAAGTGCCTTAAAAACTTTCTGACATTCCCAAAATCAAATTCAAAAAGGTGCTTTTTACCTCGAATTCACTCTGATATTTTCCAGAGGGCCCCTGGAACATGTCAGATGAATTTTTTCTCCTCATGGGGGAAAGTATTTGGCTAATTTGGCTTATTTATCTGATTATAAGTACCTGGAAAGCACTAAGGGAATAATGCTAAACGTTGTTGCTGAATGTTTTGTGTTACAGAAATATCCAAATTTCCTTATATAGACTGTCTTATAGTAAGCTCTCATCAGATCTTTTGCCATTATCATTTATAAGTCTTGTCATTTATAGTCACTATGTTATTACTCCTAAACTAGCAAAGAACTAGTATGCAGCAGAACAAGTATTAGTTACATAAGATTAAGTAAATGAAAGAAGATGGTTTTATGGCGCGAGATACATCCTTCCTGCTCTGATAGATTATCCTGGAAATAATCATGAAAGACTTCTCCGAGCTCTGCCGTCTGATTGTGACAACAACTTGAAACTTTTAGGTCCCGCTTCTGTTGCAGTTGCAGCAGCATTCATCCTGCTGGTTCCTGGACTTATTGAAATGCAAAAAGAAATATTTAAGCTGGCCTGTGTGGACAGTGAGACTACGAATTTGACTGCTTCTGTATTATCTGAACTCAATCAAAAGCTAGGAGAAGTGTGAGTTGTGGTGTTTCAGAATCATGCTACTATAGATTATCTGCTGTTAAAAGAACATATGGGATGTGAACAGGTTCCAAGAATGTGTTGTTTTACTTTATCTAATTTTTCTGCTTTTGCTATGTATTTGTATTCCTGTTCTATTAATGTGTGTACTTAATTTAATTAGTAGTTTGTTAAAACCTATACGTGCCTACGTTACTCTACAGAAAATTATGTTAAAGAAATTATCTTCTCATGTTTTCTTTCATCTGTTACTTCTATAGCTTTTCTTCTTTCTTCCTAAATTCAACTCTTTACTAGAATTCATGCCTCATACTTAAAATTACTGTGCATCATAATCCTTTCAACTCACAAAGACACCTCAAGACAAGTGCTGGACATAGAGGCCATAGAGCATAAATCTGCAAAGAAATGGAAAACTAACCTTTTCAAAGAATATTACTTCTTTCTCACTTACCTACTTTACATCTCCCTGTATGGTTCCGGAAGATGGCTGGTTAGCCAAAGACAGGTAAGATTCCTCAAGGGAGGAACAACCTAAGACAGGCACAGCCGCAGGGAGGCCATCAGGGGAGAAATTGGGGGCCAAAAAGGTGAGGCTTAGAACCTCACTCCCCCAGTTTTGAGAGGAATATTTTGCACCAGTGAATGTTTTGTTGCCCTTGCCCAGCTCAGATCAAAACCCAGTCTATAGGCATAGACCTGCTCACCTGCAGTTACCTTCTAATTGCACTAAATTTATTTTCTACTTTATTCTACTTCACATAAATTCAAGAAATAGACTTTTATTTTATACTGCAGAATGTAGAGAAGTAAACTCTGTTAAAAGCCTTCTATTAGAAACTGTCTACTTGCTATATTCTCTATTATATCCATGTGCTACTTAAAAGAAAAGGGGGAAATGTGGGATTAATGGGCTTAATACATAAATCAAGTAATATAGAAATCAAATATACAAATACACATGACTTGATTGTCTTTCCCACAACTCTTGATGTATGAACAAAAACAGAATGATGAGAACCAAAACAGTTCCCGTGGCTCAAGGCCGTCCTCACATAGAACCGTATAAATGTAAAGATTGCTCTGTGTTCTTTCTTTCTTCCTAAGAAAGAATACTTTAGCCTTGAGATCTGGGAAAGAATAATTTGGCTTTGAAGGCTGAGATATACAAATAAATGCAAAGACTGCTGGGCAGGCAGCTTTTAGCAAGAGATCTCTTTGTGTGTGTGTGTGTGTTTTGTCTTGTCCTTTGTGTTAATCCTGCATCCGTAATAATTGGCTCCAACAAATTGGCTATAGACTAGATGTTCCACAAATCCTCTTTGGGTTCAATTAATTTGCTAGAGTGGCTCACAGAACTCAGAGAAACATTTCACTTACTAGATTATTGGCTTCCTTTAAAAGGATGTAACTCAGGAATATCCAGATGGAAGACCTGCAGGGGGCAAGGTATAGGAGAGGGCTCCATGCCTCTCCAGGCAGCTACCTCCATGTGTTCACCAACCCAAGAGCCTTCTTTTGGGTTTTATGGAGATTTCATTATATAGGCACAATTGATTAAATCACTGGCCATTGGGGATTGATTAAACCTCCACACTCTCTCCCCTCCCTGAAATCAGAGGATGGGGCTGCAAATTCCAACTCTTTAATCAGGGTTGGCTCCCCTGCAACCATCCCCCAACTTCAGAGGATTCCCAAAGTCCCATTAATAACATAAATCTTGTTGTGGTGGAAAGGGGATTGTTATGAATAACAAGACACCCACTTCACCTTCTTGGCTTTGAAACATTATCAGGAACTGAGGACTGGAGACAAAATAGCATGAAAAAAGATGTTTCCATTTGCTCCCAACATTCAGGAAATTCCAAGGGTTTTAGAACTGTGTGTAAGAAATGGACAGGAAGACCAAATATATATTTCTTATTATAAATCACAACATCACAGCACCCAAATCCTATGTAGCCTATCTTGCCATTTGTGTTGCATGGAAGTGTCCTAAAACAGGTGCAAACTGTAGCAGACATGCAGAAGGCTGATTCAAAGTGCCAGCTACATTTCTGCATTGTCAAATATTCCAATTCAAGTAATTTTATTTACTCAGCCCTTTGATTCATTGTTTTTCTCTATTGTTTTTCTGTTTTCCACTTGATTGATTACTACTATGTTTCTTGTGCTTTGTGTAGACCTAGGTTTTGTTCTGGCATCATTCTGTTTTTAAAAACTTCCTTTATTATTTCATGTAGCACCAATTTGCTGGCACTGAAATTTCTTACCTGTTGATTATCTAATAGTATCTTTTAAAAATGTTTTGCCTTTATTTCTGAAAGTTATCTTGCTGGGTGTAAAATTTGTGTGTTTCTTTTCCTGCAACTTAAAAATCTTACTCTTTGAGCTTTTGACCTGCATAGTTTCTGACAAGAAGTGTGCTATAATTATTTTCCTGGATCCTCTCTCTCTTTTTTTCTTCTGGATGCCTTTAAGAGTTTCCTCTTTATATTTGGTTTTCAGCAGCTGGATTATGATAGGCCTAGGATTTTATCTGTTTTTATCTTGCTTTGGTTCTCTGGACTTTTTGGATTTGAAGCTTCATATCTTTCATTATGTTTAGCAAATCATAAACCTTTGTCTTCTCAAATATGTCTTCTTCCCTATTCCTGTTCTCTTTTCCTTCTGAGACCCCCGTTGCACATATGCTACATGGCATGAGTGTGTTCTATGTCTCTCAAATGCTCTGTTCTGGTTTGTTTTCCTTTTTGTTCTCTGCACATCAGTATATTCATCCTGTTAAACTATCTACCAGCTCACTGGTTCATGTTTCAGCTGTGTTCAGTCTACACATGAACCAGTCGAATGAATTCTTTGTCTATGATACCAATTTTATTTGTTGCATTTCCATTTGATCCTTTGTTACAGCTTTCATCTCTTTGATAAAATCCCTGATCTTTTCATGCATTTGATCCATCTTTTCCACTAGGTACTTTAACATTTAATGTTAAATATTAATTTAATATGAAAAGGTGACACAAGAAAACCCATAAAATGGAAGGGATGCTTTAATAATGCTTTAACCACTAAGGAGTTATTTGTTTATATTTATTATTTGGATCCAAGTGTTTCTTTTTCACTCCAATTGTGTATACCTTTCAGATTGTGCCCAGTTGGACCTGGACAGAATAGGAAATAGTAAATAAACCACTAAGTGAGGCAAACAGTAATAGTAGCTAATCTGTGCTGAGTGCTTATACATCAGGAACTGTTTTAAGTATTTCACAGGTTTGATTTGGTCCTCATTGGGCAAACAAACTATTAGTAAAGTATTCCTATTGCTCATATTTTATAGATGATAAAACTGTGGCACAAAATGGTTCAATAATTTTTTCAGAAACAAACTGAACATTATTTGCTCACCTGTGATTCAAACCATGGTGGTCTAGTGTCAGAAGCCATGCTCTTAAACACTGTATGAATTACCTCTGAATAGTTATTTCCTCAATGGTCCAAGCTAAGTTCTCAGACTGCAAATCACCTCCCTCCCAAGTCTCAAGGTAGGGAGGGTGTCAGAGCCCAGCCTGGAAGGAATGTTGCTGTCTTCTTGCATTGGCTCTGCCAGTCACATGTCGCTCCTTTTACAGTAATACCTCATACTTACTCACATTTTAGGTGGTTTTATTATTCTGCCTTTCCTGCAAATCATTTTATCTGTAAAATGTTGATAATAGATAACACCTACTTCATAGGTTTGTGATGAGGAAAGACTGTGATGTTGCAAGTAAAATGCTTGACACGAAGAAATGGATGTTAGTGTGGGTAAAATTGTAATATTTCCAGAATACCTCGCCTGGCTTTAGTGCATCTGCATATCAACAGGCATTCTCAGGGGTGGAGAAAGGTAGCCACCTCCATATCAATGGGCAATTACCTGGGCAACTGAGGGCTTATCTGAATCTGAGAGATTAGGGGGAGGGCTGGTTTGCTTCTGCTGGAGCAGGGGAGAGAGACAGCCCGGGACTGCAGTTTGTAAGCAATAAATGAGTTTTAAACTTTATTTCTCCCTTTGACTGATTTCAGTTTTAGAGGTATTTTGCCCCAGGATTTCTTCTCCCCAGAGTTTCAGTTAGATACTGTTATTGATTAGTGTCACCATCTTGCAAAAAAGCAAGCTGGGTCACTGAATGATCAAGATCTTTGCTTGTTTACGTGGCTAATGTGTGCTGGTGTCAGGATCTGATCCCAGATAAGTCAGATATATCTGGGTCCTTAAACAAACCGTACAGAGCCCTGCCTGGACTTTCCCTCATTCCCATATCCCACTTGGGACCCCTACTTACCAGGCTGTGCCCAGTGATGACCCACTCCCTCTAATGCACTTTCTCTCCCCACCCCAGGAAAGCTGAGGGTTCACCGTCATTTATGTGTATTTTTCTCTGTCTTAGTTCCTTTATGGAAGGGTCCAGTTATTTTATTGCTGTCATCCCAGAGCTTAGCACAAGGCTTAACCCACAGACAGCAGTGAGTAGATACTGTTTTAAATAAATTATTATATACTAATGGCTGGCTCAGGTGGGATGGGAGAGTTCTGGAACAAATAAGGTATTCAGCAATAACAGTGGTTAGAAAAAGAAAAGGCACAAATCAATTAAGGTTTGATGTATTGAATTTTCCTTCTTCATTTAACATAATATCAATTGCAAAAGCTAATTAAAAATTCCTCTGTCTCTCTCATGAAATGAAATAAGATCTGGATTATAACATGAAAAATTATAACCCTAACATAAGATCAGGAACACAATTATTTACTTAAAAAAAACATTTGCTTTCCATTCTGATTGCCAAGTGAGAAAACAGTCAAGGCTTTAGACAGTAACATGGGCTCTCTGAAGACTGTCACAATTTCCAATTTTGGAAGTTTTCTCAAACATCAGTTAGCGAGCAGTGACTAGCTCAACTTCCTTAACCCCCATAAAATGAGACCTCTCCCAAATCTGTGATGAGCCCATTAGAGCAGCATTTTGGTTTCCTCTCAAGAAAGCCAGGCAAGTTCAGGTCCACAGGGATATCACACCCAGGTTGGGAAGACAGAGCTGGTGGGGGAGCCTGGCCAGGCCTGCCGTGTCAGGGACCGGCCCACCTGCCCACCACCAGAGCCATACAGATCCCCGTAGGCTCCAGTGCGGGCAGGGCCCACGGCAGGACACGTGGATAAAGTCTGCCTTTAAATATGGCAATTATTCCTAAGATGTCTTTGTTGACAGCTGGTGAGGCACAAAATAAACACAGGCCTATTTGCAAGTAAGCAGGAATTAGCATAATCAGCAGCTGCAGCATTTCCCACAGACAGAGAGCCATAAAGAACCTGGTTCCTTCTGAAACGAAGTTGGAGAAGGGACCTGTGTGGAATAATGAGCTCCTTACCACCTGCCCAGGTCCAGCAAACCAGAGCAAAAACAAGCCATTTGCTACTGGCCTAAGCATTCTCCAGAGCTTACTTTCCTAATTAAAATAGAAGCTAATCTTATGACAAAAATATGGCACTGGAGTCTTTAAGAATAAGTGCCTTTGTAGATAACAAAAAAGTGTTGATTTTCTTCTCCATTCTCTAAAATGTAACTGATGATTATCAGAGTCATCTAGGGTGGTTTATTAAAAATCTCCCCCCCTTTGTCATATGATAAAAAACGAGAGCAAATAAGAGGGGATCTGAGAAAAGAGTGGGTTTGTAGTTTGCTCTGGGCAAATACCAACCAATGTGTCCATGAGACTGTGTTATGAGACTGTGTTCTCCAAACCTGGGAAAAGTGAATCTTGGAGTCAGTTCCTAATTAGAAATGGAATTTCAGGCTCTGTGACCATTAGATTTTCTGCCAGCCAGCTCCCTTCTGGTGCCCGAGAACGAGGTTTTTATATATTCAGGGCAAATGTGTACTCTCCTCAGCAAAGCTGGCAAGAATTCTTAGCAAACATATTTTTATTTAAAAATCTGTGATAGCATGTGGCACTTGGAGGGCGGGGAGAGCTCTAATGATTCATCCCCCCCACCCCCCCGCCCACCAAAAGAACCCATTTTCTAAAATATAAACCAGTGCATACCTTTGACTGCATATTCTGAGTTTTGAAGCTTATCATTAAAGTTTCACTTTATTCAGACCAAACCTTTGTGACATAGACTTTTGTTATAGCACATTCCATTATAATAAAGGAGCTTCCTCATTGAAAGCCTGTCTCTCTCTCCCAACTCATTTCTATTAAGACTGTGCTTTGAACCTTGAGCTGCGTTTCATGGACCCCACATGCTGCCATTTGCCTTCGTGCATTTCCAAAGCTTTGAGGGCAGCTGCAGGCAGGGTGTGACCTTTCCCCAGGTCCCTGTGATCACCACCCACTGTATTTCTGCCATTGCCGCAGGGGCCACCTGCCCCCACAGATTCTTTCCTACTTCAGTAATGGAAAGTAGGTCAATTTTAAAAATAAACACGAGTGGCCGTGATCCTAGGTTGTGGAGAGCAGCCTAGGTATAGCTGTGGAGTAAGAAGTGACAAAGCCATGGGTTTCAGTGTTACCCAGTTGCTTTATTTCCAAATTCTCTGTACTTTTCAGATGCAAGAGAATGAAAATCCAATTCCGGCAATGTTACTTTGTTAAAAAGAACAAATGGATGTATCAGCCCATGTGCCAGCCTACGGCTTCAGGCTTGACTAGCTTGAAGCTCAAATAATTTAAACAGGATTGTGTCACTTCACTGAACCTTTATTTTCTTTATTACTACAAAAGTAACACCTCTTCATATAGAGAACACAGGGAAGTGTGAAGAAGGGAATCAGATTTGCCAGCTATTTCATTATTGAGAGAACATCGGGGTTGACATTTGGATGCAATTCTTTTTAGTCTTTTGTTCTTTATGAAAATGCATCTTAAGACTCTGGTAGCCAGAGTTTTAAGTCGGCCCCCACGGTTCCTGCCCCTTGGTATGTATGCCCTGCTTAACGTCCTCTCCTCGGGTGTGGGTGGGACTTGCAGATGTGTTACATGACTTGGCAAAGGCAGAGGAATTTTGCAGATGGAATTGAAGTCCCTCCCTAATCACCCGATGTTGAGTTATGCAAAGGGGAGAACATGCACGGTGAGCCTGACCTAATCAGGGGAGCCCTTCATAAGAAGACCTAGGCCTTTCTTGCCCACAGAGCTTTAAGCAGCAGAGATAATTTCTGCTGCTGGCCTTGCCGAAGCAAGCCACTGTGAGGTCTACAGCTGCAGGAAAAGGAATTACACCAACAGCCATGTGAGATAGGGAATTCTGTTTCAGATGAGACTCCAGTTCAGGTGGTTGTGTCGATTGCAGTCTTGTGAGACCCTAAGCAGAGGACCCCCACTCAGCTGCACTGGACTCCTGACCTACTGTGAGACAACAAATGTGTGTTGTTCGAATCCATTAAATTGGTGGTAATTTGTCACTCAGCGTAAAAATCTAAGCAAGTTATGGTATAACCCTTTCTGTATTGCTGACACAACTGTCCCAAAACTTCATTATTACAAGCACTGAATAAGTGAACATATTGGGACTAAATCTGTGCCAGCAGTCTCTGATCAGTTCCACATCAAGATGTTGATGCCGGGGTTCTTGTTCACGAAGCCGAAGAATGAGCTTAGCAAACAGGCAAGGTAGGAGAGCAAGGTACAGATTTTTATTTAAAAATAAAGTGATAGGACAGAGCTCCCGGCTCATGCCAGGAGGGGACAAGAGAGTCTGGTGTGCTGCGTTGTCTAGGGGTTTTATAGGCAGATGAGGATTTTTCAAGAACATGAAAAAAAAGGTTTAGGGGTGTAGACCTTCCACGTGTGTCTGAACACCCCAAATTAACTTAACACAAGGAATTCTGCCCCCCGGATTTTTCTCCAGAACACCTGCATCCTGGTCTAGGGGCATATCAAAAAGCAGCATGCCCAGCCCCCAAGATGGGCTGAGGTATTGTTTGTTTGCTAAAGAGAAAGTTAAGAATTCTGCTTCCCAAACTTCCTGGGTGTTAAAATGCAATCTTATCCTTAAGGTGGAATCTTCCCTGCCTTTCACTATGTTGTTTACAGCTGGGTCTGCATGCTAAATTAGTTGCCCAGTTTGTCCTGGGCCTTTTAGCATGCTAAAGTGAATCTTACAAATAATTAGCATAATAACAACATGTGCTACTCTTCTTTATCTGGGGAACACCAACTGATCTTACTGAAGAAGGACCCTGGAGCTTAATGTTTAACAGAGAGTTTTGGAAGGGGGTTTCCTTGCATGTAGTTACATTGCTCTGACTGCAAATATTCTGCCTTGCTTTTTCTGGAGGCCCTCCCCCTACTCTGACTACACCCACAGTCCCTGTCTCAATGTGAGGAGATGTGTTCATGTTTGTATATTTTTGGGAGGTTCTTAATGCATATTGCCACACAAGACCCCAGAAAATCTGTAAAACCTCCTCAGCAGCAAATGTAAGTCTCTGTTCTTGATCCCTATTTCAATTTTGGATATGACCTCTTTTTTTAATGTATATATTTTAAATCGTATCAGTCTAGTTACTATCTTCTCATGTAATCTGTAAATATTTGTATTGGTGAAGTTGAATATTGTTCATCTGTTCCTGACTGTGGGGAAGATGAAACTTTCGGACCAGGATTCCTGCCTGACCTTAATAGTGCCCACTGTGTATATAATAAGAGCATGTTTGCACATTTATGGGTGTTTACCAGTGACAGAACCCATGGTCAGTCAGGGGAATACCTGCCCAGGAGAGGGGTGGAGAGGAAACACCCATTCTCTCCTCTGCCTGTGTTCCTAGTATGTAATTGGTCAGGCGGCTGCCAGTCACCAGGGAGCTGCTCCTGGAGCCTGGAAGCAGGGAGCTGGGCTGCTGGGAGAGCACAGAGGGAGCCCTGGTGCTCCTGGAGAATTAAGCCCCAGCATGGGAGCAGGGAGTTTGGAGGGCAGGAGCAAGGAGAGACTGGGACCTACTGAAGTTCGTGGCGAGAGCTAGAACTGGTAGCTGGCTTGGGGAGTGTGTTTGAGCCATCTGCATGTACCGAGTTGCCTGTGACAACAGTGATAATAAACGTGGTGCCCCCTGTGCCCCCAGCTTTTTGCCCTTGCCTTTCTTCAGTCTCATCAAATTCATAGAGAACTTGCCCCAGGCAGGGAACCACCTCCTCCTGGAGCTACACTGGCTCATTTGTATTTCTTCTTGATGAACCATCTCTTCATGTTCTTTATTTTTTACTTTTTGATTTGAGAGCTCTTTATATATTAGAAAATTAACAAAGAGTTTAAATTCTATACCATATTGAAGATGTGCAAAATTTTATCTTGGCATAGATTAATATTTAACCATATGGGTGCAATATGTCTTAGAATGATTTTCTCCTTCTTCAAATATTTCAAGATTTGAAACATGAAATTCTTAGTCTCAAGTGCGTTGTGTGAGAATCAGGCCACCTGTCCATGGTCAGACATGTCCACAGGTCTGCCACTGGAACAAGGTAATAAATATATCATATTTCAATGATAAGAGGAAACAAGAGTAGAGGCTAATAAAGCAAAGAACAGGAAAAACAGGTTGTTTTCTGTTCTGCTTAGGTTTCTCTGGAAAACCGTAAACAACATGGGTCTTGTTCCAATAACAAGAAAAAGCCAGGTCAGCTACAAAATCATACATTTTCTTGGACCCATTGGAGAGCTGAGGTTTCAAGGCCACCAAGTAAACTGAATTCTGGAGAAGACCAGAACTTGCAGGGAGAGGCAGGACACACAGACCATTTCATCTTTGCCAGAGTTTGGGAGAAAGAGACACAGGTGGGCAAGAAGACCTCAGCTAAGGTTTTAATGAATTCAAGACCACATGTGAGCTAGCATCGTTTGGAATAGTGGGGGCCCCAGACACATGAGAACTTCATGAGCATGAGCAATCCCTTTTCTGGGTCTCCACAGGGTGCTCAGGAGAAATATTGGGGGTAGAGTGAGAGAGACCCTGCCTGCCATAGGCCTGCAGGTGGGAGTCTGTGGTTTCTGAGGGACACACTCAAAGATGCATCTGCTTCCCCAATTTTTTTCTCCTACTGATCAAATGTTTCAAGTTGCTGGGGGAGAGGATGTAGTCCTTAGGTTGCAGGCAAAGACCCATTGCCTCTGGAGAAGAAGCAACACATTCCTATTTTTAAAAGAGTGATAGAAATCTCTTTGATTTCTTAAAAGCTCCCAGGACCTAGAGAGGATCCATTGCTGCTGCTAGAAGCAGAGAAACAAATTCCCCAGGAGTGACAGGAAACATATGGGCAGAAGATTCCCTGACACAGGCAGTTTGGCTGCCGTGCAGAATGAAAGAAACAGCTGGTGGGAGGCCAATGGGAAATAGACCCTGGTTTCCTTAGAAAACTCGGGTGGCACTGAAGGGTGTTTCCTATGCAATTGTGTTTTAATATCAGATAATGACTTGGCAATGAAATATGTGATTAATTTGATCAGGGAAGACTAATAATAGTTTGATCCCCTGTGACTAACGCAAGCCCGGAGCCTCCTCCTATCAGCACTCAGGAGAGATCATCAACATCCAGAAACAGGTGATGGCTTCTGGATTAGTGAGGGATCTCCAACTCCACAGATGGGGCTGCTCAGAAGAGTTCTGAGGAAAATTGCGTAAGTGCAAAGTGAAGACCAGTATGACTTGCTCAAGGACCTACAGAAGAACCCCAGATTAAGCAGACCAGACGGGACTCCCTCTTTCCCTGTGGTGTTGGCCAACGTCATGGCACTGCCTCTCCCTGACACCAAAGAGGCCCCTGCCAGGTTCCAGCACAGAGGAGCAACACCGGCTTTTCCAGGGTCCCTGGGCAGAAGGGACTTGTTTAGGCAGTGACATTTGTATAAATCCCAGTTGGGACACTGGATATTATTTTTTAAGGAACTTTGCACTCGCCTCCATCCCACCTATTCCTCCAGAGATTTGCTTGCCCCAAAACTTACGCCACCTTTTTCCAATAACAGAGCCTCATTTTCCTTTGGGGGATCACAATCCTATTTTCTTCAATTGTGTGGTTCACATAGTTAACAACCCACCCCCTCACATTGGCCTGGATAATCAGAAAATTGTTTTCCCCTGATCACAGAGACTGGTTCATGGATGGGCACGTGATTAAACACAAGTCAGTAAGAGCCAGCCACAGATTATGCTTCAAACCATTGGGAAACAGCATCTCTCCTTATGAATATGTGTGTTTGTGGGGTTTGAACAGGTGCTACCAATCTGCTAGAATAAAAGCCTAGAGTGGGTTGGTGACCAGATTTGCTATGACATGTGGAGATCCTATCTGTACAAGTGTAAGTCCAACACAGAGGGAAGCAGATTCAAGAGATGAAGAGATTCCTATTGACATAGATTGAGCACCTGGATCAAGCAACACCTGAAGCCAGTATTCTAGATTTCACTTATGGGAACCAATGAATTCCCTGTTTATTTAAGTCAATATAGTGTGTTTAAGTCACTTGTACCTCATTTTTTCATTCCTTAATCAGTTAGCAGGCACTTCTCTGTACCAAATTCTGTGCTGGAAATGGCCCTGCCTTCTCATAGCTCACCACCTACAGGAGGAGGGGCCTCCAAGCTCCCAGGTTTACACCTGTTAGTTCTGTTTCTCTAGAGAACCCGAATAAAGATCATCTATATGTAATAAAGCCACGAAATTTTGGATACATATCTATTATTTATTTCTATATACCTCTCTCTATATTTATTATAGAGATATATGTATGTTTATGTTACACATATAAATATGTAGTTTTCTACAACTATCTCTGTCTCTCTGTCTCTTTCTATTGAAAGAAGTCCCTGAGGACCAACCTAAAGGCCCCTTTGCAGAAAGCTGTCCGGGATCTCAGGCAGCACCTCCCTCCCTTCTGTTTGGAGTGGGTGGTGTATCACCTCTACTTTCAGCTGCACTGATTAGGTCCACATAGGCCCTTACCCCACACCTGACCAAGCACCATGATCCAAAGGCCTCAGTGCTGGGCTGCAAATTGGTGCAAATGCATGAATTTCAGGACTCTTGCAGGAATTATCAAATACTTTATTATTTTTTTAATTTCAGGGGATGAAAGGCAGGTGCATAATAGAAGCCTAGAAGGATGGTGGAACCAGAAGAGGAAGCGAATTTTACAGGCAGAGCTAAGAGGAACTGAATATTGTCAACTTGCTGAGTCCCTGAATCCAAGCAGCGTCAGCTATACTCTTAAGCTATCGTGTTTGTATCAGATCACATGGAGCCACCTTTTGCTGAATCTAGTTTGACTGGGTTTTCTGCAAGCAGAAGAACCACTGGCTGGGAGATTCTTTCCATCCAGTCCTAATTTGAGATTTGGGCATGGGGAGAAGAGACTACAGGCAGATGAGCACACAGCCATGGGGAGTCCTTGGAAAATCAACAGCCTGTAAAGCAGCCTTGAAGGCGAGTGCTGCTATCAAGCAGGGGCCATCAGAGAGGGGCCAGTCTTTTCCCAGTTGTGGCAGCCTGAAGAAAAGCTTGGCCATGTGGTCTGTTCAACCTGGAGCGTCACTGAACTGAATGACAAATACAGACAGTATCTGAACTACTGCAGTGGGACCACCAAGGAGGACACCTGAAAGTCTGGATCCTTTTCTATCTCCCAGGCCTTTGACTTCCTGGGTGTTTATCCTGACTAGCCCCTTCCAAGTACATTCAATAACAACCAGTGAGGGAATCCTAGGGAAATCCACCTACTACGTACAGTGCATATGAGTATATATCTAATAAAATCTTGGACCTGACATTTCCTTCAAGGATTAGTCAAGAGAACACACACACACACACACACACACACACACACACACACACACACACACACCATGTAGGTTATACAAATTCATTAATAAAACAGAAAGAATGCAGTCTTCGAATAGAGAGGAAAGAACCTCCTTTTAATAAAGAGTTACTAAAGGAGACAGACATACATTTTAGACAGTTCCTGCTCTGGGCCTACGAATAAGGTTAGTTCTGCAGGGCAGAAGTGAGAGGGAGTTAGAAGTCTTTTCGCTGAAGCAGCTATCCAGACTAGCTGTAAATATTGCCTGTGGCTGTCATCTATCTTGAGAAACTGAAGAAATTAAGTACAGGAATCTGGAAAAGGAGAGAAAAATAAAAACAGCAAGCTGAGTGACCACCCTCCACACATCCGACTCATCAGATTTTAATAAAGCAGAATGGATGCGATCACTCTAAACTAGGATGAGGCTGCGGGGCTCCCCTCCACCCCTCAGCAGTCCCCCTTTCACCAGCAAACGTGCTCCCTTACGGTTCCCACACATTCTGTAGCCGAATTTTCTGAACACAGGGTGATCATGCTTTGTAGCTGTACAAGCAGCCAAGCCTGCCGAAGCAGCCGGTCTGCTCATGGGTGAGCAGAGTTAGAATAACTCCAGGAGGAGGGAATATGAAACTGGAGGTGCCTGGAATTGCCCCACTGATAGAAGTTTGGAAGCCTAGTCAGTAAAGAACTCTGGGAAGATTTGAAGCCAGGCATTTTTTTCCCTTCCCCCATAATTGTGTCTCTTATTCTAGAAAAGAATCAGAAAACAGAATTTCTTTTCAGGGTCCTAAGGCCAGAGTAGATTCTGCACCTTAGCATCATGCCCTGCCATGTCATGTTGGTGGGGAGGACAGATTTGTTTATTAATGACCCTGTAAATATTTACGGTGGTAAAACAGGGCACCAAAGGGAAGGCCAAAGGTGTTTGGCTACCAAGCTTACTTCTAGAGCTTTTTTAGTGAGATGATTTCTTTTGTCGTCGTGGAGAAATTACACAAACTTTGGAAATGAGCTGTAAGACAAGACTCTATACATTGTATGGAAATAAATAAGATACATTATACATACTTAGACCACATAGTAGTGTTATATATTAAATATGAAAGATAATATTTATTATACATGTATAATATATTCACTTTAAAAAAACAGTACAAAAATAACAGTGTATGGAATGTTTTATTTGTAGTGGTACAATATTGTAAATAGTGTTATTCTTACATTATCCTTTATATTTGTGTATATGTTTCACAAAAGTAATATAAACATAACATGATTTGTGACACATACATACATATTCTATATCTAATACATATCACAACCAAAAAAAATGGATTGTAGAGATTATTTATGGATTGTCCAGATGGCTTCTTCTGGTTCTTTCGGCCAAGTGCACCCCCACCTGCCATATTGATACTATATCTCTTTTTCGGCCCTCCCCAGGCACTGGTGCAGAGCTCATAGTAATTAGAAACCTGTCTGTCACATTTTTGTATCCTTAGAAATGCAACCTCATCCAACTGCTTTGAAGTCCAACTTTAGTTTAGATGCAAACTACTCCCATAGCACTAATAGTCTAACAGGAACCTCAGGCAGACTATAATTCCAGGGCTGTGTTTCCTTCACTCCTGCCAGACAGCATGCAGGAGCACCACATTCACTGAGCATTTCTGCCTCTTTCTCTCTGTGTCCTGTTCCCCTGGGGACACCTGTTCATCACATACAATTCCTCAGATCTCATTGCTGATTTATGTAAATGTCTGGGAGCAACAAAATTCAAACTAAGGCAAGACATTTATGTACAAATGTGGGCCTGCACCTTATTTGAGAACTTTATTTACGGAACCTTTTGGGACGTTGATACACACTGACTTGATTGGTTCTTCATTTATGATAAATTTCCTTGGGGATCTGTGTAGTGGGCTCATCTATCAGATGAGTTTACCTTCATCCCAAGTACTTGTGGAGACATTCATCACCTGGCTCCCTGGGGAGGATGCAGGCAGAAGCAGACCTTCACTGAGCACCTTTTTTCAGTAAAGCATCCTTTAGTCAGATCATCCTTCCAGGTGTCAACAGGGAAGAGGGTGTCATCGTAGCTCTGAAGCTGGACTTACTGTTTCAGTTACATGATCTTGGGCAAGGAATTAGCGTTTTAATTCCACGGGGTCCTCATCTAGGAATGAAGATGACCGTGAGTAATTCACAGATTCCTATGTGCGTTACCTGGGCTAATGCGCTCAGAACTGGGCTTGACTCACTGCATGTACTCCATAAATGTTTGCTCGTGTTAAAATATGGGCATGTGCTGAAACTGGCCCTGTCTGGCAAGCATGTGAGGCCTTGCCTTCTGGTAATGTTTGTTGAGAGCTCACTGACCGGGAATCATTTGAGTTCCAAAGCAGGATACTCAGCAATCCTGGGGCGTAAACAATCAGCTACTGGACCACTCCATCTGATGGCAATTGTGGGAATGGAGAAAAATGCTCTTATTTTCTGAAAATCCAACAGGGAGTATACAGTTTTTTTTTCATAATATATACGTGTTTTATTATTATCACCCAGTGTAAACACTCATATTTCTTACATGAAATGGAAAAATAAGTCAATATTAAACATCCCTATGGACGGCAGCTTTATTTTTAAAGGACTAAAATGTCTCATAAAGTATAATTTTTATTGATGAGAAAATTAAGAACTCTTTGAAAAGGTAAATATTTAAGGTTTTGCTTCAAAATAGAAGACAGATTTTTAAAAAAAGGATCAGGAGGGCATCGAAATAAGAAAACTTTCTCTCTAATGATATTCTACAAAACATTCACTTCATCAATTAGATTTCTCATCTGGAAAATAAAATGACCTCTCATGTTTAAAAGGACAGAAGCCTTTAAGATATTTCAAACCTGTGACTGTGTATCAGCGTGTTTTTCTTCAGCATTCACATCTGCTGAGTTCTTATGAAGGTCAGGTTCATCTTGGGCAGCTAACTCTTTCCACCTTTGTTCTCCTGGATAATGTCCACCAGGTTGGTTTTCTTTTTCCCACTATCTGACTTTATTTATTTATTTTTTTGGTATCATTAATCTACAGTTACATGTGCAACATTATGGATACTAAACTCCTCACTTCATCAGGTCCCGCCCACTTACCCCATTACAGTCACTGCCCATTGGCGTAGTGAGATGCTATAGAGTCACTACTTGTCTTCTCTGAGTTGTACAGCCCTCCCCGTGCCCCCCCAACATTAAGTCTGCTAATCATAATGCCCCTTTTCCCCCCTTATCCCTCCCTTCCCACCCATCCTCCACAGTCCCTTTCCCTTTGGTAACTTAGTCCATTCTTGGGTTCTCTGAGTCTGCTGCTGTTTTGTTCCTTCAGTTTTTTCGTTGTTCTTATACTCCACAGATGAGTGAAATAATTTGATACTTGTCTTTCTCTGACTGGCTTATTTCACTGAGCATAATACTCCCTAGCTCCATCCATGTTGTTGCAAATGGTAGGATTTGTTTTCTTCTTATGGCTGAATAATATTCCATTGTGTATGTGTACCACTTCTTCTTTATCCATTCATCTACTGATGGACACTTAGGTTGCTTCCATTTCATGGCTATTGTAAATAGTGCTGCAATAAACATAGGGGTGCATATGTCTTTTTGAATCAGAGATCTTGTTTTCTTTGGGTAAATTCCTAGGAGTGGAATTCCTGGGTCAAATGGTATTTCTATTTTGAGTTTTTTGAGGAACCTCGATACTGCTTTCCACAGTGGTTGAACTAATATACATTCCCACCAGCAGTGTAGGAGGGTTCCTTTTTCTCCACATCCTCGCCAACATTTGTTGTTGTTTGTGTTTTGGATGGTGGCCATCCTTACTGGTGTGAGGTGATATCTCATTGTGGTTTTAATCTGCATTTCTCTGATGATTAGCGATGTGGAGCATCTTTTCATGTGCCTGTTGGCCATCTGAATTTGTTGAGGTGTGTGAGTTCTTTATATATTTTGGATGTCAACCCTTTATCAGATACATCATTTATGAATATATTCTCCCATATTGTAGGATGTCTTTTTGTTCTACTGATGGTGTTCTTTGCTGTACAGAAGCTTTTCAGCTTGATATAGTCCCACTTGTTCATTTTTGCTTTTGTTTCCCTTGCCTGAGGAGATGTTCATGCAGAAGTCGCTCATGTTTATGTACAAGAGATTTTTGCCTATGTTTTTTTCTAAGCGTTTTAGGGTTTCATGACTTACATTCAGGTCTTTGATCCATCTTCAGTTTACTTTTGTGTATGGGGCTAGACAGTAGTCCAGCTTCATTCTCTTACATGTAGCTGTCCAGTTTTTCCAACACCAGCAGCTGAAGAGGCTGTCATCTCCCCATTGTATATCCAAGGCTCCTTTATCAAATATTAATTGACTGTATATGTTTGGGTTAATGTTTGGATTTTCTATTCTGTTCCACTGGTCTGTGGGTCTGTTTTTGTGTCAATACCAAATTGTCTTGACTACTGTGGCTTTGTAGTAGAGCTTGAAGTCAGGGAGCGTAATTCCCCGTTTTATTCCTCCTTCTCAGGATTGCTTTGGCTATTCGGGTCTTTTGTGGTTCCATATGAATTTTAGAATTATTTGTTCCAGTTCATTGAAGAAAGCTGTTGGTAGTTTGATAGGGATTGCATTGAATCTGTAGATTGCTTTAGGTAGTATAGCCATTTTGACAATATTTATTCTTCGTAGCCAAGAGCATGGGATGAATTTCCATTTGTTAGTGTCCTCTTTAATTTCTCTTAGGAGTGTCTTGTAGTTTTCAGAGTATAGGTCTTTCACTTCCTTTGTTAGGTTTATTCCTAGGTATTTTATTCTTTTTGATGCAATTGAGAATGGAATTGTTTTTCTGATTTTCTGTTAGTTCATCATTAGTGTATAGGAAAGCGACAGATTTCTGTGTGTTAATTTTGTATCCTGTAACTTTGCTGAATTCAGATATTAGTTCTAGTAGTTTTGGAGTGGAGTCTTTGGGTTTTTTATGTACAATATCATGTCACCTGCAAATAGTGACAATTTGACTCCTTCTTTACCAATCTGGATGCCTTGTATGTCTTTGTTTTGTCTGATTGCTGTCGCTAGGACCTCCAGTACTATGTTGAATAACAGTGGAGAGAGTGGGCATCCCTGTCTTGTTCTCGATCTTAGATGAAAATCTTTCAGCTTCTCGCTGTTAAGTATGATGTTAGCTGTGGGTTTGTCATATATGGCCTTTATGATGTTGAGGTACTTGCTGTCTATACCCATTTTGTTGAGAGTTTTAATCAGGAATGGATGCTGAATTTTGTCAAATGCTTTTTCAGCATCTATGGAGATGATCATGTGGTTTTTGTTCTTTTTATTGATGTGGTGGATGATGTTGATGGATTTTAAAATGTTGTACCATCCTTGCATCCCTGGGATGAATCCCACTTGATCATGGTGTATGATCCTCTTGATGTATTTTTGAATTCGGTTTGTTAATATTTAGTTGAGTATTTTTGCATCTACGTTCATCAGGGATATTGGTCTGTAATTTTCTTTTTTGGTGAGTTCTTTGCCAGGTTTTGGTATTAGAGTGATGCTGGCTTCATTGAATGAGTTTGGAAGTATTCCCTCCTTTTCTATTTTTTCAAAAACTTTAAGGAGAATGGGTATTATTTCTTCTCTATATGTCTGGTAAAATTCAGAGGTGAATCCGTCTGGTCCGGGGGTTTTGTTCTTGGGTAGTTTTTTGATTACCAGTTCAATTTCGTTGCTGGTGATTGGTCTGTTTAGGTTTTCTGTTTCTTGCTTGGTCAGTCTTGGAAGGTTGTATTTTTTCTAAGAAGTTGTTCATTTCTTCTATGTTTTCCAGCTTGTTAGCATATAGATTTTCATAGTATTCTCTTATAATTCTTTGTATTTCTGTGGGGTCCATCGCAATTTTTCCTTTCTCATTTCTGATTGTGTTTATGTGTGTAGATTCTTTTTTTCTCTTAATAAGTCTGGCTAGGGATTTATCTATTTTGTTTATTTTTTCAAAGAACCAGCTCTTGGTTTCATTGATTTTTTTCTATTGTTTTATTCTTCTCACTTTTATTTATTTCTTCTCAGATCTTTATTATGTCCCTCCTTCTGGTGACTTTGGGCCTCATTTGTTCTTCTTTTTCCAATTTCAATAATTGTGTCTTTAGACTATTCATTTGGAAATGTTCTTCCTTCTTTAAATAGGCCTGGATTGCAATATACTTTCCTCTTAGAACTGCCTTTGCTGCGTCCCACAAAAGTTGTGGCTTTGTGCTGTTGTTGTCATTGTTATATATTGTTTGGGTGAAATCTGTTTTTATTTGGTCATTTATCCACTGATTATTTAGGAGCATGCTGTTAAGTCTCTATGTATTTGTGAGCCTTTTTGTTTTCTTTGTACAATTTATTTCTAGCTTTATACCTTTGTGATCTTAGAAGTTGGTTGGTAGGATTTCAATATTTTTGAATTTACTGAGGTTCTTTTTGTGGCCTAGTATGTGGTCTATTCTGGAAAATTTTCCATGTGCAGTTGAGAAGAATGTGTATCCTGCTGCTTTTGGATGTAGAGTTCTGTAGATGTCTGTTAGGTCCATTTGTTCTAGTGTGTTGTTTAGTGCATCTGTGTCTTTACTTATTTTCTGTCTGGTTGATCTGTCCTTTGGAGTGGGTGGTGTGTTGAAGTCTCCTAAAATGAATGCATTGCTTCTTATTTCCTCCTTTAATCTGTTAGTATTTGTTTCACATATGTTGGCGCTCCTGTGTTGAGTGCATATATATTTATAATGGTTATATCTTCTTGTTGGACTGACCCATTTATCCTTATGTAATGTCCTTCTTTATCTCTTGCTACTTTCTTCGTTTTGAAGTCTATTTTGTCTGATACAAGTACTGCAACACCTGCTTTTTTCTCCTTGTTGTTTGCGTGAAATATCTTTTTCCATCCCTTCACCTTTAGTCTGTGTATATCTTTGGGTTTGAGGTGAGTCTCTTGTAAGCAGCATATAGTTGGGTCTTGCTTTTTTATCCATTCTATTACTTTGTGTCTTTTGATTGGTGCATTCAGTCCATTTACATTTAGCGTGATTATCGATAGATATGTATTTATTGCCATTGCTAGCTTTAGATTCGTGGTTACCAAAGTTTCAAGGGTAGCTTCTTTACTATCTAGCAGTCTAACTTAACTTTCTTGTTAAGTTATTATAAACACAATCTGATGCTTCTTTGTTTCCCTCCCTTCTTATTCTTCCTCCTCCATTCTTTATACACTAGGTGTTTTATTCTGTACTCTTTTACGTTTCCTTTGACTGTTTTTGTGGATAGTTGATTTTACTTTTTGCCTTTAGTTAGTATTTGGATGGTCTGCTTTCTTTGCTATGATTTTATTTTCTCTGGTGACATCTTTTTAGCCTTAGGAGTGCTTCCATCTAGAGCAGTCCCTTTAAGATATCCCGTAGAGGTGGTTTATGGGAGGCAAACTCCCTCAGCCTTCACTTGTTTGGGAATTGTTTAATCTCTCCCTCAAATTTAAATGGATACAATATTCTTGGTTAGAGGCCCTTCTGTTTCATTATGTTAAATATATCATGCCAATCTCTTCTGGCATGTAAGGTTTCTGTTGAGAAGTCTGATGATAGTCTGATGGGTTTTCCTTCGTAGGTGATCTTTTTTCTCTCTCTAGCTGCCTTTAATACTCTGTCCTTATCTTTGATCTTTGCCATTTTAATTATTATATGTCTTTTTGTTGTCTCCTTGGGTCCCTTGTGGTGGGAGATCTGTGGGCTTCCATGGTCTGAGAGACTATTTCCTTCCCCAGGTTGGGGAAGTTTTCAGCAATTATTTCTTCAAAGACACTTCCTATCTCTTTTTCTCTCTCTTCTTCTTCTGGTACTCCTATAATGCGAATATTGTTCCATTTGGATTGGTCACACGGTTCTCTTAATAGTCTTCTATTCCTAGAGATCCTTTTATCTCTTTCTGCCTCAGCTTCTCTGTATTCCTGTTCTCTGATTTCTATTCCATTAACAGTCTCTTGCATCTCGTCCAGTCTGCTGCTAAGCCTGTCGATCACTTGTCTCATTTCATTATTGTCTTTCCTCACTTCCTCCCTTAGCTCTTGCCTATTTCTCTGTAGATCCCTCAGCATGGTTATGACTTTTATTCTGAATTCTTTCTCAGGAAGGTTGTGCACATCTGTCCATCAGGCCCCCTCTCTAGGGTCTGGCTAAGCTTTGTCTGGACCATATTCCTCTGTCTTCATGGCGATAGAAGTGGTCGCTGGTAGTCGCCACGTGTGTCAGCTGGGAGAACAAAGTCCCTTCCTGCTTGTTGTTCTCCTTGCCCTTCTCAGTGGCCTGAGCTGTTTTCCAGCACACCAGGAGGCAATCTCTGGGATAATCCCCTGAACTGCCTGTGTGCGGGGTCGCCCTTAGCTTAACCTATAGCACTGCGGTGGTTTGCAGTCTCGTTGGGGGCATTCTGGTCCCCTTGGTGTATTCTGAACCTGGTCCTGTGGTCCTTTCCACTTAGCTGCACGCCAGCCAGCATGTGATTCTGTGAGGATGCTGTGGGTGACGCCACTCCTCCACTGTTCTGCAGCGGCGGTGGCTCTGGCTGGGGGCGGGTGCGGGGGAACAAATGGCATGCTGCTCATCTCTGTGGGAAGCCTCTGTGCGGCTGCTTTGCCCCCCACCAGCCAGGTGGTCCGAAATTCCCCAAGAGTCTCAGCCAAGTGCTCTGGGATGATTTTGTTCCACTGTTGGGCCCTTGTCTCTTTAAGACTTTTTTAAAAAAAGCGCACGCTTTTCTTTTGTGCCGGGGAGCCGGCTGAGAGGACCCGGTGGCAGTCTCGTCTCAGATCGTGCACTTCTGTTTTCCTAATCTCTGATACACCATGCAATGTGCGTCAGTGCTCCCGGCGCGGATCACCAGGGCTGGTTATTTGGCGGGCCTATGCTTCCACTCCCTCCCCGCTCTGAATCTTTTCCTCCCTCTGGTGTGCTGGGGTGGGGGAGTGCTCGGGTCCCACCGGGTCACGGCTTTGTATCTTACCCACTTCGTGAGGCGCTGAGTTCTCGCAGATGTAGCTGTAGCCTGGCTGTTGTCCTGTATCTTTTGGTCTCTCTTTTAGGAATAGTTGTATTTGTTGTATTTTCACAAATATATATGGTTTTGGGAGGAGATTTCCTCCGCCCTGCTCATGCCGCCATCTTCCCAGAAGTCCTCAAGTATACAGTTTTTATAAGAGATTTAGATGACAGTATCAACCACTCTTCTCACATACTAGCTTTGTAATAATAATGCCTTGTGTTGAACAATTGTAAAATCTTCTCATTGCTAATAAAAATGACTTCCTTTGTTGTTAGGAGAGGCAGAATAATGCAGTGGTTAAAAACTGGGCTTGGGAATTGAAAAGTAGCATTTGAAATTCAGAGCCACCACCCTAGGCTGAGATCTTGGGCCACAAATGCAAACTCTACAAGCCTCGGCTTCTTTACCTGTTATCTGGAGTGGGAACATGGCCTGCCCCATGGGGTGGCTAGGGTGTTAAATCATGCAGGAGCACCTAGAGATCTCCACCCAGGGAAAGGCTCACAGGTATGAGGCATTGTCCTCAATTGCCACGATCACCAGATGCCCCCATTAGTGGAGACAGCAAAGAGTTCCTCATCAGCTTCATCAGCATCCACCCTCTTAACACAGTGGACCACGCCCTTGGTGGTGACTGCCACATGTTACTCTCCTTCCTCCCTCTGTCCCCAACCATCCCATGCACCCTGCCACTTCTTGTTGTCAGCCCTTTGGAAGGGGCCACTCACACTCCTCAATAGCCACTGAGGCAAGGTTGCTTCTGACCGCTTCTCAGGGCGGAGCTCATCCCTCCATTCTCTGACCTGATGCCTCCCGGCTTTCCCTGTCTCATTCTTTCCTGGGTGGACTCTGATGGTTGGGGCCCTTGTTCAGGGGCGCCCGCCCCCTCCTCACCTGGCCTGGACTTCCCTGTGCCAGCCTAGCCCGATATCTGTAGGTTACCAAGGGCATCCTGCAGCATCAGCGTTAGGTCGTGCTTGATTTTGTCCCATTTCATTGCCTCATATTCTTTTTTTTCATTCTTCCTTTCCCTTTTCCTTCCTTTCCCTTTCTTTCCACTAGCTTTATAGCAATATAATTTTCATGCCCTCAGATCCATCCATTAGGGTGTAAAATCCAGTGGTTCTTAGTCTCTTCAAAGTTTTGCGGCCATGACCACAATCAATTTTAGAGCTTTTCTATCATCCCCTAAAGAAAGTGTACCCATGAGCAGTCCCTCCCCATGTCCTCTCTCCCAAGTCCCAGGAAAGCACAAATCTACTCTGTCCCTATAGTTTATGTAAATGAAATCCTGCAATGTGACCTTTGCTTCTGGCCTCTCACTCAGCATCATGTTTTCGAGGTTCATACATATTGTGACAAGGATCAGACCTTTTGTTCCTTTTATGGCTGCGTGAAATTCCATTATATGGATATGCCTCATTTTGCTTATCCATGCATGAGGTGGTGGCCATTTGGTTGTTCCCACTTTTTGTCTATTATGAATAATGCTGCTGTGAACATCCATGCACAGGTTTTGTGTGGACATTTGTTTTAATTTTCCTGAGTAAATTTCTAGGAGTGGAAGACTCTGTTAGATTTTATTTATTTATTAGATATTTTTATGGAAGACTCAGTTTATTTTGGTCTGCTCAGGAAGCTTTCCTTTACCCCTTTTCATGGTAAAGGATGCTTAGTCAAAGGGGGTGCATGGCCTTATTGTGGCCAACCATATGGCGTGAGACCTGGGTCAGGCCTCTCTGATGCTCCCTTTGGGGCTTTACAGTTGCAGTTGGAGGAGAAGCAACTGTACCTCTGATGTCACGGGCCTGGGAGGGAAGGTTGGGCCTCTGGGCCTCAGGTCCTCCAATGGTGAAGGCCTGTCTGCTATGGGAAAGAGGCCACCCAGGCAGGCAGGGATGGACTTGACCTGCAAAGGGAGGACAGCTCTGCATCCTGTACCCAGGTGCTGTCCTGTGGCCCCTTCTATGTCCCCCCAGGTCCATGGGATTCCCCCCCGGACACATGCACTTGAAACTACCTCTTTGGTTCTTAGCTTTTCTGGTTGTGTTTCTATCATTTGTAACTGGAAAAGTCCTGGGCACTGGAATGAAATTCAACCAGTATCTTCTGAATGTTAACAGTTTTCAAGGCAGCATGCAAGCCAATTGAGATGGTCAGGAAATGAGCAAGGTGTGTCCCGTGCTCCTGGAGCTTCTGATGAACTGAACCAGTCTCCAGATACATTTATAAGTCTCTCTGGACAAGTCCTTGATGAAGACCCCAGGGCCCACTGATGTTAGAGGTGGAGCCAGGGCCGGACCCCCTCTGCAGGCTGGCATGATTTCACAAGCAGGTGCTTTAACAATATACAGAAGAGACCGTTTGGAAGGAAGTACAATAGAAGTAGGGAGATACAAACAAATGACTGGGATTTGCATATGTTCAGTGCATCTTAAGGACATTTTCTACATCTTTAGCCTAAGGGGAACATTTCAATTCAAAAGAAAGATAAAAAAATAAAACTGAGAGCATTTGAGGTAATGCTTTGAACCTTAAAAGAAAGATGTGAAGTAGCTGAGATCTATTAGAATTGTGCTTCCTCCACAGTGATCTCTCCATTAAGATTCTCTGTTGAATGAGGAGGGAAGGAGAGAACAAATTCCGCGGGTGGGGGGGTGGGGGGCGGCGTTATTCATTGACTACAGCCCGGGAAGTGACCAAACCATTAGAATGAGGGCTGACCCTCCCTGTTCCTGGCTGAAAACTTCATCTCACTGATGCCAGGGGTTCTTGTTTGCAGAGTAGAAGAGTGAACTTCACAAACACTCAAGATAGGATAGCCAGGCAGAGACTTTTATTTAGAGATAAAGGGAGAGGACAGAGCTCCTGGCTCACGCAGGGAGGGGACAAGAGAGCCCCTAGTTGTGTGCTGTCTAGGGGATTTATAGGCAATTGAGGATTTTCAGGAACATGATACAGGGCTTAGGGGTGTGGACTTGTTAAGTGGTCTTAGAATGTTTATCCTTGATGAGATATTAAGTCTCTTTTCTCATTAGTGTTCCAGATAATTCTGCAACATTAACATAAGAAATTTACTGCAGATTTCTTTCTGAGAATAGCACCTTCTTGGTCTGGGAGCATATCAAGACTGCTTGCCCTGCCCTCAAGGTGGGCTGAGTTATTGTCGGTTGGCTAAAGAGTTTAAAGGCAATTTAAGATGGAATCTTTCTTGCTTTTACTATGTTGTTTATGGCTGGGCTTGCTTGACATTATTAATTGCCAGGTTGCAAATCACCTGATCAGGTCTGAAGGAGGAAAACAGCATATAGGCCTGGGCCTTTTAGCATGCTGAAGTGAATCTTTCACATCATTACAAATGATAGCATAATAAAAACATGGGCTATGCTAAGATACTTTTCTTGATCTGGGAATATTAACTGATCTCACTGAAGAATTACTCTAGAGCTTAAGGTTTAGCACGGAGTTTTGGTAGGGGGTTCCTTTGCCTATAGTTACATAGCTCTGACTGTAATTATCCTGCCTTGCTTTTTCCAGAGGCCTTCACCCTCCTCTGTCTAAGCCCATGGTCCCTGCCTCATCATCATTAGGTAAGAAATAGTCCAGTGGTCCTGCCCAAACTAAAAGAGCCCATCCAAGCTGTTAATTAAAATTGTCAACATGACACACCATGGCCTCCTGTGGGCCTCAGCCTGGAAGACCACAGTGCCATGGACTGCTTCTGTCTGCACCAGCTGGGCACCAGCCACCAGGAGGTGGCTCTCAACAGACACCAGATCTGCTAGTGCCTTGACTGAGTTCCCCAAGAGAGCAGAGAGACATTGCCAGCCGCTGCCCTTCCCAACCCACACTCGGAGAGCTGGGACCCAGCAAGAGTGCTGCTTTCAGAGGGACCAGGCTGCCTGCCCGGGAGCTGTCTGGCTGCTCCGTGGGGAGGGGCTGACAAGCCCAGGGGCACACGTGCCCTGGATCCCTAGGGAAGAAGGTCCAGGGGCTCCAGCTGGAGGACGGTGGACCCAGAATCTGTCTGCGTGGGGTGGGTGAGCAGGACTTATAGAAGTTGAGTTGGGTTCAGGAGGGGCGCCAGAAGCAAAATGTCCTGGGGCAGGTCTTGATCCTTAGTTTGCACAGGGCTTATATTAACACAGCAGCTTGCAGAGAATTCTGCCTGTTAAAACTCAAGCGCCTTGGTCTGTACCCCTCGGAGAGAAGCCTGTAGCCTGCCACATTTTATATGTAAATGGTCCTGGCATTTCACATTAGGATGTTTAACGAATGTTTCCCTGTTATGTGTTCTTCTAGGTGCAGGCTGTTACCTGCTGAAATAGCTCAAACCCTGCTGGTGGAAAATACTTAATTCTGACAGACACACAGCGCTGAGCCCTGCAGCTACATGTGTCAGAGCTACAGGCCCCTGCGCTCACTCACACGGTGTGCACCCTGGCTTGCTGGCGCAGCTGCACTTACGAGTGGGTATTTAGAGCAAAACAAAAATACCTAATAGCTAAGCACTCATTTAAATGCACCTCATGGGATCATCCCCTGAGGGCACTGGATGCTGTCAAAGTAGGCAGTTTGACTGAATGGAGGCCTTGGGTGAGGAATTGCTCAGAGGATTCCAGAAGACTACTTCATTTGAACAATAACAAGCTCTACCTGGCAAGATGAATACCTGTGGCTGAAGTACGCGTTGGAATCTGCTTTAAAGAGCGTCCACATTCAATAGAGTAATGCACCTTTTAGTCTATATTTGGGTGGCTCTCTCCATTTCGTTGTGTGACTATTATTACAGTGTCCCATGTGACATTGCTAGTATCTGGCCATTTTGACTTATAAAATTACAATATCATATGGGTGGGCCTGCAAGGTGATATGATTCTTATTCAGTAGACTTCCAGGGATGAATTAGTTGTCGAAAATGGTAATTATTTTAAATTTTAGGTCATTTTCATATAGTGGCCTCTCTGTTTAAATTAGAGTAAATGAAAGTTAAAGAAAACTAGAGAAAAGCTCTAATTTAGTGGAGTGTTAATTTCTTCATAGGCTAAAATGACTAGGATTCCTACGGAAGGGTAGGACTTGCTCATGAGAGCTGCTTTACTCCTCTGTCCATCATTGCTTTTTGTGAGAACCTAAAACAGGGTGAAAACTCCTGCTTATTCGGCCCTTTTGTTTCTCTTCTGATGCACCCCTCCTGGTCTTCATTCACTGAGGAGGGCTCAATGGAACAGAGGATACAGTTTACTAGTGAGAAAGCATTCCTTACTAATTTGCATGCCTGAAAATGCATGTAAAGGTAGCTTGAATGTGTCTGTAAAGCTGGACAAAATTTCACACAAATATATACCATAACTTGGGGGTAAGAACAATGAAACCATTTTTTATGTCTTTAGGAGGTAAGTGGATGTGCCTTGAGATTGCCTTGTGTGTACCTGTGGGAGACACCTGAGCTAATTCCAGAGGTGAAGGTTCACTGTTCCAAGGTCAGGAGGTTCAGGATCTGGTGTTGAGAAATCTGGGCCTGGCCCCTCATGGGGCCCAGTATGTTTTAAGGAGACGCTGTAAGGAGGAGAGGCAGCCCCTCGCCCTCAAAGATAATTCTTTTATTTTACCTGTATACAAGCTGGAAGGTGCAGTGTGTGCAGTGTGACTGGGGAAGGTCAGGGGAGCCAGGGAGTGGGGAAGAGGAGAGGGTAGGAGGGGAGCAGGGAGAGAGATGGAGGGGAAAAAGAGAGGAGGAGAGGGGAGAGATGGATGAGGGGAGCAAGACAGGCACTGCGATGGGCTGTCACTTGTTCATTTAGGGAAAAAGTTTGCAGAATTTTTAATATGACTGGAGGTCATTTCCTTAGCTCAGATTGAATTTTGCTTCCTCTAAAAGGCTGATAATAATAATGATAATTAATAATATTAATAATAATTAGCAATCATTATAATAGTAGTAGTTAAGGAGCAGATAAAATATGCCAGGCACCCTTACACTACACTACACACACACACTCCTCACAATAACCCTGAGTTAGTTGCTGTTATCTCCGTCTCAGAAATCTTAGGCACAGAATAACTTGTGTTTAAGTTTCAAGTTTGAGTAACTTGCACAATTTATTTTTATTGTAATCTCTTAGAGTTGGAGAGTGCTGAAATGGGAGACCAGGATTCAAATCCAGGGAAGCCAGTGCATATTGTGCTCTAACCCCTACACGGCACTGCCCCCTCTTCCGTGTGTTCTGCTTTCCTTTGTCCCTGGGGAAGCACAGAGAATAAAATCTCACCCGTAGCATCTCCAACACCCTTCCCAACCACAAGGAATTATTTTTCTGTTTTTAGGTTCCCTGTTACTGCATCAGATATCTCTCTTTAATTATGTAGTCAATAGGTATTAATAACCTTAGTTGTGTTTGGTAAATTACATGTATCCATCCTACAGAACGGTCCATTGCACCTATTTAGCTATTCATTCAAGCTTCCTTAAAGATGTTCAACAGCTCTTTTCATTTTTAATAACTTGGATAAAAAGCATTGAACTGTTACAGAAATAGTGAATAATACAGTATTGTCATATTTACATAAAAAGTGAATTGAAGTGTAGGACAGAGAATCAATGGTGTCCTCTGTCAGCTGAAACCATTTCCTGGTGTGAGGAGGCATCCCTTGATGTGGGCTCCATGAGGGCAAGGATTGCATCTTTTTCTTCATTCCTACACTCTCATAGCCCAGAATAGCATTTGGAACCAGAGGCACCAGCAGTATCTGTGGAGGGAACAAGCAAATGAATGAATGTAGGTAGATAGGGTCAAATAAATTGTTTTGAACACCTTTGAATGCATGCTCTGCAAACTACCAGCTGTGACCCAGCCCTGGTCCTGTGTATGGACCACAGTATTAGGACCATTAATGTCAGAAATTAGACTTCTAGGATGCCTCATCTCCATCCACTAGGCTTTAGGATTGCTCACCTCCCTTTTGATTTTGGCGCTGGTGGGAACCAGGTCCCACTCCATGTCCATGCAGGCATTGCTAGTCAATCCCAGAATTCTCAATGAGACAGGACCAGGTTGCAGGATCTCTGTACCCCACGTAGACACAACCAATCCATCAGAGGTGGCAGGGCAGATGGGTTCTCTCCACCAGCCCTCTCTAGGGTGGAGATAGAGCTTGGGGAATGGGTTTAATAGGCAAATCAGTAGAAGAAGGAAGGACTATGAGACCTTTTTGTTATGCTGCAGACCTCTGTAGTTGAGGTCACCTGCAGGATGGTTTGTCCGTGGCTCCAAACCACTTTGTCATTACTTAATGTAACCACACCTCTGGGCCTCGTAAGCGACGAGTTGCCAAGGCACTGTCCTTTCAGACTGTTCCTGGAATGAGAGTGGAGAACGATATACTTTTTTATGTATATTACCTCTTTATTGACTCAAATAAAAACCACCCCGAAATCAATTACCCTCCATTAAACCTAAGTATTCAGTACATATAAAATGAGTAGGGGTTTACCATGTGGCTTGCTGATGGAAGCGGCCCAAATGAGAAACAGGAAATAAACAGCCAGGTGCAAATGCCAACATGAGAATAAATTCACAAAGAGCAGAAGTGAGTGGTCCAGGTTAGATAAGAAACACTGGACGATGTGGCAGGCCTGGAAGAGATCCCAGAGCCCAGCGAGCAGCCACTCTGCTGGGGTGGAAACTGTGTCTTGCAAGAAGCTCACCTTTAAAGACAGATTGTCAGGAGTGCACGCTGCAAGGGCAGGCCACTGACCATGTTTGCTTCCATAAAGTCAGAAGAAAATAGCAGGCGTCTCCCGGCAAGCACTGTGGAGTGACCCTCAGTTCTCCATCAGCACCCAACGCAGAGATGTAGTTTCTTCCTGCTTTGATGAGGGCACCTTTTGAACGATAGCAAAGTGTACTTGTTTTAGGGGGTGTTGGTTCACTGCAGTTTGGCTCTGAGGCATCACGGTGGCTGAGGGACTGGTGCCCCAAGACAGAAGACATCCAAACACAGCACAGGGCTTCAGTTGTGGAAGGGCCAAAAACGCAGGTGTCCCCGGCACTGTGATGACATGCCATCGCATTTCCCATGTGCAGGGGGAGAGGTTGAGCCCTGTTAACTTCACTCTTTTCACCATTAGCATCTTCTAATAGGGTAATGATAATGATGGTAGCTCACACTCACTATGAGTCAGTCCTCTTCTGAAGGGGACAGACAAGAAAGCCAGTGACAGCTGTCCTGCGCATCTTACAGCGAGGGACCAACCAGCTCGTCTCAACTCTTACAGGTAGAATGCGATGGACCCCAAAACATCCAGACTCAGGGTCTGTGCTCTATCCAATGTGCCCTATAGAGGCTCCCTACATCCCTCCTACCTCCCAATGTCCTGAAGAAACAGCCCCACCCTGGGCGTCTCCCACACACAAACACAAGAGGGCATTTTTCTTGTTCAGCTCCCAAGTTGCCATCTGCAGAAATTTCCCTTTGGTTTCCTATGTCAGTATGTTATTAATATCATCAATTGCCTGTAGAGCCTTCCAGAGCCCTCATTATATAGAGCCAAGTTACAGTCATTAGCTGTTCATTGGAAATTCCCTAATGAAGTTTATCAGTACTTTTACATATTTAATGTCCAGGATAAAAATGCATCATAAATTCAACAAGGATGGGGAGGAATAGATTATATTCATATAAAAATCAGATCAACCTGTAAGCTGGATAGTAAATTGGCTTAGTTCATCAGGTAAAAAAAAAAAAATCCCATGTTGTAAGAAAGGAACATGGCATAAGCTTTAATATGGATTCTGAGTCCCCAGTATCCCTTTTCTCTTGCATTTTACAGTCATAACTGACTGATGTATCATCCCCTGAGGTAGGTAGACTAGTCGCCATGGAGATGTCCACATCCTAAGCCCCAGAAGTTGCAAATGTGCCACCTTACATGGCTCAGGGGCTTTGCAGATGGGATTCCAATAAGGTGGGGATGGGAACATGATCCCGGCTTATCCAGGAGGCCAGTATGATCACAGGGGTGCTTTCAGGAGGAAGGCAGGTCAGAACCAGTGAGGACGGGAGCAGAAATTGGGGTGGTGCTCCCATGAGCCAAGAACCTCTGGCACCTCTGGTGGCTGGAAAAGGTAAGAGGCAGGTCCTCCCCTGGAGCCTCTGGGATGAGCACCACACATTGCCGTTAGTCCTCTGTAACCGCCTTCAGATTTCCGACCTCCAGAACTATAAGGTACACATTAGTGCTGCCTTAAGGTTTTGTGCTTGAGGCCATGTGTTATAGCAGATAGAAAATGAATGTAACCCCTTGAGTGGAAAGTCTCCAAGGGCTGGGTAGGGCATGTTTCTCTAACTTCTGTAAACTCATGATCGAGGGCAGTGCATGGACCATAACAGGCATAACATATGTGTTGATATGACATGTAAATAAACAAAATGAGTGGGTGAGTGTAGATTCTGACTAAAAATGCTTTAAACATTCCTAACCACATACCCCACTAACAAAAAATGGCCTGGCTGTGGTGTGGGAAGCCGTATCCTGACATTCACCTGGGCACTGGGACTCCACTCACCGAGTGTGGGGGCACCTGCGTCAGCGCTGGTATAATTTCCCACCTGCCTGCCCAGTTCACAGGTCTCTATTACAGTGCTCACCCTGAGACTGTACAAAGCTTCAAAACCCATTCTATGTAGTCGCAGTCTATCAGAATTGATAGGAATTGAATAGAAATCAAATATAACTGATGGGAAGTACTTGCCAACTCTCTCTAGAGGCAGGAGACACAGCTGGATCTTTGGAAACCATGCAGGTGGGAGGGGCAAGTCTCCGGCATTTCCTTCACTTCCTTTATGCTGCAGACCTGCACGGTGGAGGCAGGTTGGAGAACGCAGCTCCCACTTGCCCCCAGACAACCATGCACTTCTGCCACGTAAGCACATCTCCCAGGTCTCGTAAGTGAGTGGCAGAAGGTGGCCTTAACAATTACAGATTGTTTCTTTCCTCCATAGAGGAAAGCATCTTTGCTTTCTTTCCTAGATTACCGCTTTATTAATTCCAACAGAAGCCACCCCAGAAAACAAACTTTCACTTTAAATTAAACATAAGAATGCAGTACGCATAGAATGAGCAAGGCTTTAAGATGTAGCATGCTGAATGAGGCGATCAAAAATGCAAAATAAGAAATAAATACTCTGGAGCAGCTGTTGTCATATAAGAATATGTTCCCAGGCAGTGGGAGCAATAGGTCAGAGGCAAGTAGGAAACTCTGAACAAAGTGGCAGCAGGTTTGTGGGAGACAATGGGCCTCAAGGCATTGGAGTGAAGAACTACCTTTTGCAAAAATGTTTCTTTATAAATCATCTTTAAAGAAAAGCCATGTTAGTTAGGAATGCATTCTGTTGGGAATACATCACTTTGTTGTCATTTCTTTTTCTTTACCTAAAAACAAAGGAAGGCAGCAGAAGTTCTTTCCCATCTTGTACCAGTGTTCTGTCCTCTCCGAAGTCCCTTCTGAGGAGCGGGGCCAGTCGTGTGACCGGCCGCATCCTGGACCCACTCTTGCCACAGTGGTGGGGAAGTGAGGGTGGGAACCCTCCAGATGCAGACAAGCATCTGTGCTCACCAGCCCTTCCCCGTGACCTCACCTTGGCTCAGGGATGTCGCTCAGGAGATGAGAATTCTTGAAGCAACCTTTAGCAGTTTAAATCTCCACTCCCATTGGTTGTTAAATTTTGCTGACTTTTCTCTTTGCTTGTGTATTTAATCCTTTCTTTGCTTCAGCAGTTCAGTGGACAATGAATCAGAAACCCACAGTTCAGGACTTCATGCGACTGCTCCGAGTCAATGGAACTACTGGTACATAGGGAAACACTTGGCGGCATTGCCCTGACCTGGCATCACGGCCCCCCCTCCTCTCATTGGCCACACTGACCTCCTTTGAGCGTCTCAGCAATGTGCGTTTTCTCCCTCGTGGGGTCTCCGCATCCAGAGTTTCCTTTTCCCCATTGATTTTTGCAGTGTAGTCTCTTAAGTTCCCCTCTTCTTCATCTGGGTCTCAGCAGAAATATTGCTGGGGCTGTATGGTCCATCCCCAGGGGCTAGGACCATGTCCTGGAAATCAAGGTCTCCATACGAGGGAAGGGCAGTCGCCTTTCCCGCCTCCTGCCCAGGTTCTCACCCACCCAGCAGGCTTCCCTTGTGCTTTCTGCAATGAGAATTCCTTAAAAAATAAACAGCTTTTCAACTTAGAAAATCTCCATGTATGCCCCAAATATAAGTTCTAATTGCCCATGGAGTGCAGTAGCATTGAACGGATTCTTTCTTTAAAATATAAGAATAACTCACACGTAAGAGCCTTTCCATATGCTGGCTCTCTCCCAAGCCCTTTAGCTATAAGAACTAACTTGATCCTGACAAGAACCCTGGGAGACAGGAACTATTAATATTCCGGAGTTACTGGTGACAAATCTAATGTACAAGAGGTTAAGTCACTTGCCCAGGGTTGCACAGCTAGTGACAGAGCTGGACCCAGGTGGCCTGGCTCCAGATGGCTGTGCCATGGAAGAAATTAGCATCTTGTAAAAACACAGCTGAGTGACCAAAGGCAAAAATCAGCCTCGCCCATCTTAGAAAGAACCATATTTCCAAGCCGAGTAAGTTATATTTTGCAGGTTATATGTTTCCCCAAACCAAAAACCTGAAAAAGAAAAGTATCTACTAAGACTGAACAGATGTGTAGCTTGAGATCCAGTGAGCCCACTCCTAAGTCTATACCCAACAGACAGGTGTGAATATGCCCATCTAAACAAAGGGGCTGGAATGTCCATAGCCGTACTGTTTATTTAAGTCGGAAATGGAAACTGCCCACATGGTTACCAAGAGTAGAATGGGATAATAAACTAACAAATCATACTAAACGGCCGTGAAAACGAACAGTGTCAGCTGTACACTGCAACAGAAATAAGTCTCACAAATATAACCACTTATTGTCATTTTATTACAATGAACTCAAGCCGGTTGGGAGAAGGAAGACCTCTGCTGGGGAGGAAGATGCAGAGGGCTCTCACCTGTCTTCAAGCCCTCCTGGGGCCCCCAGTGCCCTGTGGTTAGCCCAGGTCTCGCTGCCCACCTGAGCACCAGCTCCTTCTATCCAGTGCCCACCCTGGGATCCTTCTCATGGGTCCTCCGGGCTGCGCCAGATTTGGGGATTCCAGCCTGAGGAATTTCAGCTGGTTCTGGCCTGCTGCCGAGGAGGTAGAGCGAGAAGGAAACTTCAGCCCAGATTTATTTGTGGGAGATGAGGGGAGGGTGCCTCAGTTTCATAAATGTTAGTGGCAGAGGAAATGTGGGCAGCCTCCTGAGATGGGGGAAGCAGTGTGTGTTCATTAAAGCCTGAGGCATTTGTAAAATTGTGCTTCTAGAAAATCACCCTGAAAAATAATTGGGAAAGTAATCCATCACGGCATCCAAAAGGATGTTTATCACAGTGGTCTTTAGGATAGTAACATGTATGAAACTGCTTATATGTCTGAGGACCGGGAAGTGCTTACATGGAGTCTAGCCACAGGTTGAAATACAGTGAGTCGATAAAATGCATCATTTTGAATATGATGCTGCCCCCTGCAAAATGTACTTACTGACATGGGAAAATAGCAGTTATATACAGTTAAAATGAAATTAAGTTACAGTGCAATGTGCACAGCATGCTTTTTAAAAAAGTCAATAGCAACTGTAATATGTTTTTGAGTAAAACAGAAAATATTCTTCATACATCATATTAATTTGTACCTTCATCTTAAAATTGCACTGGAGCAAGATAATAGTTTTAGAAAAAATAATGAAAAATGATGTATCATTCCTTAGTAGAGCAAGGTTACTGCCTTACTCTTTAAAAATTTTTTTAAAAATAATTACAGATTCACAGAAAGTTGCAAAGAAACCTACAGTGAGGTCCCTGCACCCTTCACTAGACCTGTCCCAATATTAACATCTTGCATAACTATAATAAAGTATCAAAATCAGGAAACTGATGATCTTGTCCAATGCACAGAATTTATTCAGGGTTTCCTGGTCATGCATGCACTTGAGTGTGTCTGAAATTTTACCAGGTGTGTAGTTTGGGGTCACCAGCACCACAAACATGGGATATACAACCCTTTCCTCCAAAGCTCCCTGATACTGATTCTTCTCACCTGTCCCCAGTTCTCTCTCTTTTCCTAACTCCTGGCAACTGCTAGTCTTTTCTCATCTCTATAACTGTGTTATTTCACAAATGTTATGTGAGTGGAATCTTCAGTGTGTATCCTTTTAAGATTGGCTTTTCCACTCCAGATGGTGTCCTGGAGGTTTAGTTGTTCTGGGCATTAGCAACTCTTTTTTTTTTTTTGGTTGCTGAGCAGTATTCTATGGTATGGGCCTACCACACTTTGTTTAACCATTTACCTGTTAAATGACATCTGGGTAGTTTTCAGTTCAGGATGTAAAGCTGCTATATTAGTTTACAAGTTTCTGCATAGGAAATCACTATAAATGCCCAAGAATGTAATTGCTGTGTGGTATGGAAAGTACACTTTTAATTTAAAATGAGCTGCCAAACTATTTTCCAGAGCAGCTGTACCATTCTGTATCCCCAAGAGCAGTGAATGGGTGGCCACTTTCTCCACATTGTCACAGGCGATTGGCATTCAGTGGCTTTTGTGAATGCATATGTTTTCATAAGAAAAACAGAAAGCTGAACGATACACACCAAAGATGGTTAACCACCGTGGTGGGTGAGGTTGATAAGATTGCAAATGATGTTCCTTTTCTCCCTCTAAGTTTTCCACTTTGAATACACGTTGCTTTTAGGAAAAACAGTGATGGCTTTATTCAACTAAGTATTGGGACACTCTTGGCCTGGGGCCACAATCAAATGGCATCAGCATTGGAAATCAAAGCTCTTATAGGCTGAAATGTGCATGTTTCTATGGGTTTATGTAGCAAGGGTCCTTCTCTGGCTGAACATTTTGGAAGAAATGTTGAGTTTGCTTCCTATTAATTGTATCCATGTTTTACTGTTGTGGGTAAAGATAGTTTGAATTTAACCAATATTTAACTAAGTCAAACACAGTACAGATTAGACTGGCATGCCTTGGTAATTACAAGTGAGGGAAAATAAGAGATGTGTTGAGAACCACAATTTTCAGTTGGCAGATAAAGGGAAAATGATTGGCTGGTGGTGGTGCATTGGAGACAAGGTTTCTGAGGGAATCTGTTCATTTTTGTTCTGAATTCAAGATCAATCTGAATTCACCATTCCTTTCAAAATCCAATTTAACTCCAGAGGGACACATGCAGAGATTATGTTTAGTGTTGGGTTTAGCACCAAAGCCTAATATTTTAATCTATTTTAAACTGAAACGAAGATTATAAATTGCACTTCTTATTATGTTGAACTCTACCCAATGGAACTGATTTTCAACTAAATCATTTTTTTCTTCATTGTTAGGGTAGAATTAATTAGAACTCTGGACAGATTGTATTTGTTCTTGAGTTTCCCAAACTCCTGGGAAGTTTGCTGTTTTGGGGAGTGTCAGGCTTGAACTATTCCACATGGTCCCCAGCCCCCACACCTGCAGACAGAGAATCTAACTCTCCTCTTGACTTTAGGTTTTCTTTCTGGTTTTCTGAATCTCTAAAGTCTCCCTTATCCTGGGACCTCACAAAGGACTTCTAGACAAAGTCGTTCAGGTTGGAGGCTCTGACCAGCAGCCTTTATGGGGCAGGGCTGGTGAAAGTGAATTAACATGTGACACTCCAAACTCTCAACTCTGTGGTCAGAAAACAAAGGGGAAAATGCCAGACATCCTAACTGCACCTTGCCCAGAGTTCAGCTACCTTGTTGTTTTTCTCCATAGAAATTTGGGTGACAGATGCACTGGTGTCCCTACTACGTTGTGATTTCCCTATAAAGAGTCCCCTTACCAGCGGGAGGAGAGGAGAGAGGCCATCATTTCCTTCGACCCTGAAGCCTCAGCTACTTTGTAAGACCCATGTTTTCACACTCTTGGAATTCAAGACACAGAGATACACGAGACAGGAAATGGGGACCTGACAACAGGCATTGGAATCTCCCCTCCCCTGGTCTTCTGAGCCACGTTGCCATGTGGACAGGAGCAGAGCGGTCATTCTGGCAAACGCTGAGCAGGCTCCGGAAGAGCACCTGACCTATAGGATGTTCTTAGTACATATGTGTTGACTCCATGAGTGAATGAAAGGAATAGACCCTTAAGGGAATTCAAGTGTTTTCTCAACTTCTCTGCATTGATATCTCGCAGGCCCTTCAAAGGCATTTTCTCATGGCTGGCAACCCAGTGTCCCAGGGAAAAAACCTGTTGTAAAATGATGGCACAAGTTTAGGAAGGTTCAGTGTGTGATTGGATCTGGTGACCTTCTGGGGACGACGTGTTGGCTCAAACACTGTTGGCAGCTCCGAAGTGGGGATTATTATGGAAGGCCTCTGAGAAAGTACAGCCCATGGAGAGGTCAGTACAGGAGGTCCTGGGGTTTCCTTGTCCTGAACAAGCCCAGAGTATCTCCATTAGTATGGACTGAAAAGAGCCAGCAACAAGGTCTCCCTTGGGAGATGTTGCTTAACATGCTGCTCTTCCTTTAGAATGTAAAATCTGAATAAGAGACATGGTCCTGAGTATTTCTGCTTGGATTATATCTAGTGTGTCAAACTAGTATAAACCTGTTTCTAAGAATTGAAAGTCCGTATTCCTTTCCTTGCTTTAAAGCCCCTATTTCAGAGGCTCTCTGTGAGTTGCCAGGTATAAACTATTACTAAAGAATTTTAGGGATTTTATTCAATGTATGCTTTTGGACAGAACTCTGGATAAGTTGCCTTGGTAAATAAATATCCAGAGAGCCTGTTTTGTCATAATAATGTCCCCATAGCACCAGGATTAGGACAGCTCACATTTTATCCTGAAAAAGTCTACAATGTTTACGTTATATCATCTATAGTAAATAATTTTGGTGCACCGTTATGCCCCTTTAGCATAGATTTCCACACGCAACTTCAAGGGTAGGTAAGGAGCGTGTTGAAGAAATATTGTCCTTTTGCAAAGAGTAACACTTGGGCTAAGAAGTCAGATACAATACATTTTCATAAATTGAAAGGTTTTCTTTACACAGGGAGGCAGAGCACAAGAGAAACTATTCATGTGGACTCTAGTCAGACAGAGCTGGGTTCGAATCCCACCTCTGCCACCTGCTACATGGCAATTTACTTAATCTCTTTAAGCTCCAGTGTCACCATCTATAAGTGAGGATAATGATAGGCTCTAGTCCTTAGGGTTGCTTGTATAAGTAAAGGAGATAATACAATATGTTTTAAGGTTCTCACCATTGGTGATCGGTGCATATTTATGTATGCTATTGGCAATGTTAATTCTTACAATGACTGCTCTTCTTTAGCTTAGAGGGCTGGTGCTTTGCTCACATTTTGAGGCCGATCTTACTTCTATATGGAAATATTATCCCTTAGGACAGACTGTTTTGTAAACAGCTTGTTGGCAGGTCTAATCAAGAATACAGGCTGATACTTGTATCAAAAATACAGGTTGCTACAGGCTGTTACACGTTTCAGTCCTGGTTGTTGAATCTTCAATGTCTTGGAGTGACTGAGTTTCAAACAAGTGCCTCTTTTAAACTGGTCCACAGTAAGAGTGTTTCATTTAAAGTTCTTTGGTTGCGAAATCTCTGCCTAAGCAAAGGTAGAAGCTTCTATAGGAACATCTGGGTACACTTCTGCCATCAGGCAAAATGGAACTGCAGGGGCCAGATTCAGTTTCCTATCTGAAACAACCAACAGGCAAGTAAAAGTACATGGCTTGTCATGTTTAAGACACCAAAGCTAAAACAACAAAGGCCAGAGGGGCAGGGAGCAAAGGAGGTGAGCCCCAGAGCTGCTTCAGCTTGCGGCCTTGAGTTTTGGGAGTGTGGTACAGAGGGCGTCAGGGGGCCTGGCAGACCCCATGAATTGGGAAGTGGAGCTAAGAGCTTGGAAAGACCATGGCAGCTAGCGCTTGGAGCATGGAGGAGGACCAGCCAGAAGAGAGCTGTACACATAGCACTTCAGAAATATGCCTGGGGTTCTCCTTGGGGATTCAGCTCTGTGTGTGAAATTAATGCATGTATGCGAGCAAACTGCCTGAGATCTAGGAAAGAGCCCCCAGAAAGAATGAGAGATAACAGGCCTGGCACACACACTGTGCTGGGAATAGTGCTTATGTCCTTCTGTCAGCCTGTTTAGGAAACCTCAAGATTCATGGGTCACTGGGTAAAGTACTCAGAAAGGTCTTTCCTCAGTAGTGGGGAATAATGAAATCAAGCACTAGTCCTTTTCAGCCTAACGAATCTTCAAAGCAAGATCTAAAATGATCAAAGTTTCCAAGTAACTAAACTGTGTCCCAGAATAAAGCTCAAGATTTCTAAGAATACAAAGATGTCCAGTGGCCAACAAGGTAAAACTCACAATGTCTGACATCCAGTCAAAATTAGTAGGCATGCAAAGAATCAGGAACACCTGGTAATGGGGAGATTGATCAATTAATCAAACTAATCAAAAATTGGTATAGCTATTGCAATTAGCAAATAAGGGTATTAAAACAATTATGATGTTATTCTTTATATTCAAAGAATCTAGTTAAATATTTTTTCTTATTCTTGAAAATGAAATTAATTAGGACTGTAGATAGATCTTTTCTTTTTAAAAAATAGCACTTTCCAGAAAGGCTGGGAAGTTTGTTCTGCTGGGTGTGGCTTATAGTTGCAATTGCTAGCTGGTACACCATGGATACTGACAGCCTGTCATTCTCCAACACCTCTCTACACTCAAAAAAAAAAAAAAAGCTGGTGTTTTCCTATTTCTGAGTATTTTGGCATTTCTTAACTGGCAGCTTTCCAAAAGGTTTTCCTGATGATGTTAACTTTGGCTCTCTGTTCCAGATGAATTACACTCCACTGGCATTCACACTTAAAACAATGGCTCCAAGCTGGTGTTATCACCCACATAAAACCCTAAGGAAGTCTACGGTAAACATGAACCCAAATAGCAAAGCCATTTGTATTTTAAAACAACAGACAATTACTTTTCCAGGTTAATTCCAGGAGTCAAAGACAGGAGAAGAGTGTCAGACAACAGGCTACAAATGGAAAACATTTCCTCCTATTACTTTTATCCACTTCAAAGGACACCCCTTTGATCTAAATAAATCCACACACCAGTTTGAGGGGTGGTTTACCCCCAGGATCATGTGCTCCGTTACCTACCTTCTGGGAATGATAATAAGTAGCCGGTGTGCCTCGGCATCATTATCACTGCCCTTTTGGAAATATCGTTGCCAGAATTTCAAGACTGCAACTGACCAATTAAATCCAGAGGATTTGTAAAATGCTAAACTTGACTAATACCTTAATATCATATGAAGGTTAATCTCACCCTGTGGCAGGATGGGACATGGTATTTATTGCTTTGAGCATGTTTCTGTTTTCTGTGAGAGGAAGTGTTACATGAAATAGGATTGTCTGGGGTTAGTCTCTGCTTCAAGCCAGGATGAACATACTCTGGAAGTGAGAAATAGATCTTGTTCTTTTCTGTATTCTGTTTTTACCCTTTGAACTTCACACTCTGGACTAAGCCCAGAGAATTCCTGAATTAAATTGATTCAATGCATTTGGCCTAGAACTGGACATATGAAGGGGAAAGTGGTGCAATGCCTTCCCAGGCAATTCATTTTAACAAAGAGAGAGTCTGACTTTTTTACTTGGGAAGATTAAAATAACAACACGGGGACTTCTGCTTCTGGCCAAGATGAATTTGCTGTTGCCAAAGCAACCCTCTTTTTGACAACATGGAGAAATATGAACGTGAGCAAAGTTTCCATGACCAATGTATTAAAGAGTAGTACATGTGATTGATGCTTAGGGATAGTCCTTTATTAATACTTTTTTATATCTGCTATTTACTGATAGCTTCCCAGAGACAAAATCATAGTGTATTTAAAAAAGCAACTTATTTAAAAAAGGCTCTTATTTTATTGGGGACTAAACCAGCACATACATCAAGAAAGTAGGCAAGACTTGAGAACTGAATCTCATTTCAGTTTGTTTTCCCAGTAAATTTCAGAAGGCTTCCTATTCCATCTAAACGTAGTCACCTGTATCTTGCAAGGACACATTTACTATAGACTTGATGTGTTTGGGTTTTGAGCTTGGGATGATTTATGATTGTAACCTACTACTTTCAAGTCCTACCCAATTAATACTTAAGACAGCCAGGCTGTGACCACCACTGTATTTGCCCTAGTATGTTTTTACCTCACTACTCAGGCTTTGAATCATCTAAGTATGAAAGCAAAATATAATTCCCTTGACAGAAAATGTCACAGCAGTACCAGAGGCTGGTAAGTTGAGAACATTGTCAGCTGAATATATCACACAGCCCTCATGCTTAGAGTAAATATTTTAGCTTGCAATTTTTCTTTGCTGACTAAAAGCTCAAAGCATCCCTTAGCAACCTCACTTAGGCCGTCCTGGAAGCACTTATGCCAATTGTCTGGTTCAACAGTGTGAATTCTGTTTGGTGGCTTCATTGGGAAACTCCTGGGATGTTGCTTCTACCGTAAAGAAACAGACTGCCGTTTCCACGGAGGGCCTGGCTGTAGATGGCTTTCAGGGGAGCTGGTAGAGGACTCCCGGTACCATTAGGACAGAGTCTGTGCCTGCCCTTTGGTGTTACCCCTGGATAGATGGCAATGATTTACTTGGTAGTTACTTATTAAATTAAATATTAAAATTAATTAATTTAAAAATAGTTTTGAGTGTACAGAAAAGTTGCCAAAACAGCACAGAGAGTTCCCATAAACCATACCTGGTTTCCCTGGTATTAACAGCTTACATTTGTATGATAACTTCATCACAATATTGATACATTATTAACTAAAGCCAATTATTTTTTTAAATTAAAGTATCATTAATACACAATCTTATGCTGGTTTCAAATGTACATCACAGTGATTCAACAGTTCCCATGATCAACTTATATTGTGATTGTGAATTATTGTGCCCCTTTATCCCCCTCCTCCTTGCACTAGCCCCTCCCCCTTGGGAACCCCTAGTCCCTTCTCAGTGTCTGTGAGTCTACTGCTGTTTTGTTCCTTCTGTTTTGCTTTGTTTTTATATTCCACAAATCAGTGAAATCATACGGTATTTGTCATTCTCTGCCTGGTTTATTTCACTGAGCATAACACCCATTAGATTCACCCATGTTTGCTGCAAATGACAGGATTTCTTTTCTTTTTATGGCTAGATACTATTCCATTGTGTTTATGTACCACATCCTCTTTAGTCATCTACTGATGGACACTTAGGTTGCTTCCATATCTTGGCTATTGCAAACAGTGCAGCTATAAACATAGGGGTGTATATATCTTTTTGAATCAGGGATTTTGTTTTCTTTGGGCATTTTTTATTAAGATTTGCTTAGTTTTTACAGAATGTCCTTGCTCTGCTCCAAGATCCCATCCAGAACAGTGCATTAGATTTAGTTGTCAGGTTTCCTTAGACTCCCTGGGGCTGGGGCAGTTTCAGACGTTCCTTGTTTTGATGATCTTGACTTCCTTTGAGGAGTACTAAGCAGGCATGTTATAGAATGTCCTTCAAATTGGGTTTGCATAATATTTTGCTTATGGTTAGACATGGAATTATACTTTAAAAATTTATTTTGAGATTATTTTTGATGTCTCTATAAAATCATTTGTTGTCTCAGGGGGTTGCAAGAAATAATACACCTGCATTGCTTCCTTGTCTAAAACGTTTGTCAGTTCAAAAACATTTGATACATATATAGGGGATAAAGTCAATAATATTGTAATAATTTTTTATGGTGACAGATGGTAACTATACTTATCATGGTGAGTACCTTATAATGTATATAATTGTTGAATTAGTATGTTGAACACCAGAAACTAATATAATCTTGTATATTGACTATACTTCAATTAAAAATATTACACATGTAAAATCACATATCTGACTGTTTCAGGATTGGATTTTTTCCCCACTCAACATTATACCCTGGAGACTCTTCCAAGTATGTATGTGTCAACATTGTGCTCCTCTTAAATGTCTGAGTACCATCCCATCGTGTGGATGCACTGTCGTTTAGTTAACCATTCACCTGCTGGAGGACATCTGGGCTAAACCTTGTTTTTGGTTGTGACAAATAAAGTTGCTATAAATACAAATTCATGATTGGTGAGTCTTCTCTTGGCTAGGCGTAGAGTAAAAAAGCTCTAGATTGAGCCAAACTCCTTTTCAATGATGGATAATTTTCTTTTCAATTTCCAGGCAATGAATACATTTCGGATGAACATCATTTTTAGTTAAAAATCCATTAAGTGTCCTCCAAGACATATTAAATGTATTATTCCCCAAACATATTAAGTAATTTTTTTGGAGATTGGCCTTAATAGCTGCTTTCAGTTTCTCCCCCTAGAACTGCTTATTATTTACTCTATCCCCCACAGCAGGTCTTCTGGGAACTTGAATTGAGGGAGGGAAGGGCCGCCAGTATATGCAATGCTGTCCTTCACTCACGTCACTGGTGCTGGTAGAGATTTGTGTACCTTTGTTGGTGAAAACTGGATTGTAAGTTTTGCATAATCAGAAAGAGAATTCTTCCAGCAAAATAAATCCTTATCTTCAGGACTAAATAGGCTGCTGAGGAACTTACACTGTATGTGGTCAAATTTGAACCTGAGGTATGGCATCTGTGGTTTCTGTGTATTTGTTTTTTCCTTAAATACCTCAACTTTCATTAAAACTACATTATATTCCTTTTCTGCCCTGTAGTTCTCTTGAGAGTGAAGAGAAACACCTGGAAGATAGAGCTTGTCATTAATGTATGGACAGGTGTGTCCTTCACTGTGGCCTGTCACCAGTTATCACATTGTAAGGAGCCTGCATGGGTACATGGGTCTGTCTGGCCCCAAACTCTCAACCTGCTGCCTGGAGGTGAGTTATTCCCACAGCCCCTTGTTAAGGAAGATGTAACAGCCTTGGGGTCAATCTCAAGAACTGAACTTAGAGGTAGGGTTTGCTGGTAACAGTTACCAAGGAAACAAAAAGCCTCCGTGTACACTAGCATTGGGATACAGTGGCAAACATGTGCAATGCAGGTGGTGGGCATCCATGAGTGACAGGCCAGGTTAGTCAACACCTGGTCATAGTAGATGGTTCTTGTTCCGGCTGCTGTAACAAAACACCTCAGACTGAGTAGCATATATTACTCCATATAAGAACAGAACAGAAGTTTAATAAAAAGTTAATAAAAAGAACAGAAGTTTATTGTTCACTGTGCCGGAAGCTGGAGATCCCCTCTGGGGGTAATCAGGTCTGGGCCTGGGCTGCTCCGTCCCGGTGAATCTCCTGTGAAAGCGTCCTGCCCCTGATGTTAGAGCAGGCAATGCTTACCCTGGGCTGCAGGGCCCTTGGCCTCCCCGAGTCTGGCAGCTCGGGGGCCACAAACTCCCCCAGCTCGGGCAGCTGCAGCCTCTCCACCCCTTGCCAGGCCAGCCTCATCCTGACAGGCACTGAGGAAGCCCAGGGAGGAGAGGATGGCACTCCAGCGGCAGCCAAAATAGTTTCCCAAGGACAGTAGATGGAGGCAAGCAGGCAGACGTTAGCATCTGCCCTCTTCTCACCAGCTGGTCTCCAGGCTGTGGGGCAAACTGGGCTGGGATGTGGGGTGCGGAAGCCCCAAGGCTGGGTGCCCAGGCACACTTGTCTGCTTGGAGTGGGGGTAGTGGATTACGGGGTCCCACCTGCACCTCGCTGCCCTCTGTGTAATGATGAGAAAATGGCTTGCAGTGACTAGTTTCCACCAAATAAAACATTTTAGAGATCCACAAAGACTGTCTTCTACCAACAGAGCCTCTCAAAGAACTCCACCTTGTTGCTGATGGATGTGATGTTTAAACTCTGGCTGATGCAACGAGCATGATGAAACTTACCAAAGGACATCACACATTTTTGTTAAAGGTCTTATGTCCATTTAGAGCTCATTTTCTCCTTTATTTCCCCCCATCGTGAGTGGAATGGGTGCCATTTCCAGAAGGACATTACTTAGGAGGTCGGCATGGGGACTTTGCAGAGCTGTGGACACTTGCTCAGGGTGACACAACAGAGTTGAAACAGACCTGGGTAAGGATCCAAAAGGAGCCGAATCATGTGCCCTTATGTGCATGGACATGACTGAATTTTCCATGTGTGAAACAAGATGAATTCAGATACAACATGGGGCTACTTCCAACACCCTGAGATTTGTCACAGTGGCTGCGCTCCTGTTGTGATGAGCTGAAAGGATCCAAAACGTGGCTGACATCCTCCACAGTGGTGGGAAGAAATCACATTGTATCATTTTTACTTACTTCAGTCATTGGGGCCCTTGATGTTCCCCACCCCAGCCTTGGTTTTTAGAGTGTTCTTGGCTGGAAATCAAGGAGCAGAGGACCCCCATATTCTCTCCAGTTTCCAGCCAAAGACCTGACTCCTCAAAGACACTTTTAGTGTAACTGCTGCTGGTGTGGGGTCTGCCTCATTTCCATCCTCAGGGGCTCCACTCCGTGATCCGTGTCCCCCCATGTGCCCAGCTCTGATGTGTTCCTGGGGCATCCCTGTTGCCTTGACAGTTGATTCCCTTCCTTCACGAGCTCACACAGAGTGCACAACAGTGAATAAATAAACCCACAACTTCTAGGTGAGGATGAGATGGCAGGGAGGCTGTAAGTGGGCTGATCTGATGGGGAGAGACTAGAGGGAAGGCTCCTCCAGGGGGTGCATGAGGACCTCCGAGGAGAGGTGCTGGAGCTCTGGGAAAAGGTCAAGGAAGAGGCAGGAATGAGCTTGGCTTGTTCCAGAAACAGAAACAGACTGGGTAGCCCTTAGTGTGTGAGTGTTGGTCACCTGATCCCTTATCTACAAGCAACCAATTCCAAATTGGCAAGGAAAGAGGATAGTCTTTGGAGATGTTTTCGTTTGTTGCTTTTTCCCAACAATCTCTTACCTGGACCAGTAGGATGGGAGCTGGTTCTTTCAAACAATTTGTGCACTAAGTCCTATCAGCAAAGCACTGAAGGCACTGTGTCCAGACACGGTTCTCTAGGAATCCCTGGGTGCAGACTCTTTGTTTTTGACTGTTGTGTCAGGGCAGGATTGGAATTTCTGTGTGGTCAGCGTGTGCCATGCCTGCTTTCACATCAAGGGTGCTGTCCAGTAACATCTGGGGTTGTCCAGCATTGCCCAGGAAATTCTATTGGTTAAGACAATTCTACTGAGACACAGCTGTGGTGATTCTTAACTTCTATTCCGGCAGTTGTAAGCTTTGTGGTCACGATGAAGAAAGCGCACTTCATTCCCTTCCATCAGGGCTTCAATTCTCCACTAGGTTGGTAACAAAACTCATCTTTTCGAACAAACCGAACTTTGTTTTGTCCATTGAGCTTAAATCCTGCAAGAAGCTAGGCTCAAACAGAAGCAGCAGCCATGGGCCGTTTGGTGAAGATGAATCTAATTAGAGGATTTGTGGAGTTAAATGGAAGCAGAGTAGAATGAAAGGTTGCCACGCTAATCTATAGAAATGAAACATTAAATAGCACAAGTTATAACAGGGGGTTAAAAATAGGTTCACACATTTAAGAAAACTTGAAGCTTGCTAGGTATTTGATGCTATAAATTATTGCACGTCATTTTGGGCATGATATGGTATTGTGATTGTGTTTAAAAAGTGGTTCTTCTCATTGAGAAATGTACCAAAATATTTACAGATTATATGTAAAAAAATCTATCTCTGAAGGAGTTCTCAAAGGTTTCAGAAACCTGTGGACACAGATCATTTCTGAGGAGGTTTATTCTGACTTAACCACATGGGTATTTGGAAGTCAAGTAAATGTTTTGAACCCGTGACTATACAACCCACAATTACATATTATCTCTAAACTTTTGAGCTTCTGTTTCTCAGGTATGCACCCATCTTTAGGCCCTTCACCCACATTTTTGCTTCCAAATATGCAGTGATGGGTCCTTTTAGAGCTGGGCTAACTTCTGTGCAGAACAGAAGGTTCCAGATGGGATTGGCCAAGGCAAGAACTCCTTTCTGGAAGTGCTCTGAATGGTATCATTGCCGAGACATAATTATGGGGCCTGGTGCCATATGAGATGGTAAACAGCACTGACAATGTAATTTGCTCTCATTGATGATTCAGTAGCTCATTAAAGCTCCACTTTCCATCCCCTTCATTAACTAGCTCAGCATTTCCCTATAGAAGCCCCTTTTGTGTTCAATGTGGTTCTTTGCTCATAAAGATACCTGGGAGTGTGGACAGAGGAGAAATGAGCAATTGTGAGGCTGGTGATGGGGTACATGGCACAGCTGTTCTCCCAGACCGTGTTTATACCCCAGCTAAAGAGCAGTGGATATTGTGGGCTTAGGTGGTGTATCTTTTATCATGTTGCATTTTGCTTGCTAAGATCACATAAATAAGTGATTAAAATAGACTTTGCCACCAATAAAATAATAATAATAATAAAGGAGGAGGAGGAGAAATGTACAATCAATACCGTATTCCTTGCAGACCCATTCATGAATCAGTTCAATTTAATTGTGATTACTCAGAATCCCCCACTATTATCACTTACTCTACTACTCAGATCCTGTGTGTAGCTCATCTTCTAAAGACATCATTTCTGCTCTTTGTTGTCCAGCAGTAGCTCCATCCTATTCCTGCTGGACCGTGAAATGGAATCTCCCTTCCCATCAGGACTGTGGCTCCTGGGGCTCTCCTGGGACTGCCTCACCGGCAGGTTCCATTCTCAGCTCAGTGGGTGCCATACCCTGGGAGCTCCTGTAGGAATGGAAGCTATTCCTCTCGTGCCACTGCAGCCGTAAACTGCTTTTCCAGGTCAAGAACTGTCCTTTGTGTGCCTAAGACTGCATTGTGAACACAGCCACTCTTGGTGGGAAATGTAGTCTCATGTGATGCTGGGAAATGTAGGCTGCAATGTCAAATACAGCACGAGTCTAGCCAGCCTTGTGTTTATGTGTGTGGCAGACACAGCTGGGCAACTCCTTGAAAGGAACGTGTGTGTTTGGGGTTGTGAGGATCTTTTCATTTATAATTTAGTTTTAAAGCACAGTTTTAGCTGGGGGGGCTGATGGCATCTGGCTTATCTATAGGGCAGGAGAAACACACTCTTCTGTTTCTCTGAATTGAGGGTCTGGATTCTGTTCTCTGTTCTCTCCTTCATCATGCTGTTGACTGGATCAGGATGAGTCTGTGTCAAGGAGAATTAATTTTTTTTCTTTTTTCTTTATTTTTATCTCAACGAATTCTTTACTTGACTATTGTTATCTTACCTAATAAAGCTAAATCTCTATTTTTATCTTGACTTATTCATGCTCTTCTCTTTCTTTCTTATTCCATTAAAAAACCCTTCCCATAAACTCAATTTTGATGCAACTTTTCCTCCTTAAAGTCTAATTTACTTGATGCTCTACTATTTTTTGTTTCATCTGATACCTTGGTGTAGATATGTTGTCCCTGGTTCTCTGAGTGACACGGGAATTCCACTCTCCTTCGCTTGGAAGGGTCAGCAGGGAGAGGCCCATGTGCCTTTGATTAATGATCCCTCCCAGTTGTCAGGTGGGGAAAGGACAACATCTCAAAGTGGCCTGTCTTTTTCAAAACATACACAATAGTTGGTGACTGGAAATTAAAGATGCTCTCCCTTACTTATGTATTCTTTTTGAAAAATATAAACTCCTTTAACCAGTATAACATACTAATCATGGAGACTTTTTTTGAAAATACAGAAAAACAAAGTAAGGGAAGATATACAAACAAAAATGAAGCTTATGAACCGACCCATTGTGTCTCTCTTTTCTGTGCTTTTCCATATTTCCTTCTGATCATATCTGATACACTACTTTGTATTCTATATTTTCCTCCCAACTGTAAATATAAATACTTGTTGTATTATTCCAAGTTCTACATAAAGATAATATAATGCCTGTATAATATTTATCCTTTACTATAGCTCTGATTCCATCAAGGGATGATTTTGCAAATATTGGCAGGTCACCAAATGTGATCTTCGGGGTATTAACAACAGAGCCAGCTGCCATCACTCACCTCATTAACAGATGCAGATGCTAGGCACTGTGTCCCATGCTTTATATTGTCTCCTGGGTCCTCACAAGCTTGGAGGTGTGGTCTTTTGTGTTTGTCCCTGGACAAATGAGAACACAGAGACTTGAAGCATTTATTAAGTTCCCGAGGTCACATGTTTCCGGGCCAGGATATGCCGGGTCATTTGATGTGAGGGGCACGTGGCTGTGTTTGGATTCCTGTGGAGGGGAATGTAAAGTCTCATTCTGGTTTTAGGGTTGTCACGTGGGAAGAACGTGGCTCCAGCTGTGGCTCAGCCTGTGATCCAAACACCTCTCACCAGGAGTAGAGCTCCCAGGCCCCCCTCCTCTGCATTCATGTGCTGTCTTCCTTCTTTGCTTCATTCCTGCCTGAGTCTCTTCTTTCCTTGCATTGCCTTTCTTTCCTTGCGTTGCCTCAGGGCCCTGTTGCCATGGATTTTGATGCAGTTGACTTTTATTTCTAGAGCCATGACCCTGTGGAATTGTTTAAAGGAAACTGCTTTGTTTAATCCCCTGAACTTGCTGATCTTGTAATAATAATCACAGGAGTGGCTACAGTGTATTGATCACTGGTGATACACTGCTTAAGTGCTCTGCTAAGCACCTCACACTCAGAATCACGAAAGCCCCACATTGTCACTTGCCTTGCTACCTTGCTACCAAACCCAGTGCCCGGTAAGTGGTGACCAGCAAGCAGGCTCTGTGGTGGAAACAGAAAATCGAATAAGCAGACCTGTGTCATGTTAATTCTATCCATGCTCTCAATACGGCATCATTCAAGAGCATTAGTGGAATAAGATCAGATGGAGGAGGCATGTGGGCATCTAGAAACTTGCGGAATTATCCTAAAGTTAACAATTTTCACTTCTCTGCGCTATTAATTTTTTCTCACATACAGTGTGTCAGAAAGAAATCCTTTAGGATATTTAAGGTTAAAATAATTAACCTCTCACTGTTAAGAGAGGAGCCCAAAAATGTCACTGTAAGGACGGAGTTTCCCCATCCTGCCAGGCATGTTCTAAGAGCATCATAACATAGGTTATATTTAAGATCCAGTAAATTTAGTCTACAGATAATTTGCTAAATGAAAAATTTAAGTTCTATCTAATGTTCTTGTCTCTATAGCATTAGTACTTTGGGTTATTTCATTAATTCTCTTATGAGGAAATAAAATGCCACTTTCCTTTCTTATGGAAATTTTCAACATATATCAAAATAGAAAATGGAGAGATAAGTAAACGAATATCCAAGTACTCATTACCCATAATCAACAATTTATCACCTATTTGCTAATCTTGATTCTTTGCACCACTCCACCTGAAATATATTTTTAAAAACATTCCAGATATCAAGGAGTCATATTGGTGAAAACGTGCACATATATAACTTTAAGGAAGGTACTTTGACAGTAGCAACTGAGATGTACATATCCTTATATCAGGTTATGATGTTTTAATGAATCAAGCTCAATGAGCAGACTGCCATGTATAGTTGTATAGGTTGTACAGTACACAGTTGGGCCATGTATATGCCAAGATATTCATGTTGGCATATTATTTATTTGGTCTGTTTTCCAGCAGACAGTAGTACAAAGTATCAGTCTTGCCTAATCAATATAATATGAAAATTTATTGGCAGAAGCATGGAAAAGTGACATTTTCTAAATTGTACAACATGTTAGTTGTATGGGCTAGTGGGGGTATTGCTTTTGTGTACAAGGAAGAATGTTCAAGAGGTGGTGGCATTATTTGAAATAGCAAAATAATGACAAGGATGATGAAGTAAAGCTCTTGATATGAATGGCACAATTCTTTAGATATATTGGACTAATTTTGAGGTCATAAACACAATATTTGAACAAGTTTACCTGGATTCAAATACCTGTTCTGTCACTTACTAACTATGGGATCCTGAGACATGTTAACTACTCTGCTTCCCTCTCCTTATGGGAACTTGCAGGTAAAACAGTTCTTATCTGATGGGGTTGTTGCAAAGATTAAATGAGTTACTATGTAAAGAATTTGGAACATAGCAGAGAGCCTGGAACAGGGTAAGGGGTTAGGCACTTGTTACATTGTCATTATTATTGGCATTATTATTATTATTATTACTATTTTCTCACACTAGTGATGAAGAATTTGAAAATCTTAATACTTCTAATCAATACTTAGTATTTTTTAGACATTTCTTATTTTATAGGAAAAAGAAATATTTAACATATGGATTTGACTAATAATGAGACTGATAGCAGGATAAGCTTGTTCAATATAGTTAGTTCTTGTTTGATGGACTCTGTGTGTGAGTCCTTTACCCTCAATGACTGTTAAACAAATATGAAGGTAAATTTTATGTTTAAAGATTTTGCAAAAAACAATGTTTCCATGATCATGAGCCTCTTGGAACACTCCATGTGCCAGTGGTATTTACTAAAATATAACTAAGTAGTATATTCTTTACCAGAAATATAATTTTTAAAATGAAATACTTTTGAAAATAAAAATATTGAACAAAAATATAATTTGCGTAAAACAAAGATCATAACATTTCAGTCCTATTCCCAGATGCAGGGGAACTGCCTAAAAAGTTGACACAGAATATAAAGAAAACACAAATAACTTAGAAGATAAACTATAAAAGCGGCTGGCTCAATAAAAGTCTTGAAATCACGAGATGCCAAAGGCTAAAGTTTATCACACATATTCATGATTGACTTAGTCTGTGTGAGATACTGAATACTCGGAAATTTCATTTCAAAGCTCAAGTATTTGCCCAGCCACCCGGGACAGAGTTTAGAGGAAACTTTGTAGAAGATAAGAAGAGTTAGAACTCACACTCTGTTGCTGTCTCTGACTTTCATTGTTTTCTTTCATTTGACCATCCTGTTGTTCAAGGACAGATTGACCTGGAGGCTACTGTTTCCTTCATCTTTGGAATAATGGAACCAGGCTGGAATCATCCCTCAGGAAGGTGTTACCATCCAGCAGGCAGCAGGACGAAGTCCCTGTTTCAATGCTGCAGGTAAAATGAGCAGGCACTGAATCCCTTGTCCCTGCCCTGGTGTACAGGTGGACTCCCAGGAAAATGGTAATGCCCGCCTACAGGTTTGGGAGGTGTGCAAAGGTTTCAAGGTCAGTGATGGAGAAAGCAAGCGGGGGTGGCCCAGCACACTGCATCCTGGACAAGGGGAGATGGATGATGAACCATTGCCTGGGTGTCAGGACTCCTGGGTTCTCAGCTGTAAGGGGCAGGTGAGAGCCCATCCGTTTATCATTTTTGCACAAGCTCAAGGAGACACAGCAAATAAAGAGCTGGCTCCAGAGATCACGGTTTTCATCAATGGAATCTTTTCAAAGCACAGAGGGGGGAAATGTGTTTTGGAAATTCAGAAAGATCGTGGGTTTGTTCATTTGATAAGGGGTATTTTCTGTTGTTTCTCCTTTCCATTCATTTGCCACTGAAGCAATCCATTTGGGTGTGTTTTTGTGCGTTCACTTTCAGTTTCCTTCTATTTCACATTCTTTTTACTTCTGATAAATTTATCAATTAAAATTGAGACACATGGACATTTTCAAGAGTATCATTAATTCTTTCAAGGCTAACAGAACATTTGAGTCGGCATCCACTCAGGCAGACAGAAGGGTCAAATCTTTTCCAAAGATGGTTCATACCTTTCTTCCCCCTTTTTTATTAAACAATAACACAAACAAGCCAAACTAATTATAAGGTTTCTTTTTAGATATGATTGGAACTTGAGTTAAAGGACAGTGTTAAGCTAATAAATACCATAGAAATTTTTAATCATCAGAAACTCAATTAATTATTATCTAAAAGCTTTTATTTTTAACTCCAATTTTTATTATTTCAAGGTATTTTTTTATTTACCAAAAAAATAGAATAACACAGTCATGGAATACAAATAAATTGACAACTCTTTGGGCTATAATTAGCAATGTGAACTGAACATCTTCAAACATGTATTTACTCTTGAACTCCACAATTTCACTTTGGAGAATGTTTGCAGTGCAAATAGTGTCAATGGTATGGTTGTTTGTTGTTTTTCTGCCCAGTAAATGATACCTTCCTTCTGGTACCCATACCCCAAACTCCTTTTGTAGAAGTCACTGTCTTGTGCCAGCCCAGGTGTGCAGGCCCACCTGGCTCCAGGAGAGGGCTTTGTGTGTTAAGTCTATTCCATCCTCCTGGCCACCAGGACTGGCTCAGGTTGTGCACATGCCCAGTTGATGCTGCACCAGTCATGCTCAGAACTTGGGTAGGGACAAAACAGACTCTCTTTTGCAAGATGTAAGCCTGGAATTTTTAAGGTCTGTTTAAAAGACAGGCCAACAAGAGAACACTCAAATTGAACATGTAGACTTAGAATGGAAGCCCCCTCCCACTCTCAATGGGAATATCAGCTCCGTGAGGACAGGAGTTGCTCATGGGTGATTCCCCCATTACCCAAGCTAGTGGTTGGCAGGTAATGGATGAAAGGACTGGAGAAGAGAAGTTCTTGATGATGGTATTCAAGTACCTGGATGCAATCATATTTAATTCCAGGATTTCCCTGGGTTTTAAAATTATGTGAGTTTTTCTTTTTCTTTTTTTTGCGTAAGACTGTTTGAGCTAGGCTTATACCAATTAAGCATTATTAACTCACAAGAGATAAGCAAGGTTTCTGTTGGCTGATGCTCATTGCAGAGTTTTTTCCAACATTTGTATGTTTTAGGCTTCGGTAGCTGGTGAGGACAAATGTGGTCAAAATTAATTGATAAATTTAGTAAAACCGTATAGCCAGCAAAGTACTATGCAGCCACCAAAAATAATTTAAATTCATTAATTTACTCACTTGACAAATATTCCTGGAGCACAGAACACCTTGGTTAGGCCCTGAGAGAGAATAGTGAGGAAGGTGTGATACGCAGCCATCACATAGAGGGAATGCGGGACAACAGTGATGCAAAGACAATTGCAGAGAGCCCTTCTGCCTCTACAGATATTATCAGGGACTGTGACACAGAATAAGAAAGAGGATACTGCTTTTCATAGCGTGCTCAGAGACGGTCCCATTTGAAAGGTTTTTAGTGTAATTAGTCTGAGACCTAAAAGATGAAAAAATCCAGCCAAGGATAAAACAGTGAAAAGGTGTTTCAGGCTGTGATGCTGTGATTTATAGTAAGAAATATATATTTGATCTTCATCCTGATTTGGCACAGAGCTCCTAAAACCCCAGGAATTTCCTTAGTGATGAGAGATACAGGGGTGTCTTTTGTTATGTCAGTGGGTGACTTTTTGGACCACACCTGAGGATGGGGGCTGGTTGCCAGGGGAGCCACCTGTGATTAAAGGGTTGGGACTTCCAGTCCTGTTCTCTGATTTCTGGGGAGGAAAGGGGCTGAAGGTTGAATCGATCACCAAAAGCCAACGAGTTAAACAATCATGCCTGTGTAACAAAGGCTCCATAAAAGCCCAAAAGGAGGGTGTTGGGGGGCTTCCTAGTTGGTGAGCACATGGAGATAAGGAATTTCTATGAATGCTTATTGTCATAGAAACTTGTCCTAAATGCTTTCCATAGATTTGGTTCATTTAATCTTCACAGCAAGCCCATGAAGATGTTAGTATCACTTATGTAGATGGAGAGACAGAGGCACGGAGAGATTAAGAAACATCCCCAACCCAGAAATTCCACCTCTAGGAATACATCTGATAGAATTGGAAACATAAGTTCACCCAAAAACTTACTCATGACTGTTCATAGTGGCATTGTTCATAACAGCCAAAAGTGGGAACGACTCAAATGTCCACCGACTGATGAATGGATAAGTAAAATGTGGTCTAACCATACACGGGAATATTATTTGGCCATAGAGGCAATGAAGTTCTGACACATGCTACACCATGGATGAATCCTGAAAACAACATCACGCCAAGTGGCAAAAGCCAGACACATAAGTGCAAATTGTTTTCTGATTCCACTTACATGAAGCTCCAGAATAATTAAGCCCATGGGGACAGAAAGTAGGTGAGTGGTTTCAGGGGCAGGAGCGAGGGGGATGAGAAGTGAGTGCCGGTGGGCACAGGGTTTCTTTGGGGAGGGATGAAAATGACTTGCCACTAGTGGTGATGGTTGCACAGCCCTGTGGACATACTGAAAACCATGGAATTGCACACTTTTAGAGGGCGATCTTTAGGGTATGTTATTTGTTTCTCAATAAGGCTGTTATTAACAAAACAAACATGTCCAAAGCCACAGGGAGAAGTGGCAGTCCGTGGTTGCCATGGGATGCACTGCTCATTCCTTATGATAATTGAAGTGAGGCATGATTTTCACTCTATGGGGGAAAATAATCCCCTGCTCTGCAGATTAAAGCCACTGTAACATATGGATGTTTTCAAAATTAATTGAAGCCAGTGCAGCTGTTTGGAGATCCACAGAGGATAGTGTTGGTTAACATTGGTGTCATGTAACACTGGAGTCAGGGAGCTGATTTCATTGTTTCTTGCATGAACAGGTGTCAGGACCTCTCATTGGAAAACACATTATATGGGTGGGTGAAAATGGGCACATTTTGAAATGTGTGCATATGTTGTCCGACATCTACATACATTGCATGGTTTATGACTGATGGTTTTGGGAGCCTGTGTCGGGACACAAGTAGTCATATATACATATCTGATGAAGACATGTGGTTGCAGCTGTGCTAATGGGGGCAATCAGGTCTGAGGAACCTGAACTTGTTTCCTGGACCTTCCATCAATATGTCTTTGATTTTGGGCAAAGAAACTCTCCTTAGCCTCAGTTTTGTCACTGGTAAAACTGGAATATTTGTAGTACCTAGTTATACCTGGTTACTCAAAATGTGATGGTTTAAAGTGATCATTTATTATCTGTCTGGGTCTGCATGTCCCCGGGCTCATCTGCCCACATTCTCAGGTTTTTTCACAGCGACGGGGCAGGGTGTCCACTGTGGTTCACACACGGTGGCCAGTGTTGACCCAACCACCTACACCTATGTTATGTGTACAGGCTGTTTGATTTGGGTCAGGTTAACTGCTTGCAGCCTCAGTTTCCCCCTTGGTAAAACAAGTAGTCAAAGTAAGGAGCTAGTAAGTAGTATGGGCGATATGAGCTGCTCCTCGTAGGGGGAGTTAAATGGAAGGTTCCGGCATTGTTTGTAGAGCTGTGCCTGAACATGGTAAGCACTTAGGATTTAGCTGCTATTATTTTTATGATGATGACAAGATGATAGATGTAAAGTGCCTCTCCCTGCACCTTGCACTCAGAAGCTTCATTGCAAACCGTAGTCATGGCAGAGAGGCTTTTCTGTGTGACAGACAGCACTACCTGTGGCTTTGTGAGGCTCAGATGTAGGACCCATTGTCCTTGCTCCTTTCCCGTTGTAAAGGAGAGTTAATTGAGAAGGCTTGCCTAGCTGTGAAGCTGTGATGGGTGGGGTTGCTCTGAAGATGAAGTAATTCTATTAGTGTTCCAAAATTCACCTACTGAAGACAGAATCAAAGGAGAGGCAGATTTACCCTCATGTACATGTTCCTGTCCTTGAGAACTGTCTTGTGAAAGCTGCAGGCACCTTCTCTTCCTCAAACATTTCCATGTGTCCCTTTACATCAGTAATAGTTGAATTAATGGAGGTGCTCAGGGCAGACAGGGGACAGGCTGAATGGCAGGAGTCCTGGCCTTTTCCAACGGGTGTCACTCTATAAAAACAGCGTCATTTGTTGAATGTCAAGTAGATTAATAGGCCAGACCTGGGAATACTTGCCTTGTAGCATTGTAGCATTTAGATAATTGAATACTGTAATAGCTCAGCATCTTGCTTAAATTTAAAAAACATCAGGATTTACATCATTCTTTGCCGCAGGATTATTTTTCAGCAGCTTTAAAATCCTCACAATAAGACAAGGTCTTGTCTGGACCTTGTACACAGAAGTCTTGAAGCACACCAGCTCCTGGCAACAGATGTATTTAGTTAGATTAATATGCACATTACCAAGCAAAGACGAGTAGCTATTTAATGGAGCATGAAATTGCCTCAATCTGTAAAGCTCAGTGTAGATCTGAAGCCTTACCTGTTTGTGCTCAGTCCAGTAACCGACTTTGGGAAATATCAGAAGGATTGGAACCTGAGACTAGATAGGGTACTCTGTGACACAGAACACGCTCTTGAACTTTGCTTTTGTAATGCAGATTACAGATGTGATTACATAATTGTCTGGGCAATTAGGTTTTTTCCAAAGCTACACTCCCAAATATCATATTAACTGGAGAGGTGAATTAAATGACAGAAGCAGTCGGGGACTGTTGGAACTGGAGGGTGTGCGCTCCCGCTAGCGATGGTTCGCTACTCCCAGAGACCAGCTAGCACTCACCTCGGGTCTGCTGTGTCCGATGAGGAACACGGGCGCAAAGTGGATTAATCTTCCATATTTTAAAAGGAATTAGACAGTGCTATTGTTACATGCAATACTATGATATTAAATGTTGATGATTAATGTAATTAAAAAGCACACGCTGTGTATTTGGTGCTCTCCTGACACTTAGCACAAGACCAATGTCTGGTTTACTATTTGTCTTCCAGGTTGACATCTGATCAAAAGGGAAAATACCCTTCTTTTGCTTCCCACTGCCTCTCCAGACACCAGTGTGCTGTCCAGTGCATAAATGAGGCTCAATCTGTATTTATTAAGTGTGTACATTGATATATTAAAATCCACCATGCAACTAGTAAGCATCCTTGGACAAGAAGTGCTTTTTATTCTAGGCAAGAGAGGTGAGAAATGCCATTTATTTTTAGCAATGGGTTGTATATAGTTGCTAAGTTCCATTGATTTCTTCTTATGAAAGAAAATGAGACAAGTACGCGTGGTTTGTGGGCGGAGTATGATCACAGGAAGGACACGTCAGCTTTCCAAGCTCACGCAGGTGGAGACAGAGCCATTATAGAGTTCACTGTCATTCTTTGCAAATTCAAGGTTAGAGGAAAAGGGTCATTGGCTTATTTTGGTTTCCATTAACTAAGACATTTGCTAAGAAGCTTTTAAATAAACCTTTAACTTATGCCCCTGGGATGAATGCAGCATGAACTGGAATCTGCACAAAAACAATGTTGAACTAACAAGAAGGTCATTAATATCATTAGTGCTAACCCTCCGTAAATGTCAGCGCATGAGCTCCATTACACTCGTTTATTCTTTGGCAAATGAGTCAAAGGAAGTGTGAGGAGCCCACACCAAAGCCCAGAAACAGGAGTGAGAGTACGAACCTGTCAGGGCAGTGTCCACGGAGGTTCTGTGGGGAGCCAGTGGGATTTGCTGTGCTCTCTGCCGCTGCACCCCTGGCTCTCCCACATCCCGCACAAACCACCTGCAGACCTGGCTCAGCAGGGGACCACTGTGGCCAGCCTGTCCTATGGCACATCCCTTTGTGTCTTGGGAGTCCTGTGCCAGGGAGACAATGTTCCAGCTCGCCCAGCACCTTCTGTGACACTTGCCGACACGTGAGTGATTTGTCTGCATGTGACCTGACTGTGGTGGTTTGGGGTTTCTACTCCTGGTCGTTATCTCTGTGAGTCTGATCCTTCACAGTGTCATGAGGGCGATGGAGCTGGTGGAGGCTGACTAGGAGATTCAGCCACGGAAACGCCTCTGTTCCCTGCCTCCCTCCCTCCTTGGGGGAAATCCAGGTTCTCGTGTCTGACTGCCTGTTTCTGGCTGTGTGGCCTCAGACTGTCCCCCAGAGCCTCCATTTCCTCACCAAATGTGGGACAATCACATCCGCCTTGCATGGTGGCTTTGAGTTGACAGGCGGTCAGGCAGGATGACCCAACACTCAGGTGTTCAAGAAATATTTGCTAGTTGCCTACTGCACAAAGTAGTGGAAGGGGAAATATGATTTTTTTCCAATTCTGTGCATTTGAAGAAGGCCTTTGTGACTTGGGGTCTCTGCCCTACCAATTCCTGGGAGCAGGAGGCCCTGCTTCTCAGTGGCTTTACCATTCCTGGGAAGGGCCGGTGAACAGGGCTCTTTCATCCCACCTCTTGCAGGAAGTGGGTCGTAGAGCCAGTGATGGGTAGTGTCATGTCTTTGGCTTCCTTCGGCTCTTAGGGAAATGATAACTGACTTCATATCAGCAATGTTGATGTCTACTTGGAAAGCAGCCTTTGGCCGCTTGGAAATGCTGCTCCCAGGCAGCAGAGGCCTTTCCGAGTGACCTGATGTTCTGAGGCCATCCTAACAGGGACCGTGGGCTGCCTGGGGGTGGTCGCTAGCCTCTCCGTGACCCAAACAAGTGAGAAGACTCCTTGGTTAGGTGTTAGGTGCAGGTCTTCATACGAGCTTTGCGAGGGCACAAGGCCTTCGCCATAGAGCAACCACATTGTTAACTGGCAATGATAACCACCTTTTAAGAGGCATCCATGTGGGAACTGAAGGAGCAGGCTAAAGCAGTGGCATGGCCGCTGGATGAGTAGAGGTACAGAGCAGCAGTGTCTGCAGTCTGATAATTGAGATCCCAGTCCTCCTTTACCACTTCCCAGCTGTAGACCCCATTTTCCCATCTGTAAAAAGGGATGTTACATCTAAAGGTCAGGATCAATGGCAAGGGAGGATGTGAACCCTCTTAGGCAGAGTAGGTAGGCTATTGATCCATAAATGCAGCTTTTGCTATTTTTTTCTGGGTAGACATTTACATTTGGATCCTTTTGACATTTGGTATGAAACCTGCACTCTTCATAAAATTTAATCCTCATTTTAACCCTCTAGATACTCTACTGACTTTCAATAGTTCAGCTTTTAAAGGTGAAGCAAAACCCCAAATAAGCCAACTCTAGGGCTCATTAGCTATTTCAGTGCTTTGGTGACAAGAGAGTATTAAATAAGTGGTTTGGTCATATTTAGGTTTCATTTGCATTTGCTATATTAACACTCCCCTCAGTGACAGCTGAGAAGTAACTAGTCTATGCAGTTCACTTTGAAAATAGGTAACATTGTCCTTCCCCAGGAGCCAAAACAGAGGAAAGGCCTATTATTTTGGAAGCTTATATCCTTTCTAAAAGGAGCTTAGTCTCATATTTCATAACCAACCATTCCTGACATGGCCAAACACATGCGGTTCTATTTGCAGTAGTTCAGAGATGTCAACAAAGGGGTTAAAATACTCCTGGATTTGTTCATTCTAAATCAATATTATATCAAAAAGGCAGTTCTCAGGAGACAAAAATCATTAATAAGCACATGAAGAAAAAAACACCCCATTCATCATGGACCAAAGAATCAATGAAAATAAATAAAAGAATAATGAAAAGCTTTTACTTTCAGTCAAGGCAGGTTGGGTAATTCTGGAATAATTTGAAGATAATTAACCCTCCCCTTGAGAGCAACAAAAAGGAATGAATGCAAATAGCAGCCAATGGTTTATTAACGAGGAATTCCCAGGCTAGCATCCAGAGTTTGGCAGAGATCCGAGGAGGAAGTCCAGGACGCTGGAACCTTCCTTGTCTGGAGGCCAGCTCCAGAGGAATTGCTGAAACACTGGTGTCTGGGAGGCTCGTTTAACAGGCAGTGTGATAGGGAGAGAGGGGATGGGTTTGGGGGGACTGGGGTGGGCGTTTGGTGGCCCCTCCACACTGCCTTTAGGTCTCCCTCCGAGTAAACGTGAACTTGCTTGGACATCCTTCACAAAGACTGCAGCTCAAGTCCCATCCGTTTCATTAACTTTCTTTCCTAGATGGTGTTCAGTAAACACAGATCTGGGGTTAGGTAAGGAGAGACTTTTACAAAATGATTATTGACATAAGGGGGGTACTGTGTGACAGTGGAAAAGGGGAGCCCTTCAACCGTGAAACCAGCGAACCTCTTCAAGCTCAGGAGGAAAAGAGCTTTTCTTTTACGAGGAGGACTCCACAGGCCAAGAAAAATCGGCTCTGGGGGCTGGGATGAGCTGGGGATTGAGCAACCAATTGATCCAGAAGTATTTTTCCTGGAGGTCAGCCGATTGTCAAGTGGGGCTGTTCCTTTGTTCTAATGCTCACAGGCGGCCAAGGTTTAGGGGCCTGAAGAAAGGAGAGAAGCCCGATTAACACTTGGTCAAGTCAGGTTAGTGAGAATTTTGCTCAGGTTGGTTTGGGGGACAAATAATTCTGCCAATCACCCACCAGACAATGAGGGAGAATTTGAAGGGTCTGTGTCTGGCCTTGTCACAGGCAAACAAAGGTTCATTTGAGGGCTTCTTAAGTCACATGGGGAAGGATGTTCTTTGCAGTGAACTGTAAGAGTAAGGGACATTTCTTGGCCATCACTGTTTTCCAGGAGCACAGGGCTTGCCTGAAATTCAGCTCTATCCACATCCAGACAGGTAGGCACATGTGTATCTGGGATTGCACACCGTCATACCAGGACAATGGGCGCCTCCTCTTGTCTGTCCTGCAGTCCCCTGGGCAAGACTTGACTAAGTCCTCTCCGACTGTGTCTACCCCACCCAGCTCCTACCACATTCTGCATTGTCCAGATAAGTGAAAATTGGACATGGTGCCCAGAGAGCACAGTAACAAGCTCAGACTGGATGGCAAAGGGGCTTTTCTGCTGGACTGATTGGAAGGGTCACTGGGTGCTTGGGACGTCAACTAATGGCTCTGAGCAAGCATTTCTCACAATTAATTGTGACTAATGAAAACAAAGTCCTGCAATAAATCCCACCGCTGACATTGTGATAGGAAAATCCACTGGCCTGAGCAGCCTCACATCAGAACTTGGGAAGAGCACCAACAAGAGGATTGCAGGATCAGACAGCAAAGCTTGCAGGACTAGGCTTTTACGATGCATGAATGGACGGCATGGGGTTGCACATCCATTTGTCATCTACTATCTGTGCGACCCTGGATGGTTACTCAATCTCACTGGGCCCCTGGTCCCTCATGTATGAAGTGTGGTTCCTCATAATAGAATCTGACTCCTATGGTCATGCATGTGTGCACTCTTAATATCATTAGGGAGAGTGTATCAGTCAGGTGATTGGCAGGAAACCAACAGTACAAAGGGAGAAGCTGCAGTACGTTAATATATAGGAAATACTTTGAATAAGTGTGGAGGAAATGAAGGGCACCAACAGGAGATGGCACAGCACCTGGAGATTTGCAAAAGGGTAGCCATGTCCACCCCCGGCTTGAAGGGCAGGAAAATGAGCAATTGCCAGACCCAATGAGCTGTGGCCTTTCCTTGGGGAACAGAGATACTACCAACCGTGGCCAGCAGGCCATGATGTTAATAACACCTCGACTGTACTTATGGTCTCTATACCACCTGTGCCCGGTGGCTACATGCTTCAAAGGTCAGAGGGAAAGAAGTTCTCGGGGTGCATCCCAGAGGTGGGCCTCCTGAGCACAGAGCAGGTCAGGGAGAGGTGGGTTTAATGTGGGTCTAGAGGGGTGGACAGGAACCCCCTGAGCCAGAAGACAGTTCTCTTCAGGTTCAGCTGTCACAGGCACGCACTCAAGACAAAGGAATAGAAGATATGGCTGATACAGTGGCATCTCTCTTTGCTAAGAGTTGTTCACTGAACAAATAAAGCTGTCTCTGTTACTCCTATTGTAACTCTGTGGTGGCTTCCCATAGTTCCTCTAGGATCATAAATGGTGACATCCTCTCAGGAATGAAGTAGAGGAAAATTGAATCAGCAACTAGTGCTCCCGTTAGTTTCCTGTTCTACAAACTGCTGCAATACATTAAATCACTATCAAATCTTCTAATGAGACGGCTTCAGTCTCAGCCATTTAGAAACGTTTATAAATGAAACTGAAGCCCAGACAGCTTATTTGGTCAAGGCCAAGAATCATGTAACTTTAAAATCTTGAGATAAAATTTGCAAACCATAAAATCAAACATTTTAAAGTAAATAATTCAGTGGCATTCACCCTGATATACAACCATCACTTCTATCGAGGGCCAAAACATTCTCATCCCCCGGGATGAAACCCCATACACAAAAAGCACTCATTTGCCATTTTTCCCCAGCTCCTGGGAACCTGGGGGTTTCTACCTCTGTGGATTTGCCTGTTGTGGACATTTCATATAAATGGGATCCTACACTATGTGGCCTTTTGTGTCTGGCTTCTTTCATTTAGCATCATGTTTGCAAGGTTCATCCACATGGTAGCATGTGTCAGGGGTTCATTCCTTTCCATGGCTAAATAATATTCCACTGTACAGATATGCATACTTTTAAAATCTATTCATCAGCTGATAGACATCTGGGTTGTTTCCTTGTTTTGATTGTGAATAATGTTGTCATGACTTCCTGTGTAATTTACACTATGTCCTTTTAGAAAATTCAGAGATTTTTTTTGACAGCATAGCATTAGAGTATGAGATCTAGAATTTACTCTCTGCTCTTTTCATTCAGCAATCTGCATGGAGGGCCCAGGGGTGTCCTTGTTATTGGGGAGACAGCAGTGAACAAAGCAATGATGCCTTCTGAGTTAGACAGGTGGTATGCAGAATTGACCCACAGAGACACATTGCCAGGAGATGAGTGCTTGGGGGAGCTGGGGAAGGGAGGTAATCAATGTCATGGATTAGGGACTGATGGCCACCTCACATTGACCGTTTTCCAGAAGGTTTCTCTGACCATATATTTCATTAGAGCCTCATGGAAGTGGACACAAGAACCACCATGGACACAGGACCATCTCAGGGGAGGAGGACTTTAGACAAAATCAAACCCAGCTCCACCAAATGGCAGCTGTGTTGCTGAGTGTGGGTAAAATTGTAATATTCCAGAATCTCTTGCCTGACTTTAGTGCATCTACATATGAACAGGCATTCCTAAGGGGTGGAGAGAAGTAGTTCATCTCCATATCAATGCATAATTACCTGGCCAACAGAGGGCTTACCTGAACCTGAGAGGTTGGGGGGAGGTCTCCCTTGCGTCTACTGGAGCAGGAAAGAGACAGCCCCTGGACCACAGTTTGTAAGCAATAAACGGGTTTTCAACTTTATTTCTCCCTTTGACTGATTTCGGTTTTAGAGGTATTTTGCTCTGGGATTTCCTCTCCCTGGAGTTACATCTGAAAGTAGTCAGCAGGACCTCTGAACCTGAAATCTGTCTAAATGGGTGTGACCTTTGGGAGGGCTGCCCCTAGAGATGATGGGGAGATGCCTGGAATGCCCCCTGTGGATGGTGGGGAGGCCCCAGTGGATGCAGTGGCAGAGGGTGCAGCTTCACCCGTTATTGTCCCCACATCTGTGGGGCTTCCAATTTGGGAGCCCCTAGTGGGGAATTGGTCTAGGGTAAAGTACCTCCTAGAGGGGTGGGGTCTTCCCCCAAACTGGGGAAGGGTGGACACACCAGAAGCTGCAGAATTAGCCCTCTGTGAGTTGGAAGACTGCTTGGAGACTCTAGGGGGCCGTATAGCGGCTGGCATTGTAGGGTCTCTTTTCATTGAGATAGTGGAAAATGTTATCCAGGAGAAAGAGGGTTATGGAGAGGGTTAGCGAGGAGAGAGAGGGACTTAGGCAGGAGAGAGACACACTTCAGCATTACTTGGAGTAGCTGGGCGATAACCTATTGGATGCCACGAAGGAAAAGAGAGTTATTGAAAAGACAGGTCACACTCCTGGAATATTCCCTAGCAGCGGCGAGGCGGGAGGCAGCAGGAAAAGCCGTGTTGCAGGAGGCTGTGGGGGAGGGAGAGGAAAGTAGTGCCTTCAGCCCCAGAGACAGAGGAGGAGCTGGGAGCAGAAGAGGAGGAGGCGGGGCCATGGGCTGATCCGTTGCGGAGGCCACTGCCCGAGGTACCACCGGAGGTACCACCGTCTCCTGTATTAAAGGCCCGCCAGGCTGTAATTAAGAAAATAAAAACAAAACAACCACGGGCTTCTCAGGGGGAGAAGCCACCCCCTCCCCAGGGTGTGGAGCACTCCATGCTCCTCCCCTATGCCCAGGATGAGCTGGTGGACATGAGTGTCCGGTATAGGCCGAGGCCATCAGAATCTTTGCCTACATGGCTTTTACATCTCTGAGATATGGGGGTGGAAAACATTATTTTGTCGGGTACTGAGATGAGTAGACTGGCTTCCCTGACAACTCACCCTTCCCTCTGGCAGCAGTTGCAAAATGTCCATCACACCCCATGGAATCGGACACTCCTGGAATGGCTGACACCTGCCATCAGGGTAGTTTGGCCTAATCAGGGTGATTTACCATATTTACCCACTAGCTGGAAACTATATGTAGAGCTCCAACAGGTACTGTGGGAATTGGGTATGAAAAATATCATCTATAATATGGACCCCCAGGGCCCTGATGAGGAGGTTTTCATGGTAGGAATGAGAAGTCTGGTGCTGCATACAGACCCCACATCTCTCTTTGGGTCCCTAGGGACTACTCCTGCCCCCCCCACCCCCCACATAGGGGAACCCATAAGTGAGGCTACTCGTACTTTAGCAGATCTGGGGGAGTTGAAATAAGGGCATGGAAGGAAGTATGCGCTATGACTGAAAGGAGAGGTGCAAAAGGCCCCGTGAAGGTCTCGAGGACCCAGATGTGGGTTGATTTGATAAAGGCTGGGGTAGTGAAAGAAAACCTTGATGGGCAGCCCAATAGAATCTTGTTAGAACTGTGGCACCAATTAAAGCCAGAGCAGCAATTCCAGCTGCTGAGGTCCAGGGCATGGAAACTGGAGTCAAGGCCTCATGCCCAGCCTGTGTCCCTGCAAAACTTCCTGGGGGACAGTACTCAGGATTCACTTGGGCCCTCACCCCCACAGGAGGACGATTGGGCACCGTGGTTTGACGGAGGGGTGTCCAAGGGCCCCACCTTGGGAGACCTGGTGGGAACCAGAGGCCACATGTAGAATTAGCAATCTATTTGTGCCCTGTGAATGTACAATGTGTCCTGGCCCTGATGGACACAGGAGCTGAGTGTTCTCTGATTCGTGGCAACCCTGAGTGTTTTTCCAGGACTCCTGCTATGATAAATGGCTATGGGGATAAGGCAGTTAGAGTGAAGAAAGCCCAAATCCCATTGGGGATAGGGAGTTTACCCCCAAAGGAGTATACTGTGTACATTTCTCCCATCCCTGAATATATTTTGGGGGTAGATATCCTGCAGGGCCTGTGATTACAGACCACTGCAAGTGAGTTCAGACTGAGGGTACGTGTGGTAAAGGCAGTTCTGAGGGGACATGCTAAGCACCCACCTGTAGCTCTGCCTGCACCTTGGATGGTGACAAATACTCAGCAGTATAAATTGCCTGGGGGGCACAAGGAAATTGACGAAACTCTACAGGAGTTGGAGAAGGTGGGCATCATAAAGCCCACTCATAGTCCTTTTAATTCCCCAGTGTGGCCAGTGAGGAAGGCACACGGCTCCTGGCATATGACTGTGGACTACAAGGAATTTAATAAAGTCACACCCCCTTTGCATGCTGCTGTCCCCTCTATAGCAGCCATTCTGGACACCTTCAGCCATGAGCTAGGAATGTATTATTATGTAGTAGACCTTGCTAATGCTTTCTTCTCTATTGATATAGCACAGGAAAGTCAGGAACAGTTTGCCTTCTTGTGGGAAGGCCGGCAGTGGACATTCACTCTCCTTCCACAGGGATACCTCCACATTCCCACCATCTGTCATGGGCTTGTAGTCCAGGACTTGGCCACATGGAAGAAATCGTAAACAGTGCGGTTGTATCACTACATTGATGATATTATGGTCACGTCTGATTCTCTTTCAGATTTAGAAGGGGCAGTTCCTAGACTGCTGCAAGATCTACAGGAGAAAGGATGGGCTGTGAACAGCACCAAGGTTCAGGGACCTGGTTTGTCTGTAAAATTCTTGGGACTTGTCTGGTTGGGTAAAACTAAAGTTGTTCCTGGAGCAGTCAAAGACGAGGTCCAGGCTTTCCCTACTCCTACCACTGTGGCAGTATTAGAAGAGTTTTTGGATCTTTTGGGTTACTAGAGAGTGTTTATCCCACACTTGGCACAAATTCTGAAGCCCTTATACCGGTTGGTATGAAAGGGCATCAGGTGGGACTGGGATGAGACATGTGCAGCTTCTTTGACTGCTGCCAAGTGGGCAGTCAAGGCTGTACAGGCCTTGAATGTAATGAACTCATCCAGGCCCTGTGAACTAGATGTTCATGTATGGATGGGGTCTTTGGCAGTGGCTTGAACGGACACGCCAACCTTTTGGATTCTGGTCCGAACTATGGAAAGGAGCAGAGGTCCAGTACACCTTGATAGAGAAGCAACTGGTTGCTGTGTACCACGCCTTGCTGGCTATGGAGCCCATTGCTTGAACAGCTCCGAGCAAGGTAATAACCACCTATCCCATCATGGGGTGGGTGCGAGACTGGACCCAAAGGCCATGGAGTGGCGTGGCACAGACACCTACACTGGCGAAATGGGGTGCATATTTACAGCAGCGCAGCACTTTCTCTACTACCTGCTTGAGTGGAGATTTCCAACTCTTATTGGGGCCAGTGACCTATACCAGTGGAAAGCAGGAAGAACTTGCTTTTGAGCCATTGGTTGCCGAGAGTCCTTATCAGGAGGGAAAAGCCCCTATACCTGAAGATGCTTGGTACACAGAGGGCTCTAGTAGTGGACTGCCCCCGAAGTGGAGGACTGTGGCTTTCCATCCTAAGACTGAGACAATATGGATGGAGGATGGAGAGGGGAAGAGCAGTCAATGGGCTGAGTTGCAGGCAGGACCCTTCCCCCATAGTTGTCTGCACTGACAGCTGGGCCGTCTATCAGGGCTAGACCCTGTGGCTACTGACATGGCACCATGCCAACTGGATGGTTGGTCACTAGCCCCTTTGGGGGCAAGAGTTGTGGCAAGACCTATGGGCCTCTCGTCAGACTAAGACTGTTGCTGTATATCATGTGACTGGCCATGTGCCTTTGGCATCCCCAGGGAATGATGAAGCAGACACACTGGCCCAGGTGCACTGGCTAGAAGGAAACCCTGCCTCTCATGTGGCCCAATGGCTACACCAACGTTTGTTGCATGCGGGGCAAAAGATGATGTTGGCTGTAGCCCATCGGTGGGGCTTGCCACTGACCTTTGAAGAAGTCAGCAGAGCCCGGAAGGAGTGCCGTGTGTGCTGTAAGAGGGACTTACCCCGAGTCCCACAGGAACATGGGACAATAGTAAGGGAGTCAATACCCTTGTCAAGTGGCTGATAGACTATATTAGGCCTCTGCCCATATCAGAAGGATATCAGTATGCCATGACGTGTGATCACAGCTACTGGACTATTGGCTGCTTTTCCAGCATGTTGTGCAGATCAGCAAACCACCAAAGGGGGCCTAGAGCATCTCTTTGCAGCCTATGGCTGGCCACAGGTGATTGAGGATTATCAAGGCACCCACTTTACTAGACATGCATTACAAGGATGGGTGCAGCAGTTAGGAATAAAATGGAAGTTTCATGTACCATATTACCCTACCAGGGCAGGCATGATAGAGAGGTATGATGGTTTGTTGAAATCTGGCCTGAAGTTGGACACCAATAGTTTATGGGGCTGGTCAGTTCACCTATGGACAGTGCTACAGTGTTTGAATGAGAAGCCCCGTAAAGGAGCTTTGAGCCCTGTGGATATGCTCACACACATCGCTGCCTCTCCTATACAATTGTACGTTCAACCCAAAGACGAGTTACTGAAGCCAGGATATGGCTAGCAGAGCAACATCCTGCTGCCAGCCCCTACTGCATTAATCCCTGGAGATACTGTTGCATGGACCTGGCCCTGGACATTTTGACACATGGACCAGCGATGGCTGGCCCTTCTGGCACCTTGGGGGAAAGGCCTGGAAGCTGGGGTCATGTGTAGTCCTGGAGTAACAACAGAGATCCCAAAGATCACGGTAGTGTACCCAAAACATCCAGGAGGTAAGAGCATCTTGAGGGGAAGTTTTGTTTTATCTTTATGGCTGGTGTATGTACCTCCCGTAGCCCTATATATTGACCCATCTGTAACTCCCACAGGAAGGGGGTGAAGGTCTGGTATACTAGACCAGGATGAGATCCCATTCCTGTCACTGTCCTATCACAGGACCACGCTCTTGCATGCATTCTACCTGATGGACAAGATTTGCCTATGCTGGTGTCATTAAAACATGTGTCTTATCGCCCTTAAGGTTATTTTCTCCTACAGTCCTTGTGGCCTGGATGCGCCCCCTGGCTGCAGCTGCCGTGTGATGATAATTGGTCTGAACTCTACTTCTGCTACTGCCTGCTGGAATGGGCGGGCTATGGACTTAATCTACATAGGACTTTGAACCTAGCTGAATCCTCAGGCTTGAGGATTGTCATGATTTTATTGCTGTTGCTATTGTATGTCATTAGTCTGGTCACAATGAGCCAGTTTTCTCACGCAGGGACCATTGCAGAAGAAGGGGAATGAGTAGATTTTAAGGCGAGATTTCTGGAGGGGTGGCCTGTGGGTAAAACTGTAATATTCCAGAAACCCTTGTCTGGCTTTAGTGCATCTACATATGAACAGGCATTCCTCAGAGGTGGAGAGAAGTAGTTAATCTCTATATCAATGGGTAATTACCTGGGTGATGGAGGGCTTATCTAAAGCTGAGAGGTTGGGGGTTAGGTCTCTCTAGCTTCTGCTGGAGCAGGAAAGAGACATCCTCCAGACAGCAGTTTGTAAGCAACAAATGGGTTTTCAACTTTATTTCTCCCTTTGACTGATTTCGGTTTTAGAGGTATTTTGCCCTGGGATTTCCTCTCCCTGGAGTTACATTGAGGCTCAGTTTTGTCTTGTATAATGGGATAAAATACTACCTGCCACAGGATTGTCCCCTTTGCACCATGAGAATGCCGGCAAACTGCTCTGGTTTTCAGCAGTATTTTGTTTCAGTGTATAAGTATCTGCACTGTGCCATTTAAGAGCCTGGCAAGTGCTTTGAGAACGGAATTGGGGGTGGCATTTGCTTCTCTGCACTGCCTTTCTTTTCAGGATCATGACCCCTCAAGTCCTGGATTATTTTGGCAGCTGTAAATGCAGTTTTTGCTTCTCCATCCATGTGGGGTTGCTAAAAGCTCTGCTGGGTCCTTATGATACTTAATTCCAAATACTCTTGGAACACATGCCTCACAAAACCAAAACCAGTCTGGCAGATGCTCATTCAGGCAGGGATGCTAGCAGGACAAGTGTAGCCACCAATTTCTGGAGACCACAAACAGCATCGGAATCCTGTGGGTCCATCGTTGCAGGGAGAGCATTGAACCTTTTTTTGTTGAGAAGGCCAAGTCTTCCTTTCACTCATACACCATTTTACCAGATTCTGCCTTAAATTGAGAAGCTGGGAGATCCAAGTTTCCGTAACAAAAAGCTGCCTTCCCTGGCCAGATGAATATTCATCCGGTGGATGCAAGGAGTTCTCTGTGGAATGCCCTAGGTGATGAAAGTTCTGTGAACAAGGCTTTTCAGGAATGGTCATCCTGAAAAGTATTGAAGAGTGGGAAAGAAAGGTGAATGTGGAAACTAATTGAGTCCAGTGATTCCCTATCATCTGTTATGGGGGTCACGCAATCAGCAAGCTACTCCCCCTCCCACCTCTGACCTGTGACTCCTCTGGGCCCATCTGCCCCGCTCAGGGCTGCTCAGCTGTGCTCTCGGGCTGTCACGGAAATGATGGCCTTTGAGAATTAATCGCCCCCCTCCTGCCAAATGGGAACTCACCAATAGAGTGATGCTTGTAAGACAAGGACTGCCCTTGGCTAAGGCTGCTCTGATGTGGGAATCCTTTGAAATTGCTTTTAAAATACCTCATTTTTAATTGAGGAAATAGAAAAATCATCCACCACATTCTACCGTGGGAAGGTTTCCACAATAGTTTTAACAATTGTGTCTTAGCCAGTCGGGTTGACGTAACAAAAATAGCACAGACCTGGTGGCTTGCCAACCCCAGGGGTGTTCTGCTCATGTTTCGGAGGCTGGAGATGGAGTGGGCAGAATGGTCACCTTCTCTCCAGAGGCTGCTTCCTTCATGCCGCTGCCTTCCGGTTGCATCCTCAGGTGACAGGAAGGGCCAGGCATCTCTCTGGAGCCCCCGTGAGACATAAACACCATCAAAGGTCCCACCTCCTCATACTATCACCTTTGGGGTTAGGATTTCAACAGGTGCATTGGCGGCGGGGCTGGGCAGGGGGACACAGACATTCAGTTCACCGAAAATTGCAAACTCTGTGACATTTATAGGAATATATATATATATTTATAAAACTGCACTTTTCATTTTCCCTGGTACTGTAGTAATCTCTTTTGAAAAAATTGGGCAATAAATGAATTTTCCAGTGTTCTTGTAGGCTAACTGGTCATGGATTACTCGATGGACGGACATATTCAGGACAAGGTCCTTTAATAACAATGTGGCTAGTGCTGTTTTCTGCTGAAGAGTTGATGAGGCAGGTCGACTTGAGCATAATCCAAACCGCCCCCTGTGCTCTGCCTCTCTCCATCTGCTCCTACTCGTGACAATTACTGCCTTCAGTAGAATAGGTGACAGCCAGGTCCAGAGAGACCTATAATAGAAGGGGACAGCTAAGAGATACCACTTTTTTTTTCTTCTAGGTGTTCTGAAACAAAACTCATGTTGAGCATGTCTTCAAGGGGTTAAACAGGTGAATAAGCCCCCATTTTGGAGATTCAGCATGGTGCGCCTGGTTCACATAGAGATCAGGGTACATTTGAATGCAACATCAAAATGAATGCCGGGAAAAGGTTGGAAGGCTGTTTGGCCAGAATGGTGATTTGGGCTGATGGGAATGAATTAAATAACTGACTGTATTTAATTCTAGGATCACTCATTTTTCCCACCAGAAACCCCAGAGCCCAGTGACAATGTGGTGGCCGTTATGGGCTCCCAGGAGCCAGAGGGGAGGGCCTCATTTGCATGCACATGACATTAACTTAATACTTTAGGAAAGAAACGATGGAGACAACCACCGTATTTGCATGGCTTTGTGCCTTCTTTCCTGGCAAACCTTCACAGAAATGGCCTGTTCTGTGGTTTTGAGCTTTTCAGCTAGAAAAGTTGGCTTCCAGGCAACTGGGCAGAGCCTGGGGGCTCCACACCTGCAATAGTGTATGTTTATGAATACTCTTTGAGTCTGAGATACAGCGACTTTATCTCAGCCCCAAATCCAAATCACTGCTGATTTCTTGGCGCCATCTGCTCTCTGTATTCCTAAATGTCCGCAGGTTAGAACAGTAGAATCTGTTTCTATTGAATTCAAGAAACAAGGAGATGAAGGCAGAATGTGACAGAGTCAGTAATGTAATTTGTCTGCAAAACCACTTGTAGAATATCTGGTCCCTTCTGAGCATCACCCATGTGCTCTGTCCCAGAAAGGAGAGATGCTGGGTGGAAAGAGGAATGGTGAACGGCATAAATGGGGACACGTGTGTCCTTTCCCTGGACACCCAAGCTCCTCCCACCCCTTGCCTGTCTAGGTAAATTCAAGACCTCTTCCCTGTGTCTGCTCAGGGAAGTTCAAGAGTAGCAGAAGGGATTCTGATTTGTGGGTGCAGTGAGGTCAGGCCCACCATGGCACCTCTCGGTCTCAGTTTCCTCACCTCTGGGATGGCAGGTGTTAGATGGTCTCTAGGGGCCTTTCAGTATTAAAACCAAACACCAATAAGCCTTGGTTTCAACCTGCACCCTCTAGGGCCCACCTGGCTGCAGACCCCACAGATGCTCAGTAAGAAAAGAACGTCTGCATGGGGATCACGATGGAGAGGCTATAGGGGACGCCTCGGTCAAGTTCTTGATGGAGGGATTCACTCAGCAGGGTGTCCTTAATAGGCTCAAGACAGGGACAGCGGCAGGTGTGGTGGTGTGGGGCTTCCGGTGACAGGTTCCAGGTCCAGCAATACCTCTGGACCAGGGATGTGAACCCAGAGCATTTTGGTGTGTGCATGTGCTGGGGCAGGATCGCTTGGTTTTATAAGTCTGGGGACACAAGTCACATTGTGTTTTATGTAAAGGGAACTCCTTAAAATTTGGATTGATAAAGGGCCACTTGGGAGATAATGTTATTTGAGAATGAGTTACAGTGGGTCATCTCAGAAGCTGCCAAGCTGTTCTTTACTTGTACCTATTCCTAGTACTTTGGAAATGTATAGACAAAACACCTTTGCCGGTGGCATGTTGCTGCTGTATTTCACATTTACTTCTATTGCAGCGTTTATTACATGGCATTAGAGACATTTGTTTTCCCTCCAGGATACTGTTCACTCCTTGAGGGTAGGCACAATGCTTTGTTCTAGATTTTATGTCTAGCATTAGGCACAATAATTGGCACACACCTTGTAAATGCTCGTTGATTTGGGTTTCCAAGATGCTTCCCAGTATTCTTGTAGACACCTCTATCAACACAGACATTTCTCTCCACTGGTTTAAAAAGCATAGAAGATTCTGTGCTGGGAACTTTGAAGGATGCAGAGCTAAGTAAATCATGACTCTGTCCCCCCAGAACTTATAGTCCATAGATAAGACAGACCTGTGCAATATTACCTATCATGATTGCAAACTGTGGTATTATAGTATCAGGTATTGACCACAATTGCAGTTGGTGACTTTAGTAGTATAAATAAATATGGAGCTATTTTTCTCATCTATCAAGAAGTGTAGAGATTGCTGGCTTTATTTCAGCAGCTCAATATAATCGAGATGAATGCGTTTTTCATTCTTTTGAGGTTTTCCTCATAGTTGCAAGAGGCTGCTGAAGCTCCAGCTATCACATACTCATCCAGGAAAGAAGAATGTAAAAGGAGTAATGACAATCACATCTCCCCTTTAATTAGGACAGAAAAAAAACTTTTAAAGAACTTCCACCCATCCAGAAACATATGATAGGATCTCATGGGGGCAGAATGGGATCAAAGGGTCACCTCCAGCTGCAAGAGGGAACAGGACAATGGGAAAAAAATTGCCCATCATGTGAGATAGGGATACTGATGTCCTGGAGAACATATGGGATCTGCAAAGGCAATAAAAAATATCAGGTGAGGGATATCGGAGAGGAAATTCAGAATGTCTACCATATCTGATATACAATGTGTTATAAAGTTTTTGTAAGGGAAGAAGGAATTAATTTCACTTGTGTACAATCACTTGGCAAAATTTCATTTGTGTATAATCACTGGCAAGAGATCCTTGCTCTTTTATAACTTTGCTGTAATTTGTTGGTTTTGACTTGTATCAGTTTCCTATTGCTGCTGTAACAAATTACCACAAATTTACTGGCTTAACATAGTGTAACTTAATTATCTTACAGTTTCCAACATCAGAAGTCCTCCGCATATTCCACTGGGCTAAAATCAAAGTGTCTGTGGGGCTGTGCTTCTTTCTGCATATTACAGGGGAGGGCCCATTTCCCTGTCTCTTCCAGCTTCTAGAGGCTGCCTGCATTCCTTGGCTCCCTGCCCTCACCATCTCTGGGGGCAGAGGATGCCCAGCTAAGTCTTTCTTACGGTGCTCTCTCTGGTTCTTCCTCTTCTGCCTCCTTTAAATCAGGCTTTGGAAATGAAAATGGCTGCCAGGCACGTGAGGAGAAGAAGGCTGGACATCAGCAACAAGAGCGCAGTGGCCTGGTCATCCTGTAGATATGCGGCCCTTGTATGAACAGATGTTCTGATTTTTCAAGAGATGCCAGAAATCTAGAATTTATTTAAAACTCTCCCTGTTTCTGTATGTTGGCAACTAGTGCAATTTAGTTTTTAACATTGTGTGGGCCAATATTGAAAAAAGGAAAGAAAGTTCACAACAGATTTTTGAGAACCAAGGTAGCCTGCAGACATCAGGCTAAAACTTCCAGCCTTGAACTGGGTTTGGGTTTGGGATTTGAGCCACACGGACTTTTTTCAGATAGTCTGTACACTGCGCCCTCGGCCTGCTGGGCCTGGGGCTGTAGGCACTGAATGTTTTTAGCAATCGTCCAAGTCAGGGCTGGAGGGACCATCTCCTACTACTTAAGACTCAGACTTCACATCCGAGCCTAGAGGCACAGAGGAGTGAACTTGCATAATGGATCAGAAGGCACAGCACGAAGCCCCCAGCATATTAAGGGCATTATCAGTCTAACACGATGGATTTCTTTCCTTCCTCCACTAATGTCTAAGCTGGTGAGGAACTTAAACCTCAGCTTTGAATTACAAATGTAGGAGGGAAACCAAAGACAGGGGAAAGTAAGCATAAACCTTTCTCCATAGAAAGGCTGGAGCCGTGATCCAGTAATGATGTGTGGGCTTCGCTCCCATTAAGCTAGTGAGAGTTATATGTGCAAACAGTCCATGAGTTCACAAGATGTCTGTGTTTTGGGTTAAGAGATCAGGATCATTTTAATGTTTCATGCACTGTCTTGTAATCCTAAATAGACTCATGAAGTCTGTTTAGCAACATAATGAAAAGGAAACCAATTTCTATTTAAAGATGCATTGAATTTCTTGAAGATACACTTGCAGAAATGAAGCAAGTCTTTCTTTACCAGCAGGAACCAGTAGGACCTGCCAGTTCCAAATGCTATAATATGCTCCAAGGAAGCGGGGACTCTTTCCGAGAGGAGGGACTGAGCCAAAGGTGCAGTGGGCAAAAATCATGAACCAATACCCACAAGGATCATTTTCATCAAGGCAATATACTTGTCTTGTACTTGAAGCAAGTGACACACTTTTTCTTTGCCAGGTAATGACATTCTTAGTTTTGCATATGTTTCTTGATGGTGGTAAAAAAAAAAAAATTAGCTCTCCAACTGTAAACTTTACATGGACAGACATTAGATCTGTTTATAGGTCAGTGTCCATCCATAGCCCAGCACAGCATCTGCCACATTAGCAGGCTCAAACAAATTTTTTGTTGTTGTTTTACACCAGAGGTTTGCAACCTTTTTCTGTAAAAGAGCAGCTCATAAACATTTTAGCCATTCAGTCCCTTTGCATTTGCTCTTCTCTGTCCTTGCAGAGTGGAAGCAGCCATGCGCAATAGTGAATGAACCGGTGTGGCTGTGCTTCAGTGAAACTTTATGTACAAAAGCAGGCAGCAAATGAGATTTTGGCGGTGAGCCAAGGTTTTCTGTTTTACATCATAAAGTTTAGGGTATTTGGCACCTGGAACATTACAGGGTGATTAGAGATAATAGGTAATTGGCATGTTACCAAATTATTATTTTTAAATAACTTACGTGCTAGTAGGTTGTGAACTTCGAAAGGGCAGGTAGCATTTCAGTTTTATAAACCATCGTCTAGCTGTGTCCTAGCAGAGGGCCAGGCACAGAATGCTCAGACATGTGGCTTGTTCCTACACATCCATGGAATTTGTATTCTAAATCTCAAGGCTTAAGAATTGCTAAATATCTTGGGCTTTGTCAAATTGGTGGGGCAAATTAAAATGATTGTAAACTTAGACATCAGTGACACGATCCTGGTCCTTCTGCTACAGACCTTGCATAAATCACACCCTCTGTCTGTGCTGAAATCTTGCCATTAAAAATGAAGCTTTTAAGACCAGATCAACCTTCTCTAGAGCAGCACCCATGCAGCCCATAGCAGTCCGGGGTGATTTTCAGTGGCACCAGACACAGCAGTAAATCACATCAAATCACATATTCTGGTTTCAATCTTCGGCCGTCCTTTCAGTTACATTAAGAGGAGGGTTTATTTGGTGCCGGTAAGTTTGTAACACACTTTTCAGAGACAAGCCAAACTCAGGGTCAGGATCTTCAGCCAAAAAAGAGTAGCTGAGTTTTATAGCATTTTATAAGATTAATTTTCATTGTATTTCTATTTTCATAGTTACCTCCCAGTCATGGGGAGTAATCCTGAATTTCTGTTCCCAGTCCAATGTGATGTTCTTGTTTTAAAAAGTAGGTGAAAGGCCAAGTTTTAGATGTGAAACATTTAAAATTCCAGCCTCATGCTCTCATTCCCATAGCCTTCTAAGGAACTGCCTTTAGAAATAATGTGAGGTTATTTTTTCATTTCTCTTATAAGACTAAGGTGGTTATATCCCTTGCAGGGAGAAAAATATTGACAGCATCCCTTGGGAATCCAAGTCCCAACCCCATGGGACTTGCTGGCTTCTGAAGGTCACCTCTCCTATTATGCCTACTCACCTCCTTGAGTGACCTTAATGACCTTAAAAACAGCAGAGGTCTCTGCCTGCTGTCATTTAAGAAGGAAGAAATTGATAGGCCCATCATTGTCACTGAGCATCTAACAAAAATAGAATGCATGTTAAAGAAACTTATATTTAAGACAAGTTTGACCAAAATCGAATTGAACAGCATCAATCTGGAACCAAAGAGGAAACACTTATAAGACCCTTTCCTTTTGAATTATGAACTCATTTTTATGTCAAGTCCTGGGGTCTTTCCTAGAAGATACAGACTGCATTACCACTCATCAGAAAGAAGTTTAGACTATGCCTACCTATGAGTACTTTAAACTCCCAACATCTTATAGGTGGTATAAGTTATTGGAGTGATTTGTGTTCAAAAACTCCAAAACTTAGGCTTTAAAAATTTCCTGTTTGTTACAAACAGGGTTCAATAATATGAGCATTTAGTCATAGCTCCTGAAATTGTAAGTCAGTGTTCTTTGTGCTTCCATAAATAAATGCATTTAAAAAAAACTAGAATATTTATAGCATTTGTATCAGATAGTTTCAGGAAATGAAGTGGTAAAAACAATGAAAAATCATAATAAAATCATTTTTATCTTTCTCGAATATTAATATTTCTTCAGGTATGAGACACATTTTGTAGAAAACATGTCAGTTCACAGATTCGATAGACAAATGTCAGTCGAGCTCTCCACTACACACACATACACACACACACACTCAGGGTCTTTCCCTCTGAGTATCCCATTTTAGTGGGAAAATGAAAGAGGGTGGAGGTTCTCTGGCTCAATTCTCTATCATCAGTGGATTTGTCATTAACAAATACATTGATCATTTTATAGATTAAGGGAGCCACTATGTTGAATATCTGATGGCTAGAAACTTAAATTAGAGAAAGATAAATAGGACTGCCACTTGAAATGACACATAAATGGCAATAGGATGCTGGGAAGACAGGTGTGAGTGAAGTGGGCTTATTGGAAACTTTGCCAAATAGCAGGGTGAACTGGGGAACTTGCATTCTGCCTGACAGAGAGCAGCAGCGCTGAACCCTGAATGTTTCCATGTCCAAGTGAGGGCTTGATGTTGCCAGAAACAAAGTGTGGGATGTATAAGGCACATGTGTGAATGACATCACTCCCAAGAGCTGAGTTTTTGACTTGAGTCCCTAAGAACCAATGAATAATCAGAGACATCAGGGAAAAGGACAGGATGTGAGTGGGAGTTAAATCAAAAAGAAAAATAGCTGGAATCTCATTTTTCAATTTATCTTTTTTTTTCCTGAGAATTCAATCTAACAGCTGAAATGAGGGCTAGATTGAAGCTTAAGAGAAAAGATGATGAAGGATTAGATGTTATCCATTCCTCTAAAAAAATTTCTACCAGCACATAATGCAATTTTTTCTCAGTTATGGACCATCATTTTAGTTAAAGGTTTTGCTTCTGATTTTCCTTCCCTCTGTCCTTCCACGGACTCAAACCAGAAAAACTAAGTTCAATTCCTATCTCCACCGTGTACAAGCTATGTTGGCTCAGGCACGTCACCTGAGATTCCATTCTATAAATGAGGATGCTAACCATTTTTATATGTTTGAATAACTTCAAATGAAGAAATACAATCCCACTTCAAATTGTCTTAAACAAAACGGAACTTTGCCTTCTTCGACATCAGGAAATCCAGTGTACAAAGGCTACAGAAGCTCTGTAGTGTCATCAAGGATCCAGGCTATTTCCATCTTTCTGGTCTACCATCTTGGGCATGTCCTTCATTCTCAAGCATGTAGCACAGCCACTGTAGTGTGCCAGTTGTTACATTTAGACATAACATCCACTGGAACCAGAGAAACTGATTATTTCCGATGGCTCTTTATTAGATTAATCAATTTTTTTTTCCACCAAGGATCTCCTAGAAGAACTTCTTCTTGGCAAAGACCAAGTCACATATCCATGGAGGAACCAATCAATGCCAGTGAGAACCAATTCCCATTAGGCCAATTAGACCTACCCCTGGCACTGGAGTAGGATGTGTCTGTCCCAAGGCTCATGGCTCTGTGTAGGAGTTGATATCTGAACAAAACTGGGATGCTATTGGGAGCAAGAGAGGTGCTGGTTGCTGAGTAGATTAACCAGCAAAGTTGACTACATGGACCTATTTCACTGTTGTCACTGTAAAGTGCTCTGCACACACATGCTAGGATTATTAGCATGGGCTTGGCAATCTGTAGGTGAAAATCACAAATTAGTCCTGATAGGCCATGCAGTCTATAGGGTAGTTTGGTCTACATTCCTCGTTTCATTGAGCTTGTTGTAACGTAACAATTCTAATTAGAGCTTCAATATATAGGGTCATACAGTGTTAGAGCTAAACATCTTGGAGAATAATTCTCTCAAATGCTGCTCTACAAAGGCCCTCATCTTGAGAGGAGAGGGCAGGCTAGGTGCAGGACAACCTGAATTCTATTGCATAATTGCCTGTTAGCCACTGAGAATTTTCCCCATGCAGATCACTGGGCAACATCACAGGCATTTCCCTTCCTTCTTTGTTTATAACTTGTCTTTTTGATCAAGATGAAAATGTGTGTGAAAATGAGTGTGAAAATGAGTGTGGAAATGAGGGCATCTGTCATGGAAAATAATTTGTAACACTAAGTGATATTTCTCTTCCGTATTTCCTTTCATTTCTGACCCTCTTCACATTTGGGTATTAAAGCTCTGGAAATTCATTGCTTTGGAGAAGGGATGTTACATCAGAAAAAAGGCCTTTGAAACTTAAAATCCTGAACCCCGAAACTACTTACAACCAAGATAAAGTAAGAAGGGAAATATTTACTTTCTCTCCTGACAAAACCCCCACCCTCCAAGAAAAATGAAGTGATGGTTTTCAAGGTACTGAACATCATCAGGCAGTATTGAGCAGTAATTTCTGAGATGCAAGAAATTAATGATATGAGCTCTATGTTTACCCCAGCTTAATGCTTGCAGAGATTCCAGACTGAGGTGCAGAGAGGGATAACCCAGGCAGTGCAGGGCATTCTTGAGGAAATGGAGCTGGGAGGCCATGGCAGCCATCTCTTGAGGAGATGGAGCTGGGAGGCCATGGCAGCCACTTTGTAGTGCAGAGTACCAGAGTGCTGAGCACTACACAGAGAAAGCTGGAGATCTCCAGAGGGTAAAATATTCCTCATGAAATAGATGCAAAAATTCAGCAAATAGAATTCAATGATATAGAAAAAGGAAAAATGTGTCATGATAAAGTGGGGCTTTCCCAGGAATGCAAGGTTAGCTTGACACAGGAAAATAAGTCAATGCATTTCAACAAATGAGGAAGCTAAAAAGGAAGACAATGATCATCTGCATCAGTGCACAGCAAGGATTTGACAAAATGGAACATCTGGATCTAATCAAACCTCTCAGCAAACTAAGTATGCCTTCACCTTGATAGACAGCATCTATGATGATCTACATATAATAGTACTCATTCTAACAGCTAACTACTCATACCATTCATTTATGATGATCCACTCAGCTCATACTAATTGATGAAAATCTGAGTTTTCCCCCTAAGATCAGGGACAAGAGCTGTATTGGGGGACCCCAAGCCCACCCCCAGCTTTCATGATTTGCTAGGAAGACTCCCAGGACTCAGCATAATCATACTTATGGCTGTGACTTATTTCAGGAAAAAAAATATAAAGCAAAATCAGCAAAGGGAGAAGATACATAGAAGTATTTGGAGGAAACCAGGCTCCAGCTTCCAGCATTCTCTCCCAGTGGAGGCACACAAGACATACTTAGTTCCTCCAGTAGCAATTGGAGGCAACACATATGAAGTGCTGTCTATCCAGAGAAGCTTGTCAGAGACCCAGCACCCAGGGTTTTTCCTGGGGGCTGCTCACATAGGCACCTTTTGTCTGGCAGGTGCCAAAATTCCAGACTCTTAGAAGGAAAGGTGTTTGGCATAAGCCATATTATTTGCATGGTGTAGGCACAAGGAACTACCTTTACCAGATGCTAACCAAGGGCTTCTGAGGGGTGTGGTGTCAGGCCTAGTCTGTCTTTTTTACACAAGAGAGAACACTGAACTTTACATCGTCTTAGAGAGATAAGGAAAATGTTGGTGAATATCTACACAGCAGCTATCATAGAAGTTATGTGATGGCCAGACCTGGTCTGTAGCTTATCAACATAAAATTGAACTGCTTTCTAAGGCTATTCACTAAGAATGGCGAAGAAATGCTCTGAATGTTAAAAAGTTTGTTTTAATCGTTCTGAGGTCTGCTGATCTATAATACTGAGATCCTAAGTGTTTGAGAGAGAGAGTGCTTTTGCAAAGGTGACTCTGTGGGAAGCGAGCCTGGCGTGCTGGGGTGTAAACCAGGAGGTAATAATTACCCACTCTGCATCGCCCCAACCTGACCCCAACCTTCCCCACTACTTAAATGACCTGCCTTCAGCCAGCAAGCATAAGCCTCCTATGTCCTGGATTTTCCTGTTCTCCGCCCTGTGTGTGAATCCCGTGACTCTGACAGATGCATTCCTAAAGAGTAGTGCAAATTAGTATTTCCCCACCACACTCTTTACACACAGAGAAAACATCCTGCTTTATCTGCAAGTGTCCACATCACTGTCAGCTCACGAGGGTCTTGCAGGCACAAGGATGCAAAAAGATTAAGGAGAACCTTTCCAGTGAGACTGGGGCAGATGGGCTCAAGTGTGAAACTCCCTTAAAGAGCCTTTTGCACAGTGTGATACACTGGAAATAAAGTCAAAAACACTAGATACATTATGAAAAATTTTCTTAACTAGAGGGAAATTGGCTACTGTGGTATAGTTCCCTCAGTCAAGTGTAGGCAGTGTGCAGTGGGTGCTGTAAGATGCCGCCTAACACATTGTCCTCTCCAGCAGGTAATTCTGTGTGTCATAAGCCATCTTTGCATGACCTTGCTGACTTCTTCCCAGCTCTTCCTCCTACTGAGGTCGCTGGGATGTGCTGGTGCAGAAGGGTATTCAAAACATTGCATCTGGCCAGGTGACTGCACTGTTCAAAAGAAACCTCTCAAAAGGTCATTTTTTTTACACCCAAGTTATTTCTGCAAGGCTGATGCCTTCGTTATTATTATTTTTCATTATATACCAGAAAGTAAAAATCTAGAACAAAGACCTTTGTGCATTCTGTCTTGAGGTGCTTCTGTGTCGACCATCATCCTAACCCCTTTGCCCATCATTTTGGGGATAAGGAAGTTTTCCAGCAACGCTGGCTGATACTATGTGAAGAGGCTTTTTCAAAGTACTTGGTGTGCATGGGGCATTATGCTGTTGTCATACATTTAAGTCATTGGGTGAACCTTGATGCAGAACACTATTTTAATAAACGCTTTGCAAGTCTTAGTTGAAGAGATGTGATCGGCACTGCGGTTCAACGAATGGTTGTGGATTTGCTAAGCCATGATTACATTTATATGAAAGAACTTTGCCATGAATAAAAGGGAATACACATAATTAGTATTTGGAAGGGCAAGAACGGCTGAATAAAAATGTTCATCTTTTATTAATCGCATACATTTTGCATCAGGAGATTATTTTTCCCGGTTTGAGAGAACATCACAGAATTATTGTACATAATTGTGGGAACAGTTGGCCTGTGACAACTTAATGGTATTTTGCAAAACCCTCGTTTTGCAAGCTGCTTGTGTCTGCTGACTTCCCCCTCAAATTTACTCAATCATAAATAAATTCTGAAGACCACTGGAAATTGGTGTTTCTGATTTTGGACAGTCATTGCCCCAGTCTCTGCTTCAGTCTCACGTGGTGTTCTGTGTGTGTGCATGTGTGCATGTGTGTCTGCCTCCAAATTTCCCCTCCTCGTAAGAACACCAGTCATATTGGATTCGGGCCCTCCCTGATGACTTCATCTTAATTAACTGCACCTGCAATGAGCCTATTTCCAAATATGGTCACACTCTGAGGTACTAGGGGTTAAGGCTTCGACCTCCCAGTTTTTGGGGAACATAGCACAGCTCATAATGGCTGGTCACCTGTGAAAGCTTCTTGTACTCAGATGCCTGAAGACCCAGAGAGCCGAACTGCACATTCGGAGGACTGACCTTTTAATCACACTTGGTACCCACCCCATACGTGACTGCAGAGGTGAGTGCATCCATCCAGCACAGGGTGACCGGCACGTGTCATGAGGGGCCATGGAGAAGAAGATGTCCTTCAGCTCGAAGTGCCCTGCATGGCTCAGCCAGCTGCATATGGAAATAAAACTTTGTCTCTAAATATCCTCATGATTGCTGGTGCAAATGTTTCTTAACAATCTAAATGAATTTTTCCTCCGGCAAAGCTTTCTTTTCTTGCAGCTTCTTAAGGTGTGGGGACGAGAGGGAGTGCCTGTCCCATGGTGGCTCACTGTCCTGTTTCCCAGGCTCTGCCCCTTGTGTATCTGAGGCATCAAGCTTCTTCTTGGAGGCCTCCTCTCTGCCCCCTCAGGCCTTGTCGGCTGGCTGGCGGAGCTAAGCAATGGACGGAGACAAAGAGAACACTTTCCAGTGTTGGGCCCAGGACCCGGCCATGCCTGAAGCATAGTACCTAAGCAGTCCCATTTGGTGGCATGCATCATTTCTTAAAAACTTATAAAACTATTGACAAAATCATTTCATACAACCTTAGAGGAAAAAGGCAATATTGTAAAACTGTTATATAGTCTTTTAATTAAATGCTTTAAATATGAACGTGCAATTGAATTAATCAATTAATAGGTGATGATAAAAATGTGCATATTTCACTCACCATCAAAAGCTATTTAAAAAATTCTCATTAGGAAAATAAAATTTAATTAATAGTTTTCCAAAGTGTTTCTATGAAATATTTATAGATGTTCTGAAAAAGAAACGTCTATGTTCAAAGACTTGTAGCCAGTGCTGGATTGAACAAAGACCTTATTTGCTTGTGGACTGTTACCTTAGGCCTTGCCTGAAAGTCAAGACAGGCTGTGCACAGGGCCCAAAGGAGCTGTTAGACTGTGAAAGTGTCCCTGACACCCTAGGAGCTCGCAAACAAGTTCTTTTACTCAGACTGTCAGTCAAACTCACCAGGGGGGAAACCAGAAGCATGTGTGGTTTCAATGTTGACATGTCTAGCTTTCCTCAAGGGTTTCCTTAGAATCTTTTACACCAGTGGAATCTTATATATTTTTTTAGCAGTTAAGAAGAGAATAGGAGACGGCAAAGAAAATGCAACTGTGGAACATTTAAGATTAAGAGGATGGACGCTCCTCTAGTTCAAATGAAACTGGAGTTTTCCAGCTCAACCTTGTAACATCTTCCAGCTCAACCCTGACTCCTTTTGTAGGGAGGAATATTCTACTTTTGGGAAGAGAGGACTAACTGACATGAAGTTTAAGGAGATGCAAGCTTAGTCAAAGGTGAATGGAGTCAGAAAAGTGGTCGCTTTTGAGGGGTTGACTGTTTTCGGGAAAGGGCATGAGGAGTTTGTGGGGTGGCAGCAGTGTCATCTAGTTGATCTGTGTGGTGATTCTGCTGGTGCGCAGACAGGCTGGAGGGTGGCTCTCCCAGGAATCCCAAGACAGAGGGCAGCGAGCTGTGCCCCAGAGCCTCCTCCGGGCTCTGGGACCCGCTGCTTCTGTCCACATCCCATCCACCGCAGCAAGTCCCATGGCCCAGCTCAGCCTCAGTGAGATGGGAATTGTGGTTCCCCTCTAGCGGGGGGAACTGAAAAGCCACATGGCAAAGGATGGGAGTGCCCATGATGAATGGGTGGGGTGCAGAGAGCATGAGGAATAACGATGCAATCCGCCGCAGTGAGTTATTCCATCCATCTCCGTGAGCCCTCTCTGTGCCCAGCATCCTTTGGCGACAACAGCTCATGCCACTCCTTTAATACGGGCCAAGCATGTGCAAAGCATATTGTGTGAGTTATCGTGGTATATCTTTGCAGTAACCCTGGGAGCTGGGCATAGTGTATACTGCCCTTTATACATAAGAAAATAGAGCTTTGGAAAACATCATGAACCCTGAGCGTTGCTTGGAGCTGGTAGGTGAAGCGGCTGGAGATTGGACACAACTGTCTGACTCCAGAGCCATGCGTGTCTCCCTCTCCTAAGGACACTGTGTGACCATTTGCCTTCTTGCTCATTTTGGAAGGCCTTTATAGCATATCTTCTAACAAACCTTGTTCTAAGGGATGAGCACAGCATACAAGACCCCTGCCTGCATGAGCTCACGTCCATACAGAGGGTACATGATGATTAGCAAACCCAGTAACAACATAAATTTAACTAATGGTGGTTTTCCAACGGAAGTGCAAGGTGATGGAACAGAGCATCTCTAGGGCATCAGGAGTGAGTGAAAGACCCAGCTTTGCAAAATCTGGGCAAACAGTGGCCCAAGCAGAAGCAGGTGTGAAGCAAGGGGCGTAGCTGAAGACCAGAGATAAGCAGAGTGCGGTTCGAAGCCACTTAACTTCTCGTGGCCTCAATCTCTTCACCTGTAAAATAGGACCTAAAATCTCAGCTTATATATCTTGGCAAGTGTGATTGTAATCCTGTGTCTAACAGTTCATAGTACATTTTAAGGCACTATAGAAATATGAGTGATTATGATTGCATATCCATAAATGTGGCTCACTATAAAACTGGAATGACTTTTGAAAGTCGATTTTCCTGCTGATTCTCCTCCTCTGCATGCGGGCGTTCTTCTAGGATGGCTGGTGTCTGCTGTGATGCTTGTTAAATACCAGGCAACGATCAGCGTCTCAGAAGGCTAAGGGCTACATTTACCGGCTTCCTGTTGCTGCTGTAAAATTTACAACAAATTTAGTGGCTTAAAACATATGCCAGATATTACAGATTGCATACAGTATCTCATTTCAAGGCACAGAGAGTTAGACGAGCAGTCCATGATCCTACAATGGTTATGATCTGGGGCACACATTCAAGCCCAAATCTTTCAGAGGGTCTTCAGTGAAATACCCTCTACTTTGGTGAGGAAGAGAGGAACAAAGTTAAGAAATTTCACATGTGGAATATAAATCCCCACCAGTAATGTGGCAACCATGCAACCCAGCAAGAGAGTCATCCAAAGACTTCAGCTGAATGTTCTTCTGCCCTTGAGTTTATGTTTGGGAGAGAAAGTATATTCAGTACATCGGTTGCTTAACTACAACTTATGAATAATATATTGGAACAAATCTCAAATCATTATTCTCTGTTACTAAGAGCTTATGTTTCATCTAAGTTAACAAAGGCTTAACAGTAAGTGCTGTGAGGACTTTTTTATTCTAGGACATGCATGCCCATTTCGTTTTCTGTGGGGGCGAGCTGTCTGCTTTGTCTCAGCCTTGATTCACCCGACACCCACTTTCTTCCACTTTCCCATTCCTTTCTTATCTGTTACTTTTGCAACTGCTTCATCTCATTTGTTTTCCACCCAGTAAGGTGGTATAATTCTTGGGGTTTTGGTAATTCACAAAAAATGACCATATATAAAAAGAATCTCTCCAACCATGATTCTGCCCCCTGGCATAGGTGCTTATCTCTACAGTTCTATGATTCAGTATGTATCCCAGCTCAGGATTGTTGCCACTGTTCAGCCTGATGCCTGCCTGTGTCTGTACCTTCACTACCCTCATGTGACAGATCATATACCTCTTTGAGGACCAGTCTGATATCCTTCCCATTCCAGGTAACACGGACCACCCTCCCTATTAGGGAAAAACAGTTATTCTAGAAGAACTGCAAAATCACAAGCACAAATGTTGCATGCTTAGTGATTCTTAAATTCTTATTTTTGAGTAACTTAGAAGGGAATGTTAAAGAATTTTGGAACATATGAAACTGCTTATGCAGCGTGGGCAAAATACAGAAGTTTGAAGGCAATCTTTAGACTCTTCCGTATTCTGCCAAGCATATATCCCCTTCAGTCCCATCTGTGAAATGGGAATCATTAAAGCATCCATCTCCTGGGGGGGCTGTGAAGAGCTCAGACCTTGAAAGACACAAAGCGCTCAGAAGAGCACCACGCACACACACGAACACGCACGCCCAGGCTAGCTGCTATTGGACTTGCAATACGGTAATTATAACAGCGCCTCCCTATAGAGCCAAGGCCACAGTTAAAGTGAAAATGCCCAGTGCCTGGTTGGTAGAGGGTGATCAAATATTAGGACTCATTACTAATGAATTGACATGATTTTCTCATGTCTTAAGGCCTGCATATCAAGGTGACTCTGACCCAGCAGGAGTCCGTTTCAAGTTGTTGAAAAACTGTAAGTGGTTCAGGAAAGAACATTTTCACCAGGAAACACTACAGACCCGAAAACGCTGGTGGCTCCAAAGCTCAAGCCATTCCATAAGGCAAAGAAGAATATGACATTTTTACAGCTTGGGACCCACTCTGCAATTTTATGAAGTGCATATTAGCAGCTATTACTAGTATCATTGTCAGGAAATTGCTCTGTAGGGATTTAAGAAAATCTCTCTCAAGTGGCCTAGAGAGAAGTAGTGGGTGGAGAGATCAGAGTCCAGCCCCACACAGAAGTGACAGTGACCTTTTACTTCTGCTGTGACCCCAGCCAGTGCAGCAATGCAGGCTCCAGCAATCTGCGGAGAGCAGTAACGGGGCAGTCTTCACTCAGTGAAGGTGGCTGGCGGCAGGCCAGGTCCCCAGGTGCACAGGTAAGGAGTCAAGGGCTCTCAGGCCACATAGGCACCGGGCTGGCACTGAACCCTGAGTGCCTGCCCTGTCTTACCTTAGTCCTGGCCCTGGAAGGTGGTTATCTTGTAAAAAGTTCAAGAAGTGAGTGTGATGTCATTCCACATCTTCCCTTGACTAAACATGCGGAAGTTGTGCCCTCCTTTATTTTTTGAATCTGTCTGTAGTTAACATGTGTGAGTTAATCCATTGCTCCTCTCCCCCACTGAGTTTGGAGCTAAAAGCCCCTGGGCAGCTAAAGATAAGCTGATGATCACACTTGACATGTGCAGGGTGTCAGGCAGAGAAAGAGGCAGAATAACAAATGGCTTTTTGAACTAAAGATGAGCTGTTTGGCAACTGTCAGCTCCCTATTCTCCTGACCTTGAGGTGCCTCAGGCCTCCTGCATTTCTGCACGTGTCACCTGCCCACTGCTGTCCCTGGGGCCCCAGGTGATGGCCACAGTGACTACATGAGCTGAGCCTCAATGCAGGCTGCTCCAAGTATCAGGTCAGGAGCCCACTTAGATTGCCCAACAGCCCTGAACAGGAGGAACACTTGTGACCCAGTTTACAAGTCTCAGGCCCTGGGGTAAGGCATATCCGTAAGGTCCCTTAGTAGGTGGCAAAGCCTGCCTGCAGCTCAGGCCATGCAGGGAGCCGTGGTGATGCTCTGCAGTTGCTGGGCATGGTCTCTCCAGAGGAAGGATGAGAATGGCCGCAGCAGGGACACAGCTGGCTTGCTTCTGCTCTGCACAGGTGCTGATGGATCCCCTGCCAGCCAACGGAGAACAGGTAGGACTTGGAAGCTGCTGTCAGGTTTCTCAGCGCAGCTTGGCAGCGAGGCATCTCTCTCATGGTCAGACCTATGGGTCCAAACCTGGCCCTGCAACTTTTGACCTGCGTGTTCCCAGGTCACCTCATAATCATGTGCTTTTGCAGTTTTACCTGTAACATGGGGGGACTGTCCCCACCTCATTGGATCGTAGTAAGGAATACTTGTGTCCACTTGGTCAGCATTTCAGGGAGTGGCAGGCAGGGAGTGCGTTCTTTATGAGTACTAGTTATGGCAGTAACTGTACTGACCCAGGGCCTGGGGATGGCCTCGCCCCGTGGTGCAGGGCTCTGTCCGAGCTCCTGCATCCTGCACCGTGAAGCCTGTGGGACCCACGTGACTGCTGCCTCCGAGTGCCTCTCCCCTGTCTCTCCCTTCACAAGGTTGAGTGGATTCCACCCCCCAGCCATGCCGTGTTTTCTTATTGCCAGGCCAGCACCCCTGGAGTGAACCCTACTCTGTTATTCACTACCTGCTATGACAGTAGCCCCAGAAAAAGCCCCTTCCAGAGGGTCCTCGTGCCCCCCAAATGTGCTTCTGGCCTGGGTGACACCGTCTCTGCGGCATACGCTGTCCTGGGGATAAACTCCAGACTGGTTCACGTGGACCTTCATGATCTATCTGCATGAAGCCTCCAGATTCCATTAGTCAGAGGCCACTTTCTCTCCTGGATTCCACACGCCCACCTGCACTCCACCCAATCACCCATCTAAGCTGAGCAGGTGTCACCCCTGGCCACTCTCCCAACCCCTGAGTGTTTAAGCTCCTTTGCTGTGTGCTCCCAGGTCATTCTGTAAACCTTAACATGTGTTTGGTGGTGTTGCATTTCATGCTTATCTTCTGCTCTGTGAAGACAGGGGCCGCACCTGTCCTGTTCACCACTCCCAACCCCGGATGCCTGATGTGTGGTTCATGGCCCACAACATCAGCTGGAAAGATGGATGGATGAATGATTCTAGAATCCGTCTCTTTCCTCTATGCCACATTACATCTCTGACCCTTCCGATGAATCACTCTCTTTAAAAAAAAAAATTATTGAAGCATTTTTAATTTGGATCCTAAAATAATGACTTTACCAGCTGAGGGTGACTGGGATGAATTTAACTGATGCCATGAGTTGTTCCAGAGCTCACTTGGCTTTTTGCCAGATAGTTATAAAACTTTTCTCTGTACTAAATTTGGAAGAATCACATACTACAAATAATGTTTTATTTTCTATCAGGTGTTCAACTGTAGCATTAGCTGGCATCATATCCCCAAAGAAAAACATGCTAAGAAGAAAGGAGATCTTATATTTATTCATTCCCTTTAAAACTGGATTCCTATAAGGGAAAATCAGGAAGATTCTGCACCAAAAGACTGAGAGTCGATGTCTCCTGGAAAAAGGGAAATTTCATATTTTCATTTTTAAAAAGCTTCAGTGTAAAGAAGTTTTAAAAAAATAAAAAATGTTTGTGGTTAGTTTATAAAATATTCCTGAAGTATTTTCTAAAAGAAATGGAAAAAGGACACAAAATCATTAGCACATAAAAATCTTAATTTTTTAATAGATGAAGAAAAAGCATCTGACAAAATTCTTTATCATTCATGATGTGAAAAGTAAACATGTAAAACCATAAATAGAAGTATACTGACCTGTGATGACTAGCACAAAATATAAATTAAAATAAACAGCTTATCTATGGCAGAATATTAAAAGCTATCTCTCTGAGTCTGGAAATGAAACGAAGACGCCCTTTATCACCACTACTATTAGACACTGTGCTAACTGATGTCCAGCCACTCTAATAAAGAAATGGAAAGAAAATATTTAAGGAGTGGGAAGAAAGAAATAAAATTGCCATTGAGTGTAAATGTACCATTATATATGCACAAAAGCTATAGCAACATAGAGATAATTTTTTAAAGTCAATAAGTAAATTCAGTAAGATAACTGGCATAGAAAATCAATATAAAAAATTCAATTGTGATTTTGTACCACAATAACAGACCTAGAAAATAATGTTAAATAATGTTGCCATTGAAAGTAATATGAAAAGATAAAATAATGAAGAGTCAGTCTAATGAAAGATATTCAAGACTTCAATACTGTGAGCTCTAAAGTATAATTCAGATAAACTGAAAAAGATACATATAACGGGATAGACCATGGCTCATGAATTGATGTCTTAATATTGTAAATGTGTTAAAACAGTTTCGATGTAACTCCAAAGTCCCAGAAGATATTTGATGAGTCGATTCTAAAATTTATATGAAAATGCAAATGGTTCAAAGAGCCAAGAAAATCTTTACAAAAATGGTGAATTTGGAGAAATTACTCTATCAGATATAATAAAAGGCTTTTGTTACAACATTAGCGCCGTCTTGACGAAGGGTAGATAAACAATCCTAGAACACTCAGAAACACGTTGGCACCTGTGTGGACTCCTGACTTACTTCAGTATGGTGAGGAAAAGTTCCCCTTTCAATGACCTTAGCATATGTAATAATATTGTCTAGGAGGGAAAAAATCATGACCTCTACCTCACCCCATACAGAAATATCAGTTTCTTGCAAATTTTAGACCTATATGCAAAAGGCAAGTCACCAGGTTTCTATTGAAAAAAAAAAGCTGTCTTCTTAAGTCAAACAAAAAAGCAATAGATACAGAGGAAGCACTGATTAATTAGACTACGTTAAAACTGGGAATGTCTCATTATCAAAGACTACATTGAGAGCATGGAAAGGCAAATCACAGAGCAAGAAAATATTTGCACATTTAAAATTAACAAAAGGCTTATAGCCAAAAATTCTACAAATCAATAATGAAACAACGTTTACACCCATTTGAAAAATGGCAAAATTCCCGAAAAGGCATTGTTAATTATCAGGGAGTAGATGGTTGATATCCCACAATCAACAAACATATTACAAATATTTTCAACCTCATTTCTCGTAGGAGTGCAAATTAAAACCTCAGTGAGATTACTTACATACCTATCAAAATGGCTAAAGATTTGAAAGCCTGACAACTAGCTAGTATTGATGAGGATTTTGAGTAACTGGAATGTTCAAACACTACTTCAAAACTTGTCTAACCACCCTGGAAAACTACTCAGCATTATCTACTGAAGTGGAACATATTCACACCCTCAGACCCAGCAATTTTACATGTGCACCAAAATACACGTACAAGAATGTTACAAGCAACGATATTAAAATAGCTCCAAATCAGACACAACTCAAATGGTCAGGATAATAGGTAAAAAATACATTTTGGTATATTCATACCACATACATCAAAGATAAAATGTACTGAGCATAAATATACCATGTATAAAATGAGAATGATAACATGCCACAAATAGATGGCTCTTTCTGGGTGCATTCAGAAGGAAAAAAGCCTGGCAAACAAAGGGGTACATTCTACCTTTGGGAAGTTCAGAACAGGGCTGCTAGGATAAGGGACCTAGAAGGGGGGCCGTGGGTAGTGATTGGGAAGGCGAACCACAGGGGTTTGGGGACATCCTTGGTATTTTACTTATTGGCCCAGGGGAAGGTATGTATGTGTGTTTGCTTTGTAATAATTCATCAAACTATACACTTCTCATTTGTGCATTTTTCTGAAAATCTGTTACAGTTCCATAAAAACTTCCAAAAATTGTATGCTGGTGTCAACCCTATGGCATGTTTTTAAGTGAAAGTTACTGGACAAATTTGTGCAATTTATTCAATGCCCTGTCTCTTGTGACTGTATCATAAACGCTGATGAATTTGCGTTGTTCCTAGGAATACTATTTTCGTGAGTGTTATTTTTTCAGAGTGTACATGAGGGGAAAGACGTCTCAAATCCAATCTCAAATGTCATGAGCCACATTCTTTCTAGGGCTCTAGGGGTGAGCATTCTCTTGTCCATGGAATTTGCATTGTGTTTTCCTGGCCCCCAAACCAATGGATGAGGGAGAAATTGGAATGTGTTAGATAATTTGCTGCAAGCAGAAAGTATTTGTGATTATGCCAAATTATGCCGAGTTATCCATTAGCTCATTTTAACTGATGAGATTCAGATCAACAAAGGTGAGATCGCTGAAGGCCAAATACATTGGTGGCCATCACACTTTACTGGTGACCATGAAAAATGTAGGGATGTTGGGTTAAAATTATGAATTGGAAGTGCTTTTAAGAACTAGATGGGTCTCATTTATCTAGACTTCCAGCACACTTCATCTCTGTATAAGACTGGTAAGAGCCATGGGAGTCTCCCCAACTGAACTCTGACTCATGTCATTTATTCTGCATTGATAAATATATTCCATTAACCTGGAGCAGAAATAGGTAGGCCTTTTCAATTTTTCTGTAGGAAAACATTATCTTGATTTATTTGGGGGGAGGGGAGAGATGACATTTATATGGAAGACTGATCAGTATTAAAATAAAATATCTAATGGTCTGAGATTTCTCTTTAGAAGAGGCTTTTTCCATTAGCAAAAGCAATGCACATCTATGGTGGTCCCACCTTATCTGTAAGGGTACATTTGAAGACCCCAGGTGGATGCTTGAAACCATGGTACTGAACCCCATATATACTGTGTTTTCTTATACATACATACCCACGATAACGTTTAGTCTATAAAACAGGCACAGTAAGTGATTTAACAACAATAAGTAACAATAAGATAGAGTAATTGTAGCAATGTACTGTAAGAAAAGCAATGTGTTACAATACATGGCCCTCTCTCTCCAAATATCCTCTTGTGCTGTACTCACCCTTCTTCTTGTGATGATGTGAGAGGATAAGATGCCTGTGTGCTGAGATGAAGTGATGAATGACGTAGGCACAGTGACGCAGTGCCGGCTGCTATTGGCTTTCTGATGCATCAGAAGGAGGATCACCTGCTTCTGGACGGAGGTTGACCGCTGGTAACTGAAACAAGATAAAAGGGGACCACTGTACAGATTATCTTAAAGAGACTTCTACGCAGCAGTTAGAATCAATTCCTGCTAAGGCGAACAGTACAGGGCATAGCAACATGATATATGCAAATAATTTCCCATTAGAGCTAAAGATTCCTTTCCCTTTCCATAAACGATGACAATCACAATAAAAATGATTCATTGTGGTGAGGAGAAAAAGGTGGCAATTGGGGATCTGACGGCGGGCATTTATGTTTGGCTTCATCAAATTATGTGCCTTTTTATCTTCTGGGTTAATGGTATTGTACTTAGAAGCTTTGCATGTTCTGATTTATTTCCCCAGACTGCAAACAATTTTCCACGGGCTGAGCCAGCTTCCTGAGGCCTCCTGGGAATCCTGCATTTTGGTTTCATCCTCATATGCGTTTAGCCTGGATGGCCTGTCTGGTCTGAGATCAGGGAAACCCTGTCCGTCCTGGTCCTCTAGTAGAACCTGACCCTCACTGTGCGGCTCACCATGGACACTCCCTGTTAGTCGCCATGCAGGCCACCAGCTTGGCTTCGTTTGTGTGGGATCAGCGGCTCAACCTCACTGATCACTAAGGATTTTCGCCGTACTGAGTGGAGCTGCAGCAAATCCTACCTGCTGTGTCCCCAGAATGTTTGCATCCCACCAGCACAGCTGGAGCACCAGCATCAATGTGGAACACCGAAATGGGGTGAATGACGTGCTTTTAAAGTGTCCTGTGGATGCGGTTCACGTTATGGTCTCAAAAACGACCGATCCTGTACCCTGGATCAAAGTTCCTACGAAAATGAGCATGTGAACCAAGAAAGAGAAATGCAGGAAATGGGGGCTCCAGCACAGGAGATTGTTCCTTGGGTGATGGTGGCGGTGGATTCTGGGCGGCTGTGCCCCGGCATGCAGGGCACCAAGGCCGTTGGGGCAGGTCAGCAGGCGTAGGAGGCTCTTTCCAGAAGATGACTTTGAGGCCAGATGTGGTCAGTCTTCTGCTCCATAAAATGGGACTAATGACCTCCTGGGTGTTGTCAGGAGTGGATGTTTGGGTGTAATTGTCCATCTTGCCCCCTCCCCTTTTTTCCTAAGACAGAATTCCATTGTACACGTAAAACTTCCAATAATGGATTATCATCCAAAAGCAGAAAATAGGAAATTGCTTTCCATCCAGCAGTGTATTAACGAATGACGCAATTTTTAAATTGTTTTATTTTAGTAAAGACATCATATATACATAAGAAACAACTACACTCATACACTCATATCCATATTCTTAAATAAAACCATTTCAATTGCGTGTAACTGGTTTGAATGTGAGCATCTGTGAAAAGCCTGATATCAGAGACTATTAGAAAGGCAGGGGGCGCTCTCTCTTTATTAAAAGGCCAGGGCAGAAGCATAAATTACCCCATTTCAAAAGACCCTCAGAAAATGTCTTTCCTGTAGCTTCAGATGATTTAAAATCGATCTCCTATTGCTTGTCCTACTTTTATATTCTTAGCCACGGACAAAACAGTGACTCTCAATTGTCAGGCAAACTGCTTTGAGGACCCAGGTTTCAGTCATGTTGCTATTCTTGGGGTTCACTCCTGATGTTTGTTATTTTGTTTCTCTTTTGCAATCCCATTATGGAAAAAAGAAAGGGCCCATCACTTTGATTTAAGCTCCAATTCTAAGCTGTAAGCCTGGACTGTTTAAGTGATCAAACACACTTTGAAAGCAGGTACACCAGCCATGGCAGACGTGGAAGCAGGCACACATACATTTCTGCTTGTGGGTTTAACTATAGTACACAAAAGACACCATCATTTTGAGGTAGATGCATTTGGAAGTTGAGGAGGGAGAGAGGTCTGTGCAGATTGCCCCACGGTTCTCATCTGATAAGCATGATTTCTATTTTTAGTCATATTTCCCTGGATATCTGCAGGGAAGTCCTTGTCAGGCAAAGGGAGTCAGAGATGAACTAAGACAGAGTCGCCGTCCTGGGAATTCATCTGTTCTAGGGGGCCTAGAAATAGCCACTGTCCAGGGCAGGCCCAGGGCTGAATGGATGACGAGATGCACAGGCTCTCAGGAATGGTGGTCTCGGGTCTTGCACAGGACGTGGAAGCGACTCGGGTGTCTGGGGGAGGCAAGGTTTGAATTGGGCCTTGAAAGATGTTTGTGTCAAGAGGGAAATAAAGTCAATCTTGGCAAAAGACACACAATGACCAAAAACTGCCCTGGGGAGATGACGTGTGTTCCGAGCATTCAAAATCAGGGAGTGTTTGGATAAAAAGCCTTCAGAGGTTTTCTGAGCTGAGCTGAGAGGACATGGAGAACTAAATTCAGCAATAGATACCCAGTGAGGGGTCAGTCCTAGGCTAGCCTTGCACTTCAACTGTGATGTTCATGGATTCAGGATTCAGGAAAAAAATGTGGCAAAGATGGACTTTCAGATCCTTATCAGTTTGTGTTAAGTATTTTTGAGGAGCCTGAGTGTTTTCACAGAAAATGATACACAGCAGGGACAGGTCAAAACCAGTATCAGGATAGTGATAGAAACAGGAGGGTTAGGGCACAGTGATGTAGATTTTGATGAAAATTGCCCATTCTCAAAATAACACAACCTATTTTACAAGGGTACCTGGGTTTTTCTGGACAAATATAAATACATTAGGCTGGTGCCTTTGGGCACAAACGGACTAAAAGTGCAGTTGGAGAATGATATAGATACAGTAGTCAGATAGGCACTTATAATTTACTTAGCTCTACATATGTATTTAAAGCCATATAGATAATATTTTCACACTTGCAGCCCATGAATCCAGTTAACATTCTTCCTAAGACAGCAGTATCTGCATTATCACGTTGGACCACCATCCAGTTTGGTTTTCTTACGGGAGTCACTTTGATGTGTAAGTCATTTGGGAACCAGCGGCCGTGAGGTGCTGCTCCCGAGAACGTGGTTTCAGGCAGGCACCCCTGACACAGCAGCAGGACGTGGACATGGTGCTTTGTGCCCGTGTGCGCATGCCTGCAATGTGGCCAATCAGACGGCACCTCGATGGGACGTTGAAATTGCGCCATCACAGCAAATCCTGGGGGCTTGACATTGTGAGGTTGAACCTCCAGTGATAGTAACTAGGCTTATATGTAATGACTTTGTCTCTCTCTTTTTTTCCCCCCATTTTCCATTTGCCAGTCGACCTCATTCATTTCAGAATCTAGAGCCGCAAACTCGACTGAGGATGAAGTGTCTTCCCCAGCCTGTACATGGGTGTTCGCAATGATGCCGACGTGACAGCACCTCATGGTTTCGGGGCCGTTCTCTGGGATAATTCCCGGGGACACACACGCCCACACAGGAGATCAGACTGTCAGTTTGTGTCTGCATCACAGCTGACAAATTTGGAGAAAGCAAACTTCTTTGCCCTTTTGACACTAGCAGGATGCAATCAAATTCCTGGATCTCACGGATCTTTGGGTATTACTCAACAAATCTAGGGGACGAAGTTCACTTTCTTAGAACACCGATTATTGGCAGATTCGCCACCTGTATCAGGAAAAGGCCACTTGTTCGTGAGTGCCAAGTGGCCTCGGCTGGAAGTCACGAAGACATTTTCACAAGAACGTGCCTGATCGGCTGTGACAACCGCTTGTGTTGTCAGGAGGCACGTGGTCCTTTCCGTTAAAAAACAGGTCTAGGGGTGGGGGATCTGAGTTTTCTGGGTACCTCTGAAGCTCACCTACCCATTTCATTTTCCCCTGAAATGCACGGGTGTCCAAAGCGCCTGTTGAACTTTATGGTGTCTGCGAGGAGAAGATCTGTCTCATCTGAATTCTGCTCATTTCTTTCTTTCCTCCCCCAACCACCCAGGGACTGGGAATTGGTCACACCTAGGTTGTTAATGGTGCACATGCTGTTTGGTGGCTAGAGATAAAATAGCAGGTATAGATTAAATTCCTTTTGATAAACTTGATGTAAGGTTTATACTTGAATTATTAGGTAAAATGAGGCAAAAGCCACTATGAGTTCATTCTGTTCTCTTCCCATATCCCAAATCACTTATCACATTAAACTGAATTCTGAAAGTTTCTAAAAAAAGATGCCTGGCAATTGCATGACTCTTGCATTTCCTCTCTATGCTTCTGAGTATATTCCTCTGTATATTTTGGAGCTCTTCAGTCCCTGTTTCCTGCCAAAGCTCCTCTCAGAATCTATCCATCCAGATGGTTCTCTTGTGTTAGTACAGTAGGGGAGCTTTAAATAAAGGAATCCAACACAGGCACCATGAGAAAGGGTCCCAGGGTTCAAGGATAATGAGGAAGTTGATTTTTCCTCATGCAAAGGCAAAAGTGACTTCTTAAGACTGTTAATTCAATTTGAAGGGAGAAATAATTACCTCCTCTGGCCATGATGCTGAAATGTCTGTAGAGAGGGAAATGGGTCTCACCCACGTTGACTCCGTGGGTCAGTGCTGAAAACTGCATTAGCCAAGAAAGTCTCCTTCAAGGGCACAGCTCTGCTAGATCAAAGCTTGCTCTTGAGAGAATGGAACATGAAGTTTTGGGGTGACTCCAGTCAGTACAGGATGAGGACTTTTCTACTTTTAATGAGTCTCCCGTGTATTATAGGATATTCAGGCCCACAGTTGGAAGCCTGGTGAAGTGGGATGTGGCTTCTGAAATGATGCTCTGAGTTCTCATTGATTCAGAACCGTGTGTGTGACTGGCAGCTGTTCTCCTGGCATTGATCTTGGCGACCATTCATACCATCAGATCTTATAACATAGGACAACTTCATCTCTACTCTCTGCCCAGGGGATAGAATAGAAAGACACTGACACTTTCTATTCATCTGTGGCCATCGATAATGCCTAACCCTTAAAAGCGCAAAGCTGCTTGATCAAATGCAAAGTTAAAAAGTGCCTCCCTAGACAATGGAGACAGCCCTGCCCAAGACTACCTTCTCACAAGCAGGAATGTGCCACCCTGGCCCATCATTTTATACTGTTGTGTACACAAATCCAAACTCTCCTTTAAAAAAAAGTCTGCATTCTGTAATTACAGAGTAATTCAAATCAGGAGCACAGGGGGAGGTAGCATTTTATTTTTCCCAAATGCTAGAAATCAAGCAGTTTGGATGCTCTTAAGTTTTAGGATGATTGACAGTCCTTTGGCTCATGGGAAAAGCAGGAAAAACAAGACAGTTTCTAAAGAAGTTTTATACTGGTTTCAAGGAAGCTTCCCGGCAGCATCTGGTGTGCTCTTATTTTGTATGTATCAAATCTGAAAGTAATGAACGAGTTGCAGTATATAAATGCTTGGCGAGATGCCCACATGGCAGTGGGGAACTGGGAGAAGCCGGTGGGCACTGCGCCTTACTCGCCTGGGTGGCCCTTGCGCACAGCTCAGGCTTTGTGCTTCCTCAGTGGTGGCTGAATAAATGATGCACAGACACTAAGAAGTACATGGAAACCAGATGCAATGATGGGACTTTGGGGCATATGTGAGAAGTGGCACGGGGGCCCTGGAGCCAGGCTCTTGGACCAACCCGGTCCAGACCCCAGAAGCATACATGACCCTCTGAGTTTCAGTTAAATGCTTTATTGAATGAAGGGGTTTAACTCAATGGCTGGGAGGCCCTGGCCCCTGTAGCTGTCATGAGGCTGCAGGAATTTGTCATGCCTAGGATATTAATGATGTGCATGCTGTTTCGTGGCTAAAGATAAAACAGCCTGTAGCCACAGGATAGAAAGAGGCACATGGGCCTATGTATGCAGGTGTAGGGTTTGGAGCTGATGAGTGGCCAGGCCATATTGCTCTGACTCTGCTCTTCCTTTACCGAAGATCAGGGATCACTGGGATGCAGGTGGTTTCCTCTTCTTACTGATCAGTTAACAGCACCCTTGAGCACTGATCATGTGTCATGGCCAGTGGGAACTTGGCTTAGGGCACTAGGGTGATGACTGCATAAGATTTCCCTCAGGGACACCCTGGTGAGGACAGCAGATCCAGGCTTCTTAGAGATCACAGACTAGCAAAGTGAGACACGTCTACCCACCCACTCATCCACCCACCCCTCCACCCATTCACATGAGCATTGATGGAGAATCCACGCTGTACGGTGGGATAATGGGATACCTCCCTCAGGTCACAGGTAGTGATGACCACAGATTTTCTCACTGGGAGACACTATAGTGAGATGCAGTGAATTCCAGGCATTTGGGGCTAATGTAGGAAAAGTGTTTGACCACAAGGTGGCAGTAGCACACAACAGGCTTCACTGGGCGATGCTGATGGGGTTTGCAGGCAGTCCCCCACTGCGTGAAACCATGCAGAGCCGTGGTGTGAGGGCCACTACCCAGAAGGTAGAACAAGGAAGCTTGGGCAGGGGACTTGTGTGTGCATACTAGGCTGCGCAGCAGCATGGCGGCGGTCCTCTGGTCAAAGAGCTCCAAGGGCCAGCAGCTGCTGGGGTCTGTATGGACACAGAAGATGTCTCATCTATGGCTTGCAGATGTTGGGCGCAGTTTTGTGGGGTATGCAAAGTGGACAGGCTCTAAATGGCTAACAGTACATTTTCCTAGACTCTGTATAAAACAACTGGTTGTATAAAACTTGTCTTCTTTCCTCCCCCGCCCACCCAGTGATTTGCAGTTTGGGTGTGTGAAATCAGAGAGGAGGACTTACAGAAGGGTGGGTCCCATCTCAGCTGGCAAGCTGCAGCAAGTGGAGACAGTGTCATGAGATTTTTTAGCGACATCCAAGCTGATTCTTGAGGGATGAGTCAGAGAAAGCCTGGTGCATAATCTGGGAAAAGATTTTGCCAACTAAGGGGTCAGCATTGACAAGGCTCAGAGGTAGGGGCACACCACGAGCTTAGAGGACTTCCTGTGAGTTTGGTGTGGATAACAGGACAGGATAGGAGACATGTCAGACTGTGCAAGAAGGCAGGGGCCAGACAGAGCCTGACCTGTGGGCCACACTGAGAAGGCTGTCAACATGGGAGGGCTAAGCAGTCTCTGTAACAGTGGGGAAGGGAAGGGTGGGTTCTGGGACAATAGGAGGGAGGCAGATCCTGGCATCCAGGTGACAGATGGTGAGGGACAGAGGGAAGGTGGCACAGACAGCATGCAGGGAAGAGCTGGGAGCTTGAGGATATGGGACTTGCAGTCCTTCAGAGGAAGTACATGTGGACTGGTGGCTGCTGGTGGACTGAGAGTGTGCATTCTCTGAGCCAATATCTCATGCCCAGCACAGTGCCCTGCACATAGTTGGCACTCTGTGAATACTTGCTGCAATAATAGGTACCACAATACATCTCAGAACAAATCCAATTAGAAGAGATGAGAAAGAGAGGCTCATTGAGTTGCTGAATCTGGGGAAGTTTTATATTAGACATGACATAGGGTCCTAAAATACAAGAAGGGTTGGAATCGACCAAGATCGAGGCTACTCAGGGCAGAAAGCCCTTCCAGAGGAGCAAACTATATAAGCCAAAGGAAGGGAGGTGTGATGCCATGAGCAAGAAGGGGTCTGCTCAAATGGTGGGCAAAAAGGGGTGGTGAAGGTTGGGTAGAATATTGGGAGATGATGTAGACAGAAAATGTGGAAAGGGGAAGGAATTTAAAGGGCCTTAATTGCCTGGTGAGAAATAAGCTAGGTCTTGATTCAGCAGGCAGTTGGGAGCCATTGAAGATTAGTGAGTAGGGGAGGACATCTCCAGAGATGAGTTTTAGCAATTCTGATGGCAAGAATAGACAGAGGACAGAGACGGGAAGCAATTCAATAATAATTGGAAACAACGTAAGGGAAAGACTAATATTCCAGCCAACTGGGTCAGCCCCATCCAGATTATTTATAATATGCATTAAATTTAAAGTCAACTGGTTATGGACATTAATCACATCTACAAAAAACCTTCAGATCAACACCTGACTGGCATTTGCTTGAATAGCTGGAGAGTGTAGCCTAGGTGCACACATCAAAAAGGCTGTCACACCACAGGGTCCAGATAGATGCCAAAATCTCATAACACCGGTTGTGCATGGAAACAGCGACTCAGTAAAATTATCCAAGAGAAGTGAAGAAGGAAGAGGATGTGCGCAAGGTCACCTAGAAAGTCAGTGGTTGTTTGACGTAATCGAACTGGAACCAAACCCTCATGATTCCTGGTCTTTGGTCTTTTGGGTGGTGGGCTAGACAGCAGTCAATGTCAGCCAACCAAGGGCTGGAAAATTCTACTGAAAGGTCATTTATGATGTCTGTAGAGTTTCTTTAAATGTGTTTTTCCAAGGTGGATGGAATCTTAGCTGCTTGGGGTCACTTAAAACTCCTGCCTAAAATGAAGATTTGTCTCATTTTCCAAGGACACTTAAGAAGACCCGGATAGTCCAGAAAAGCAGCTCAAAGTCAATTACAAGGAAAATGGGAATAGGTATTAGAAGTCAGGGCAGCTTGAGGAAACAAGGATTGCAACCAGAAACTTGTTCTGGCCAGGGGAGGGTGTTCATACACAAAACCCATGGCATCCGATGCTAACAGGTGTCTCACAGCAGAACTTTCTAGAACAAAGAAAATTATGGTGCCCCCATCCCCAACCTCCTACCACTGCAAGCACAGGCTCTCCTGAGTCTTACATAAAAATTACCTTCTACCATGAGCTTCTGTGGAGGAAACAAGTTTATAATTAATAGTCTGCATCCACTGGCAGCCTTATTTTATTGTTTTACACTATGTTTTCTGGTTGCATTAGTACCTAAGATTTAAAAAATTGGAAAATTTCACATAAAAATCTAGATTTCGTGAGTCTCCTGAAATTGGAGGAACTATTCCCACATGGGAGCAACTGGCTGGGCTAGGTGGACTGACTTAAGCCTCTCAAGTTTGCATGCACTCTCCAGAGCCCTTATTTAGATGGCTGGTCTAACCTCTCCGGGCGCGCGTGGATTTGAGAATGCAGACAAAGGGGAATATATGAAATGCCCTGTTGCTCATCTTTTGATCTTTTGGATTGCTGCAGCTCTGGTAATGTTCTGCCGTGGTAATGATCCCTGGTGGCCCGGGGTGGGGTGGGGGCAGCGGGGCAGCAAGCCTCCCTCCTCATGGGAATGCACATGTGCTCTGTGAGATCTCTCATCGGTGATGCCCTCGCAGACCATTGCTTCTCTTGGCTAACTCTGTCTCACATTTTGTTCCTTTCCTTAATAACTTCCTCCCTCAGTTCTACTTGGGTGAACCTAATACAATTTCTTGGAACATCTGTAAAGCTAATTCATCTCTGTCACCTTGTATTTTAAACCAAACCAAAAAACTACAGTAATCTCTAATTTATAACAAACCAGCGGGGCATGAATTTTATTAAACCATATGGGACTACAAGACAGACTCTTTTTATCCTGAGATGTATTTGGTGAAGCCCATTTAATATCAGATTTGTTCAATGAGTTGAATAAAACCAGTGGCCGGGTTTGCCACCCAGGGTATCAAACACATATTCAGCCTTTTCAACCTTCAATTTCCTCCTAGTTCTTAGCTGAGAAAAGTTCTCCTCTGTCAAAAACAAATACTTCGATCAGGTCACTCCTACCTTGAACAACAAGCAGAGGGATTAAAACTCGTTTTCTATTGTTCAGCAATTGCACACAATTTACATAATAGGATTGTCCATGCAACTGAGTGAGTAGTTATACTGGGATTTACAATTACTACTATGAAATGTGAGGCATTTTATCAAGAAAAATTCACTTCCCTGAAAAGTGGTTCATTTCATGAACAAGTTGTGTTGTTTCTAAGGAACTAATTTTGAATGATGAGCTGTGCCAGGTTGAGGTTTAAGTATTTGAACTAGCGTATTTCACTATTTCTGTGCAGGAGAGAAGAAGGTAAGGTGGGAGGGAATTTCTAGCCAATCATTTCTCAGTGGCAGTAAGGTCCTGTGTGCCACCCACTTACTCTGGGGATGTAAGCTCCACCTTACATTTGTTTTCTGCAGCGGGCAGAGCGGGACCATGGCATAGAGTCGTCGAACAGAAGTGAGATGGTTCTGGCTTTGAAGTAATATGCTTAGGAGACCCCAGTGTTTACTAAACACCATTTCTGACACCAAACTCAAGAAGCAAGTTGCAGCCCTCACTTGACTGTGAGATTTCCGCGAGGTGCTGTAGGTTTAGGTTACTGGATAATGTCGAGGACACACAATGTAATTTGGGGTATACTTGTCCTAAAAACAGAGCTGCCCAATAAGGTAAAGGACAGTCTGTGATTTGGGATCTACTTATGCTCAAAACTTATTTGTCATTTATCTGACATTCAAATTTCACCGTGCTGTTCTGCATTTTTCTTTACTAAATCCCACAACCCTGTGGATGGTAGTAGCTCACTACACCCTGTGAGCTCAGCCTGTTCAGGGAGGACTTCATTTTAATATGAAAAGAAACAGCAAATCCACGTTCCCCAAATGATGAACATCCAAAGCCTTTCACTACTATTGGCTTAGGTTTCTCTTTGTGTGAGATACAATGAAATGTCATTCTAGAAGCATTTTAAAGCCCTTAACTCTGCCCTGTGTGGATTGAAGAGTGCAGGTCCTAAAGATTTACATTTGGAGGAATTCATGATTTAAATTTTAACACACAGAGTCATTGTAGAGGGGCTAAGAATATAGCTGGACAACGTATTTTGTGTGATTATGTGTGTATGAATGTGTGTATTTGTGTGTATGTTTCTACATGTGTGTTGAATTTGTGGGTCCTTGTGAGTGTGTGTGTGGGCAGGTGTGTGCATGGGGGCATGTGTGTATATGTAAGTGCAAAGTGCATGTGCACATGAGTTTACACGTGTTTTTGTGTAGAGTGTGCATGTGTGTGTGTGTGTGTGTGTGTGTCATGTGGCGTGGGGGTCATGCCTGAGGGTCTAAGCTGGCCCGCCGTGGGCAAATGTCAGCTCTGCTCCTCACCACCTTCATCACTACAGTGGCCACTTGCAGTGTTTGTGCCTGGTGGCCTCATGTATTGAAGTGAAGTAATAATAGAATCTATATCACAGAGAAGCTGAAAAGATTTAATGTTAATATAGCCAGTATAGGTAAATGGTTAGAACAGTACTTGTTTTATAATAAATCCTCAGTAAATGTTGATTATTATTATTGCTGTGGTCATTGGTAATATGAAGTTCAGATGAAATTTCTCCACCTGGAAATAAATAAATAAACAAACAAACCAATAAAAAAATAAATAGCTGTAATTCAAAAATAAAGCAGGGACATGGAAGATGTATTTTTAAAAAGACCCAAATCAGGCTTCTAGCAATGAATACGTGTGACATGAAAAACACACGGGTTAGGAACAATGGCAGGCTAGAATTGCAGAAGAAAAAATAGTAACCTTGAAGAAACGGCAGTTGAAACTGTCCAAAATGAAGCACACAGAAAATGAAAGAAGTTTAAAAAAAGTGAATGGACTGTCAGTGAGCTGCGGGACAGCCTCAAGCAGCCTAAAATACGCGTATTCAGAGTCCTCAAAGGAAAGAGAAGGAGGAGGGCAGAAGCATTTAGGAAATAACGGCTGCGATAGTCCAGGGAGCCTAGAAACTCAGTGGCCCTGGTGGCCCTGAAGGAGGAGGTGGGGAAGAAGGGAAGAAGCTGAACTGAAGGACCCCCCCGGCACGCCGTGATCACGATGGCATTGGTCAACCCCGTGATAAAATCTTTAAAAAGCCATATAATTCATCATCTCTCTTACTGATTCTAAGCTTTCCTAGGTTTACAGACCTACAAAGGATATAATTTTAACATTTCTAGAAAATGGGGATTGCAATTCCAGATGAACTGGAATTTTTTTTCTCCAAAAGTTGTTGAAGTTACCTGCTCTGGGGGATGTGGTTACTGAGAGATGTTCAGCTGGGACGAGGCATCTGGAGCAGCAGACACATTGGGGGGTTTTCTCACTGCTGTTACACATTTTAAAGTGACTTTATGTCAGTGAATAGAGAGGTCCCTGCTTCCAAGTGCAGGAACATCAAAGCAACAAGTCCTACAATAGTGGGTCTGACCAGAGTCTTACAGCTCCCCGGATTGCTTCCGCCCTTCATTAGATTAATGCATTTGCTACTCGGTTCTGCTCTGCGTCGCTCCCAGGTGCTTCCTTCCTGGTAGGGCCGTGCTCTCCTGACAGTACACACACTGGGATTCTGCACACTATGCATCTGCCTGCCTCCAGTCTTTGCAGCTCAGGTCATCTGAATGCCACTCACCTCCCCACCTTCCATCCATGACGCTCGGCCAAGTCTGCTATGCCGCTCTCGCCCCATCCGTCACCTGTACATTTTCAGTCCTCTTTGGCCACTCCTGGTAATTTCTGGCTTGAAACTGGGCTTCTGTTAATGCAGACTCTCTAAATTACATATAAAAATAAAAATATAAATGTGTGTGTTTATATACATATATGACACAAATATGTTAAGCCCCTGGACATGCACTGCCAGATTCATTAAATTTCTTTGGAGAAATTAAATGACACTTTCAAATGGCTGTTCTTTTCTAATTACTTAATAGACCCTACTAATAGATGAAATGCATAAGGCTTACAATCACTATAAGACATTACTGTATACATTTCAGCATATTCTAACACACCATACAATTGTTTTGACTGAGTCACAGACACATATACAGACATATGATGAATACATGAAATGCATTCACACACGTGTAGGTGTACACAAATATGGTCACACATTTAAATACCAATATTCTATTGCGTTTTCCCTTTTGAATTAAATGTGTCCTTTGAATGTACCTAACGCACTGGCTTTCACAAAGTCAATTTATTTCCATTCACCATAAACCATTACTCTGAGTCTTTTGTTTTTCAATGTAAAAGAGTTTGCCAGTGAGAGCCTTTAATGAAAGTTCTCTTCCCCTTTAGAATTCCTTTTGATATTTGAAAAATATTCTTGCTTTCTGGCAACATCAGCAAATTGCCGGCCCCTCCTGGCTTTATTTTTCCCTCAAGGCTTGGAAGTAAGTCACTTTCCACTGAGCCCTGGAGTCCTGTGGCTGAGTCGGCCCAGGAGGGTCTGGTGGGCATTGGTGGCTAGCAAATGGGCTGCTGTGTTTCCTGGACTACTTTTAGATAGTGATTTAGGTTAAATGTTGACCTTGATACTTTAAATTTAAAATACTAGGTTTTGCACCCAATTCTTTATTTCACAAGGCTTCCTCAACCAGAGGATTTCCTCCGACATCACTGCCTTCATCTTGTTCAGGTGTGCGTCTCTCACCTGTGCCTCCCAATAGGTGAAGCTGCTCCCTGAGGTTCTGCTTGATTGTTGAGGGGTTGGATGATTAGTTACTTGATTATTTTTTGCCTAGGCCAACCAGTCTTCTCAGCACATGGACTCTCCCTCGGTATCTCCCCCACTTTTATGTTTTTTTTCAACTACTGTCTCTAAGATGACGGCTGCCAGATATGTCCTCCCAGAGCAATACTTTCCTCGGAGATTGAGGTGTTTATCACCAACTATACGGTAGAGCTGGAATTTCAGAATAAAGCTTTCAACAAACAGAGATGTTTTGCTTCGTGTAGGCAAAATATCAACCTGAAAGGAATCTTTTGTTTATTCAAACTTGTTTTCCAAAAGAGAAATGGAACAAGAGGACCCATAAAGACCTAAATTCAGCCCAGCTTTGAAGAGATACTTATTTTCATGGATGCTAAACAGAAAGACAAAGAAATACAAAAGAGAGAGAGAGAGAAAGAAACCATAGAGGGAAGAGGGAAGAATGGATGAAGAAGGAAAGTAGGAAAATCCTAGAGGATGATCTAAAAAGATCTCATTTTAATACTATTTGCAAAGAGTAAAAGGGACACTGAAGTTATAGGTGTTTGCTGGCAAAGGAAGGCACCACCAAGATTCAGACTCTGGGAAGGGAGTGTTCTTCAGCAAAATATACAAGCTCTATGATTTTCAGTCTTCTCTTCTGTAAAATGACGCTGCTGACATATGCAGATTTATAAAACAAATAGGAATAAACTTAACTAAATACCTGCCTCTCGGCACCAAATTCACCTTTTTCAAAATATCAAATGAATGAATCGAAGACATGCACCTAGGAGGTAGGTATTAGTGTATCAGGATTGCCGCTTTCCAATCAGAGGTGGCTCTGCCTACTTCCATGTCTTAAATGGCTGCAAAGAAATATCGACGATGAGTTGTAATTAAATGTGAATTGCAGTTTTTGATAGTTTATCTTACTTAGGATTCAATCAAAATAGTATATTTAACCTAGGTGTACTTTAGCCCCTTAGATAGTATGGATGCAAAATCTTCCCTTTTATGTGTGCTGACAAGGCTGAATATTATTAAACTGTTTTAAAAATCAGTGTTTATCCACCAAATTATTTAATTTCATTTTTCCCTTCACAGTTGTATCAGTAATACTTTGGGTACTGGTAGCTGATTGAAATTAGGACATTGCTATGATTAAACCCCTTGATCATTCCTCCCACTATCCTCCAGCTTTCTAGAGGGTATAACTGAAGGACAAATAATAGGAAAAGCTACTTTTTCCAGCAGGGATTGATTATATGGAACTCACTGTCTTTATAGTCTGTGCTACTCAAGGTGGAAATTAGCAAAGAAGGATTTCAATAAATGAATGAGGGTATGCCAGGGTACCACTTTAAATGTATTCCAGCAAGACTTGTTCAAGAATGTTTGTTCCCAGCATGTTCTACCAGAGAGTCCTCAGTGCCATCCTGTGAGTAAGGTCAAACAAAGGCTGACATGTCCAATGCCAGTTTGTAGAGGTCCACGAAGTGTCGGCATAATTAGGGTGGTGGAAGTGAATGCCATGTCTAAATTTCAGTTAGTAGCCAGTGTCAATCCTCTTGGACACTTCTGGGCAGAGAAAGTTTCTACCTTCTTTATGAAGGTAGTGAAAGGTCACCTCTTTCTGAATGAGAACTAATGAGGCCCCGGCAGGGCCTTTGTGTTTTCAGAGGAGGGCCTTGCACATACCCATTTCTTCTTGCTCTTGACTTTGGTTCCTAGGAGCAGAGACGGGAGCAGGGCTTTGCAGGCTGTGGTCTGCCATGGCATTTCCCGGTGATGCTTCAGTTGGTCTGTGGACCTGTAGCAGTTACATGTGAAGCACGCTCTGGCATCCTGCCTCCTCCAGCAGCTCAGACAGGGGCAGAAGACAGAAACACCTGTGGCTCTGAGGGGGAAGGTGGGCAGGGAAGTGTGGGCACAGTTTAGGGTCGTATACATCTGGGCATGGGTCAGTATCAAAACTGAACTGGTAAATAAATGGTTAATAAATCTGTTTCTCCCTTTGAAACCATAAAAGAAAAGAAAATAAGAATTAATGAGAAAATCCAAACTAGATAAGGTTTTCTTTGTATTGCTTTCACCTTTTTGGAAAGATTCCTGTCAATACAATATTAAAACTAAGACTTAGTACTAGTAAGTTCAGTTATTTAAATAAGGGTACTTTTACCTAAAAAACTGAAAAATTGAAAAATCCAGCAAAAATATCTCTATATGAAGAGCACCTGGTTTGGAGTCTGGCCATTTCCAGTACTGACTTGATTTTGCTTGTGTAAGCTGATCAGTCTCTCCGAACCTCCTTTTCCTCACACATTTGATGAAGATAATTCCTCACCAGGGTCTTAGGCAGATTGAGTAAGTTATATGTATGCAGTATGTATGATGGAGTTAACACGTAATAATATATTTCAGTTGATATTGCTATTACTGATATTTTTAAAATGATAATTTGGGAGCATAAGGTTGGTGGTGTAGGGGTTGGGATACTGATTCTGAATTTACAATGTTTCAATTGACATCTGGTGGCAACACACTGAAGTGGCATTTCCTGTTTCTGCCAGGGGTGACCTGGTCTCTCCGTGGGTTAAATTCCAGGAGAAACACAGATTAAAAACAAAATTGATCTGTTGTTCTATAACTCCAAAATTAAATGCATCAAAGGGAAGCTCTGAGCATTCAAGTGACATGCCTTAACTTCCTCTGTCCTTCCTGGGTTCTGGCTGTAAACACCTAGCCTAGACTGACTTCAGTCTAAAAGAAACATGCCTCTCTCCTGGCCGGCGTGCACAGGGTCTTGTACAGGGCTATTCAGTGCTGAGTTGTCAGGTGAATAAATGAATGATTAAATGCCACTAGTAACAGCCCCAGCTGACTTTGACTGAACCCTTAGTGTATGTTCTGATACTGAGCAAAGCTTGTCTCAGGAATCTTGGGGAGTGTAACAAAGTGTCCCCTGTTCAGGCTGCATATGGAAGCAACCAAGGATAAGGACCGGTAATAACTAATAAACTCCAAAGAGATGTTGAAACAGTATCATATGCGCCATGCCGTTCAGAGATTCGATCTAATTGAGTTCAAGAAGGCATGGCTATTTAAACAGACTGCAGTGGGTCAGCCATGCACTTCAGGAATAAGATCGCAATCCATGCACATGTTTCCATTGTACGGATAAACCTGGTATGAGGGGAAACAAGTGGTTCCAAATGCACCCTGGACATGGCTGAATCTCAGAGCTCCGATATAACTGCAATATGGACCCACTAAGGGGTGGTAACCTGGGGCTGGTTCAGGGAGGGATGTGCCCCGTGCTGTGAGGTAGGGTGGATTCCCAATCAGGAACCATGAGGTGGGGACGGGTGCACCTAACAAAATAAAAAGGAGCAAATTCACAGCCTGCACAAAACAAATAATCAGACCCAGAAAGTAACACCACCCTGGCAGTATTTTATGGCCACTGAATAAGTCCTTAACAGCCCAAATTGACAGGCAGCTCTAAGGGGTGCTATCCTCAAGGGGGACAGGGAGAGAGGATGCCTAGCAGGGGTGTGCCTGTGGGCCAGTGTCTCGGGTGACTCCAGTGGGCTGGAGCACAACGCAGACATGCCGTGCCTGCTTCTGGGACTGGTCAGCAGGTGGCTGGGGCTTCTTGTTTACCTACATCTGTAGACACAGACCTAATCACTTCCAGAGGCCACAGTGAGCAAGAGGGATCAGTGGGGAGTCTGGCACATTCCTGGAGAGCTCCAGCACATTCTGGAAAGCAGCTTTCCACCCAGCTCTCAGGACCAGTTTTCCCACCAGGTAGGCTCAGCCTTGTGCTCGTGTCATGGGTTTATACGTGCCAAGCAGTGCCCTTTAGAGATGCTTGCAATTGCACTGTCCTGCTCTTTTCAAATTTTGCCCTTTCAGGCCTCTCTCTCTAGTGTCCAGGCGTGCCGAAAAGGAACTGCTTTAGCCTGTAGAATCTCCTGACCACCTGTTATTTCCAGGAAAATGTCACCTCTTTAAAAGTGTCCCATGCCTCTTGTACTTCCTATTCAGGCTGAGGTTGGCTGAGAGCCAAATGCTGTTGAGGGAATGGAACTCACAAATGCAATATCCGAAGGTCTCTGTGGGGAGTGGGGCAGAAAACACCCAGGAGACAGACTGGCTTCCTGCGGAGGGCATCACAGCTCATGTGAAATCCATCCCTACGTCTTACATTATAGGTTCTGAGGGCTCCAGGCTATCAGGCCCTTTAAAGCCTGTTTTGTTCTTCACTCTCATTTCTGCTTTCCCTGGGCACCAAATCAGAACAGTCTTCTTTTCCCATTCACCATCGATAGGATCTTCAGATTTTCCCAACTTGTACACAGAGCTCACTATTGGGAGGATCTACATGGGTCAAGTTGGAAAATAGAAAGACAAAACCATAAAGCACAGGCTGGAACACTTAGGGTTGATAGTTTCCTCAAAAGGTAGAGCATGATTGTGATTTCAGAAAATCTTAAATGTGTACACATGGCTCTGATCTTAGGCTTCCTGGTGTCAACTACCAACTACTTCAGAAATGTCCTAAGACAAATCGTGACCCAGTATGAATAGTGTCTTAAAAAGGGGAAGGTAAGGTAGATATGTGTCTGGCTATGAGGTCTCTTATGCAATCACCGATCTGTGATCTGTGGCCTTGGAGGGAAAACTGGCTATGCTGGGTTTATTGAGCAACGTTGAGTAAGCATACTTCCACGTTTGTGCTATCTTCTAGAACCACACAGCAGCATAAGGTGACCTCACGAATCCTTCCTCTGAATCCAGGATGCTCCTTGTCTTCCTTTAACAAGGAATGAAGCCCCTTTAACTTTAACTTCAGGGTCTCCTTGTGTTATTTATCCATCCTGCCCCCTAGAAGACCCATTTTGCTTCAAAAACAGGAGGCTAGAACTGCACATGATAAGTCTCAAGATAATGTTAATTTTGAAACCTCAGGCATCTAGAGAAGAGATTTGGCTTGTAGAACATCCAAAACTTAAGCATAAAACAGAAGCACCTGGAAGGAGATAATCAGTCATGGACATCTGTAAAGGGTGTCTTTGGTTGATGAATTGATCAACAGTTGCTATTTCTGCTCACTGGTCCCTATTTCTCTCTCTCTCCGTCCTGTGAAAGACACATTTTGCTGAGCAGAGTAACTGCTCCTTCTCATTTCTCCTACAGAATGTTGTAAGCTATTACATGGATGTATGGCTCTCTTCTACCAGAGAAATCATAGGGTCTTATACAAGTAATAAGAAGGCTTTAGATCCCTAAACCTAAGGGGTTTTTGTTCATCCAACTTAACAAATATTTAGAATAATAGCATAGATTTTGGATTCATTTCTGATAGTCCAATCCCTGCATGAGTGGGGCTCTAGTAGGCTGCATTGGGGGAAGGGTCCGAAACTGAGCCAATGGAAACAGAGTCTAAGGGCTAGTGTCATGTTACTTGTGGATATTGAGTCATCATAGAAAAGCCCCAGCGGGACTCAAGAGACCTGGGTTATCCTTAGGGCTCTAGACATGATGGGATGAGAAGGCAGGGGCTGCTTGTACCCCCCATTTGTGCATCCCCCCATTTCCTTGCCAAAAGAATCCTGAATTGAGTGGACGCACAATACGCCCATCCATAGTCCCTGGATTCTGACTGGCCACGGGTAATGGCCTAAAAAAAGACACTCATTGTCTTGGCCTCTCTTGCCTCCAGGGCTGGCAAGTCTGTTGGGGAAACGTCTCCTACGAAATCCACTTTGTTACCAACTGCCTTCCTGCTTGGAACACCCACATAATGCTTGGAGCTTCTTCAGCCATCCTGTCACTGGGAGGTGACAGCCAAGAGGATGAAGTCGAGCTCACACAGGATACAAAGAGGAGAGAGGGACGTGGCTGAATCCCCTGAGATGTCACGGGGAGAGTGGTCACCAACAGAACCACAAACCTGCAAATTCTTTATAAAGAGAATTTTTTCACTGTCCTTTTGCCTCGAGTCACTGTTGGCTGGGTCTTCACCCTACTAGAGCTGAGTGAAGTATTATAAAGCATATAGATGATTTTTTCACTTCCATGCCAGTATATTTAACCATGGCTGTAACCATGCCAGTGATATTTAACAGTTGGCAAAAAGAGAAAAGGAGAAAAAGAAAACCACAGTTGGCTGTAATCTCATTAGGTTTAGGTATTTCTTCCTTTCAAACCTGCTTGTTTATAATTCACGTTTTACTCATACCTCTCCCCAAAATGACACAGGAAATACACCTTTTCTCTGGTTTTTCTCCTCCATCCTTCTTGCCCCAACTGTCCAACTCCAAAATTAGAAAAAAAAAGTTGACTTAACTCAGCAGCCTAACTTTTGAAATCGTCTTTTAGTGGATGTCATCCTGCCCGGTGCTAGTGTTTCAGAAATTTCGGCATGGGAGACACAGTAGCTGTTTGCAGATTGAATAATTGGTACATTGGGATGTCGGTCTTTCTCAGGAGTAGAGCTGGAGTCTGCTTATTTATACTTACAGAGAGCCACTTATTGGCTTATCTCTTGAGTTTCTAGCACAATCTCTTTGGGGCATAGGGAGTGGCATACTGAAGGCACCAGATTTTAATAGCCAAATAATCCAGTCCCAATGACAGGTGGACCTGTGGAAAGACAAAAGTCCCCTAGCCTTATGAGTTAGCCTGAAAACCTTTTCAGAGACCTGCTGGCTGTGCAAAGAAAGCCTTCTGTGCTGATAAGGGGGGCTTCGCAGTCCATGCAGCGGATGATTAAGTGGCCCTGTCGGAAAGGTGAGATATACACAGATGTCACTGGGAATATTTGATTTTAAAAAGGTGTAAACACAAAGGAGAATAAAAAGGGATTTTAAAGAATGGCCTTTAAGGTTCTTTTGATGTCAGTCAAACTTTAAATATGTTCTTACCAAAGGATACCCAATCCTTTATTTTGAGGCACTGTTAGGAAAATGTGGCGAGGCTTGATAAAAGCTTTAAATGTGCTTTTGTACACTTTTTAGCCTTTGTATATGTGTGCTATTGAATTTTTCGGTACATGAATCTGCATTTGGTCAGATGTAGGCTACTAATTTAGCAACTGCAAAAAAGGACATTTAATGCAATTCTAATAGAACACGTAGCCAAGATTGGATCCATGTTGATAGGAAAAATCGCTTTGTCTATGGACCAGACTTTGTTTCGGTAGGCACATGGAAGGTGAGCACAAATATACCACCTTCTGAAAACAAGCAGTCCTTACAAAGCCTTCCCTACCCAATTATTCATTGTAAACAAGGTGGACCTTATAACAGCCTTTACTGCCATGCATCTGGACCGTGAACAGCAAACAATAGTTACCCATGATGCTGGAGGAATTTTTTCAATCTAGGCCATCATGGTAGTTTGTGTTTGTTCCATTCAGGTTTGGGAAAAGCACCTTAGCATCAGGGTGCTGTAAATCCCTGCAGGGGGCTGGTGGCAGTGACAGGAGCCAGAGAGCCTGGGGTCATATCCCGGCTCTGCCACTTCCTAGCCATGAACACCGGGCAACGCCATCAACTGCTGTGTGCCTCAGTTTCCTGTTCTGTAACAGGATGATACTGCCTGTGTTCAAGGAGTTAATGCGTAGAAAGAACTTGGAACTGTGTCCAGCCCACTGTAGGTGCTACATACACGTTAGCTGTCATACATGTTCCCGTGTGTCACCTAAGGACCAGCCTCCTCTACATCAAGTGCCAGAAAAAGGGCAGTTTTCCTGTGTTCATTCCCTCTATCTTCAGGGCTCTGAGGCAGGGAGAAGGGGCTGATGCAGCCAGGCTGAAAGGAAGGAGAAAAGTGGAATTATAAGGGGATGGCCATCAAAAAATGGTAACCTCTCAGAATATTATTTTAGTCACAAAATTATGTGAGAAAATTGCAAGGGGATTTTCCTTCTCTGTGCTTACATTACAGTGCCTTAACTGAACTTTTTGTGAAAAGTTATTAGGTGGCTTGTTTTTCCATATATAAAAAGAAGTAAACAAATTTGCCCACTGACTACCTGGGTGTCAGAGGTTATGGCCAACTATGTGGCTCACTTTCTTTCTCTCTCTCTCTCATCCTCCCTCCCTCCCTCCCTCACTCCTTTCCTTCCTTCCTTCCTTCTTCCTTCTTTCCTTCCTTCCTCTCTCCTTCCCTTTCTCCCCCCTTTTTCTTTCTTTCTCCATCTCTTTCTCCCTTTCTTTTCCATCCCTCCTTCCTTCCTTCCCTGCTTCCTCCCTTCTTTCCGCTATAATTATTTGATATTCATCAAGAACCAGCAGTTCTGTTTTGAATGTATAGAAATAGATTCCTCTAAATGGCTTTTTTCCCCCTACGAGATGATAGATTGCTTTTTTCCCCTCACTGCAAAGCAGAAATTGAAACACATGAAGCATGTCTTCGGCAGTGTCAGATGCAGGAGTCTGGTTTGTGGAGAGTGTGTGCCTGGCAGTGTGGAGAACAGGGAAGGGAGACTCGACTGTGGTCCACAGCTGGAGGTGGGGACAGGGGTCCATGTCTCCAGGGCTGAGGCAGATACGGGGCTTTCTCCTACTAGTACTGACTATGCTATACATCTTCTTATTGCTTTTGCACATTCTTCCCAAAAATATACACAGTTTAACTGTTCAGGGGTAAAGAAGTCAATTCAGTGGATTTAGAGAATTTGTTCTCAATACTGGAGCACATTTGCAGTCCTTCGCAGATATGTGCAGGGTGGAGAAAAATCTGAGTCACCAAGGTGCAGGGTGCCAGCAGAGGGACCCTAGTGCTGGTTCTAGTTTGAACACTAGTGGGAGTTCAACATTAACGAGTCAACATTATATAAAATAATGTATCTTTAAACATAAACACACACACAAAAGGCTATATATCAATTGGTTGATGAAAATGTGACAAGAGACCCCAGGAATCTTTATCTGTATTTCCTCTAGAGAAAAATCAGTTCAGTATTTGCAAATTCAGTGTTCGAGGGTACTGTATGGAACGTAACTACCAGGATGATAATTGACTTCTATTTGGGAAATGGTGGGCTAGATTATTCCTGTTTCCCCACCTTTGCGTAATTTTTGATTAAGAGAAAGTCATTTCAGGATTAACGTTTGCCTCCTCCTGCAGTGGGCCTGTTCTCCTAATGCACTGCCTTTCGTTCTGGAGCTGGCTGAATTAAGTCTGTAGCAGTGAAGTTATGAGAGAGGAAGGCCCCTCCAGGTTTGTACATATGTTGACCAGCCTTGTTCTGGGCTGCTTGCAGTAGTTACTGTGCTTCGTCTGTAGGCATTTTTACAATGCCATGCCTCAAAATTTATAGCTCTTTTAGTGAGCTAATTTTCCAGGCTGAATTTTGTCAGCCCATTCCAGACACCCACCAAGTGGACTCTGAATCTCTTGCTGCTGTGAATTCTGTTCCTATAATCCAGAAAGCCTCTGGTGCTTTGCATTCTCCAGCAGTCTGTAAAGAGAGCTCAGGGAGGAGAAAAGGCAACAAAAAAATGTTTCCCCCAAACTTTTCTCATCTAATTACTAGATGAGGAGATCCCCTTTCTCCTTTAATATTTCTAACTGTTGTGTATGCTGCGAAGAGTCCCTAAAAAGTGAATGAGGTGATGCACCAGGTCTCTACCATAATAAATTAACACAGCTGAATTAATAGTCTCCCCTCTCCTGACAAAGGTTCTTGGTGAAATCTCATTGTGCTGTGACTCCGAATGAGCAGGATTTTTAAAAAAGTACTTTTATTTAGCACATATACACATAAGAGAAGCACCCTCCTAGAAGAAGAGGATCTAGTCAAGAGTTTCTAACTGAGGGGTAACTAATTCAAGACTGGACACCTTCAAAGTGTGTTCTCATTAATGGCCACATTTGAACAGACCTAGAATGGCACAATCTTATTCATATTCTCACCCACATACATTGGTTTTAAATAATAGATGGTCTTGAGCATTTCCCAGGTAGTTTTATTTTGTACCATATATTTTATCCAAACTTCTTTGAATTATTTAGTTAGAATAAAAAAGGCAGGAACCATGCCATTTACCTCTTCTGATTTTCCTACTCAGCAGGATCTTAAATTATTCCATTATTTTCCATCAACAACAGAAATAAATAGTTGTATATAAAATTTAGGACATGTCAAGATTTTCTGACCCAATAAAAGTCTTAGTTGTCTAAGAAATCCCTCTAGACAATTATAAATATGTCAAAATAATGTAAAAGTATGGCATTTGCAATTGAGTCCAGAGTAAGCATTTGTAAGTGGTTGTAAATTACTATATTTATGATCAAATATATGCTTAAATATATCCCTTTCTGTGTACTCTTGAGAGCTGACGTAACCAAAATCCAATTTTGAGAAACTCTTTAGAGAGTTTGCTGAACAAGGTTTTGAAGGAGACCAGGAAATTAAAAATAACAATAATAATGTTGATAGTATGAGTTCAGCTAGGTTGTAGGAGAAGATGGGAGAAGGGGCCATTCTTCCTGCTCCCAAATCTTGAGATTAAAGGATTTGTCAGCCTAGTCTATGAAACACTGGATTTTAGATTTGATATTTATGGAGGGCAGAAGAACTGGAGCATTTACAGTGGGATGAATAAAGAAGTTTTCACTGTCAGGGTTTATTTCAGCATGTAGGATAGCCTTCTGTTTTACATGAACTATATTGCTTTGCCCTTCATGGGTCAGTAGTTGAGACTTCAAAGGTCATCCTTTATGGAAACAGGTGTACACTTATAATCTGTTTAGTGAGCTTTTAACAAATATAACTGAAATAAAACAAAACCTCTCCACACCCCCTGACAAATGGAAGCTTTCAGCCCTATTGATGCCTGGGTCATACCTCACAAGTTCTTACTGAATTGACCAGGAGTGGGGCTCAGGCAAGGGGGACAAGAGTGGGGGAATTTTTCAACTTTCCTGGAAAATTTAACATAGACCCAGGGCTAAACACTACTTCCAAAGAGAAACTCCTGAGACTTGATTGAGGAAATAATGGTGTCTTTTTAACTGGCAGAAGGTTGACCCCCAGAGGATGGAAGCTGTGTTGATTCCCTTCTCAAGGAAAAAGTTCCCACTGTAGGCTTCAGTTCTGGAAGTTGACATTTGCCTTGCCTCAGAAAAGAGATAAGGTTTGTTCAGAAGTCTGAGTTTTTGGTGGTGGGTAGCTGGATTTTCGCAGAAAGAGAGGATCCTAGTTGTGCAATTGAGGGGGTGGTCCTTTGAGAGGGTTTTTAAGGCAAGTGACTTGATTTGGAGGCAGATGGGGATGTTGTAGTTAGGTTTACCCAGAACCAAGGGGTTCCTGGAAAGTGGGCTTTGCTTTCACCTTCTGTGCTGAATAAAGAGAGCCCTGGGCAAACTGAAATGTGTTGGTCAGTCTTATAACTCAAAGACAGCATCCTAAGGGGCTAGTACATCAGGTGGAGGCAATTGGGAGTCTTCCCAGGCAGTATGGGCATCCTGTCTCCAGCCCCAGTTTGGCTTATAGGAGGAAGCTGATGTCTCTGAGCAGATCTTATAGATGTAGGTGAGGGCCCCCAAGGACAGCAGCCACAGTGCACTGAGGGCTGGAGGGTTTCCTCAATGCTGGATTGAGCAAGCTCAAGGAATACAAAAGTGCTGTGACAGATATGGGAAGAGTCCCCTGAGAAGGGCTAGGGTTGATGTCCTGCCAAGCCAGATGGATGGAGCAGAGGTGGGCTTAAGGAACTAAGGAAAAGAATTGGTGTGATAAGCCTGGTGCTTTAGTATTAGCACATTCATGTTCTGGAAGTACTGAATTGGTTGAAAGATGGAAAGGAGAAATAAAACGTTCTAAAAGGCAACTTGCAGAGGAAATTGGAGGAAATAAGTCTTGACCATCCAAATTCCTTCTTGCTGTGTCCTGGAACAAGCACAAATGACTTAAATGCTCATTTCAGAAAATGACTGCTCCTGAACATAAGCCTATGAACCAACTAAACAGCTTGCTTATCAAGACCCCGCCACTGGTCCACCAAACCATAAGTACATGGCCAAGTGTCAGGGGCTTCTCTCAGGGCTCTCTCTGGGAGCCATGATCTGCCTAAGCCTGACTCCTAGTGGGAGTTGACATTGGGGGAAAAAGATGGTGGTGTGAGAAGTGAGGCAGAAACTTCTTCCCAAAACAATATATAACATGAAAATACAGCAAATATAATTAATCCTGAAAGAGTGACCCAAAGACTGCAGAACAGAATGCCTACATCTGGGGGGAAAGAGAAGAGCTCACAGAAAAGGGTAAAGTAGCAAAGCCGTGATCTAGTGGGACCCAAGCCCTCCCCCTACCCTGCTCACAGGCAGGAGGAAGAAAAATGGAATAGGGAGGGAGTAGAATCCCAGGGCTGATAAACACCCAGCCTTGGAGATCTGCTCCAGGAGCACAAACCCACATTACCTAGTGCTCTAGAGATTAGTGGGGTTGGAAAGCAAAGACAGGCAGAATACTCAGAAAGACTGAGATTCTAGCCTCTTATGGAGAACAGGTATGCACAATTGGCTGCACTGGAACAAAAGAAAGGTGGGCACTTTGAAAGACTTCTTAACAGTGAGAGGGGTGCCAAGGGGCAAAGATTACACAGAGCTTGCTGCTCAGGAGAAAAGGCAGGTGGACAAAATTGTCCTGGCACACTCAGTCCAACAGGTTGGGCACTTTCAGGAGCTTCAGACGCTCCATCCCCCCAGCTGGCCATGCAGCCCTGAAGCCCTACACTGTGATATGTAGCCTGCCACTTCTTCCACCCAGCAGGCACCAGTCAGCACACATGCTGTCCCCCATTGCTCCAGGCCAGCTGGAGGGTAGCCCCGCCTATAGCAGCTACAGAGGCATAGCACAGAGGCTCGTCCCTGCATGCTTGGCCCACTGGACTTGGCAGTGGAGGCAGGCACTGGAGCCGGGAGACAGGAAAGAGCTCTTTTCTCCTGGCAGGAGCCAGTGCCATGAACCTGTGAACCCCGCCATTGCCCCGGGTGCTCAGCAGCTCCAGACAGTAGAACTGCTGGGCACTAGAAGGCACTGCCTACACAAAGTTATTATTCCATAGGAATCACTAGAAAATTTTTTTTGCACAAATAAAAATTCAGCAGACACTAGAAAGAGGACTAAGTGAAACCGAAATCAACAATCTTCTTGATAAACATTTCAAAATAAAAATAATAGACATGCACAGGAGCTACAGAAAAAATTCAAGATCTCAGGGAGGATTTAAAGAAAAAAGTAGAAATTTTGAAAAATACAGTATCTGAAATGAAACATACAAAGGAGGGATTTAAACGTAGATTGGATAAAGTAGAGGAGACGGTAAATAAAATAGAAAGTAGAGAACAGGAATACAAAGAAGCTGAGGTACAGAGAGATAAAAAGATCTCTAGGGATGAGAGAATAATAAGACAATTTTTTGGCCAATCCAAACAGAACAATATTCACATTATAGGGGTACCAGAAGAAGAGAGTGAAAAAGGGATAGAAAGTTTCTTTGAGAAAATAATTGCTGAAAATTTCCCCAATCTGGGGAAGGAGATAGTCTCTCAGGTCATGGAAGTGCAGAGATCTTCCAATACAAGGGACCCTAGGAAGACAATAACAAGACATATTATAATTAAAATGGCAAAGATCAAGAACAAGGAGAGAGTTTTAAAAGCAGTCACAGAGAGAAAAAGATCACATGCAAAGGAAAGCCCATCAGGTTATCAGCAGAATTCTCAGCAGAAACCTTACAGGCTAGAAGGAATGATATATTTAATTCAATGAAGCAGAAGGGCCTCCAACCAAGAATACTCTACCCAGAAAGATTATCATTTAAATTTGAAGCAGGGATTAAACAATTTCCAGATAAGCAAAAGTTGAGGGAATTTACCTCCCACAAACCATCTCTATAGTGTATTTTAAAGGGACTGCTTTAGATGGAAGTGCTCCTAAGGCTAAATAGCTGTCACCAGAGAAAATAAAACCACAGTAAATGAAGTAGACTAATTAATTACTAAGCAGATGCAAAATTAAATCAACTATCCACAAAGTCAGTCAAGGGATACACAAAGAGTACAGAATATGGCACCTAATATATAAAGAGAGGAGGAAGAAAAAGAAGAAGGGAGAAAAAAAAGAACCTTTATCTGTGTTTGAAATAGCATAACAAGCAAGTTAGGCTGTTATATAGTAAGGAAGCTGCCCTTGAGCCTTTGGTAACCACAAATATAAAGTTTGCAATTCCAATAAGTACATATCTATCAATAATCACCCTAAATGTAAATGGACTGAATGCACAAATCAAAAGACATAAGTTACAGAATGGATAAAAAACCAGAACCCATCTATATGCTGCTTACAAGAGACAGAGTTCAAACCCAAAGACATACACAGACTAAGAGTGAAAGAATGAAAAAACATATTTCATGCAAATAATAGGGAGATAAAAGCAGGAGTAGAAGTACTTATATCAGACAAAACATACTTCAAAACAAAGAAAGCAACAAGAGACAAAGAAAGACATTACATAATGATAAAAAGGCTAGTCCAACAAGAGTATATAACCATTGTAAATATCTATGTACCCAATATAGGAGGACCTAAATATGTGAAACAAATACTAACAGAATTAAAGGGGGAAACAGAAGGCAATGTATTCATTTTAGGAGACTTCAACACACCACTCACTCCAAAGGGCAGATCAACCAGTAGTAAATAAGTAAAGAGACAGAGGCACTGAACAACACACTAGAACAGATGGACCTAACAGACATCTACAGAACTCTACACCCAAAAGCAGCAGGATACACATTCTTCTCAAGTGCACATGGAACATTTTCCAGAACAGATCACATACTGGGCCACAAAAAGAGCCTCAGTAAATTCAGAATGATTGAATTTGTGTCAACCAACTTCTCAGACCACAACGGTATGAAACTAGAAACAAATTTTGCAAAGAAAACAAAAAAGCCCACAAACACATGGAGGATTAACAACATGATCCTGCATAATCAATGGATCAATAACCAAATAAAAATATAGATCAAGCAATGTATGAAGACAAATGAAAAGAACAACTCAACACCCCAAAACCTGTAGAATGCAGTGAAGGCAGATCTAAGAGGAAAGTACATAGCAATACAGGCTTACCTCAAGGAAGAAGAACAATCCCAAATAAACAATCTAACCTCACAATCAATAAAATTAGAAAAAGAAGAACAAATGAGGCCAAAAGTCGGTAAAAGGAGGGACATAATAAAGATCAGAGCAGAAATAAATAAAATTGAGAAGAATAGAACAATAGAAAGAATCAATGAACCCAGGAGCTGATTCTTTAAATCAATACAAAAAATAGATAAACCCCTAGCCAGACTTATCAAGAAAAAAAGAGAGTCTACACACATAAACAGAATCAGAAATGAGAAAGGAAAAATCACTATGGACACCACAGAAATACAAAGAATTATTAAAGAATACTATGAAAAATTATATGCTAACAAATTGGATAATATAGAAGAAATGGACAACTTTCTAGAAAAATACAACCTTCCAAGACTGACCCAGGAAAAACAGAAAATCTGAACAGACCAATTGCCAGCAATGAAATTGATTTGGTAATCAAAAAGTACCTAAGAACGAAACCTCTGGACAAGATGACATCACCACTGAATTTTATCAAACATTTAGAGAAGACCTAATATGAGCCTTGTTAAAGTTTCCAAAAGGTAGAAGAGGAGGGAATACTTCCAAATTCATTCTATGAGGCTAACATCACTCTACTACCAAAACCAGACAAAGACACCACAAAAAAAGGAAAGTTACAGACCAATATCCTTGATGAACATAGATGCAAAAATACTCAACAACATATTAGCAAACCAATTCAAAACATACATCAAAAAGATCATTCACCATGATCAAGTGGGATTTATTCCAGGGATGCAAGGATGGTACAATATTAAAAAATCCATCAACATCATACACCACATAAACAAAAAGAAGGACCAAAATCACATGATCATCTCAATAGATGTTGAAAAAGTATTTGACAAAATTCAACATCCATTCATGATAAAAACTCTCAAGAAAATGGGTATAGAGGGCACGTACCTCAAGATAATAAAGGCCATATACAGCAAACCCACAGCCAACATCATACTTAATGGTGAAAAGCTGAAAGCTTTTCCTTTAAGATTGGGAAGAAGACAAGGATGCCCACTTTCCCCACTTTTATTCAAAATGGTACTGGATGTCCTTGCCAAGGCAATCAGACAACACAAAGAAATAACAGGCATTCAGATTAGTAAGGAAGAAGTTAAATTGTCACTGTTTGCAGATGACATGATATTGTACATAAAAAACCCTAAAGAATCCACCCCAAACTACTAGAACTAATAACTGAATTCAGCAAAGTTGCAGGATATAAAATTAATACACAGAAATCTGTTGTATCTCTATATACTTACGATGAACTAACAGAAAGAGATATCAGGCAAACAACTCCATTTACAATTGCATCAAAAAGAATAAAATACCTAGGAATAAACCTAACCAAGGAGGTGGAAGATGTATACTCTGAAAAGTGTAAGACACTCATGAGAGAAATTCAAGAAAACACTAATAAACGGGAATCTCTCCCATGCTCATGGATAGGAAGAATTAATATTGTCAAAATGGCCATCCTGCCTTAAAGCAATCTACAGATTCAATGCAGTCCCTATCAAAATACCAACAGCATTCTTCAATGAACTAGAACAAATTGTTCTAAAATTCATATGGAACCGCAGATGACCCTGAATAGCTAAAGCAATCCTGAGAAGGAAGAACAAAGCTGGGGGGATTATGCTCCCCAACTTCAAGCTCTACTACAAAGCCACAGTGATCATGAGAATTTGGTACTGGTACAAGAACAGACCCATAGATCAGTGGAACAGACTAGAGAGCCCAGGTATAAACCCACACCTATATGGCCAATTAATACATGATAAAGGAGCCATGGATATACAATGGGGAAATGACAGCCTCTTCAGCAGCTGGTGTTGGGAAAACAAGACAGTACATGTAAGAGAATGAAACTGGATTATTGTCTAACTCCATATGCAAAAGTGAACTCGAAATGGATCAAAGAACTGAATGTAAGTCATGAAACCATAAAACTCTTAGAAGAAAACAGACAAAAATCTCTTGCATATAAACATAAACAACTTTTTCCTGAATGCATCTCATCACGCAAGGGAAACAAGAGCAAAAATGAACAAATGGGACTACATCAAACTAAAAGGCTTCTGTACAGCAACACCATCAGCAGAACAAAAAGGTATTCTACAGTATGGGAGACTATATTCATAAACAAGTTATCTGATAAGGGGTTAACATCCAAAATATATAAAGAGCTCACACACCTCAACACCCAAAGAGCAAATACCTGATTAAAAAATAGGTGGAGGATCTGAACACTTCTCCAGGGAAGAAATTCAGATGGCCAACAGGCACATGAAAACATGCTCCACATTGCTAATTACCAGGGAAATGCAGATTAAAGCCACAATGAGATATCACCTTGTATGGGTTAGAATAGCCAACATCCAAAAGACAACAAATGCTGGCGAAGATGGGGAGAAAGGCAACCTTCCTACACTGTTGGTGGGAATGTAAATTAGCTCAACCACTGTGGAAAGCAATATGGAGGTTTCTTGAAAAACTAAAAATAGAAATACCACTTGATCCAGGAGTTCTACTCCTAGGAATTTACCCTAAGAATGCAGGAGCCCAGTTTGAAAAAGACATTTGAACCCCTATGTTTACCGCAGCACTATTTACAACAGCCAAGATATGGAAGCAACCTTAGTGTCCATCAGTAGATGAATGGATAAAGAAGATGTGGTACATATACACAATGGAATATTATTCAGCCATAAAAAGAAAACAAATCTTATCATTTGCAACAACATGGATGGAGCTAGAGGGTATTATGTTTAGGGAATAAGCCAAACGGAGAAAGAGAAGTACCCAAATGAATTCCCTCATTTGTGGAGTATAACAACAAAGCAAAAGTGAAAGAAGAAAACAGTAGCAGAGTGACAGACTCCAAGAAAGGACTAGCGGTTACTAAAGGAAAGGAGTTGAAGAAGAGGGTGGGGAGCGAGGGAGAAGGGGATTAAGGGGCACCATAGTTAGCATTCACAATATAGATAGGCCACGGGGAAGGCAGTTTAGTAAGGAGAAGCCAAGTAGTGACTCTAGCATCTTACTGTGCTGATGGGCAGTGTCTGCAGTGAGGTTGGGGCGACTTGATAATATGGGTGAATGTTGAAACTACAGTGCTGCTCATGTGAAACCTTCATAAGATTGTATGTCAATGATACCTTAATTAAAAAAAAAAGAATGTTGAAATCATTTTTCTCTTGGTAGTCAGGATGTGAGTTACTTTGAATTTACATGGAAATGTCAGATTCCTGAGGCTATTTCATTTTTTAACAATGCCAAAATAGTATTTATTTCCTAAAGTTTAGATGAGTGGAGTCCTCATATGATAGCACTGCCATTTTGAGAGTAGGTTTAAGAAATGTTCTCCCGACTCTGAATGTGTATGGAGCCCACACTGCTCATTTTAATTTTCAGAGATGATAAATTGGTCTGTTTTCACAAGAGTGTAATGATTTATTGATTTTTTAAAATCAGCATTGAGTTTTTAAAAGCAGAATTCACCTCTTGGAAGCAAAGCTGAAGAGCCAAAACACTGACTTGGTCTTTAATTATCTGCAGCCTCCTATCTGTGTAATGCCTTTTGGGGAGAGCCCTTTCCTAGCTACTTAGTGTTTCCCTGGCAATCCGTGTATCTGATTGCTTCCGTTTTAACCGTATTTTAAGTCCTTTCTGGGAGAGCAGCTCATAATTAAAATGATGGCTAATTGTGTGTTTTTAATTAGCTGATCTCTAATGAGAAATTACAAAACAATTTGGTCCCTGCAGAGAGATGAATGACCAGAGAATAATTGCTATTTAGGGAGAGTGTTCTTAATGTTTAAGTTCCTTCCTGCAAACAAAAGTTCAAACAATTACAGCTTAGTTAGAACATGGCTGAGTATAAACAAGTCAACACAAGGCAGTTTCTCATCCTCTTTCACATTCAGAAAAGACCAGGAAAACCAGAGGGGTCTGAGGCTTTTGCTTAGAGCCAACCCAAATTCACCCTGGTTAGTCAAGAGCATTTAGAAATTCTGCCCCTGCAGATGCCTGGTAAGGGTGTCACCAACCCAAGTGCCAGAGGAAAGAGTGCATTAGAAGGCAATTATTTGACTCTTGGGTTTCAGGACTGTTATTAACACTGCCAAAAATTTGCTTTGCTCCCATTCCTCTTCTCTTTCCCAGCCAGCCCCATTCCTCATTAGCCGGGGGTCCTTCCTACAAGGTGATAAATGAGAAGGGAATCCGTTTGAAGTAAAAGACCATTATCAAAACATGCGTGCTTAGTGACCTGCAGGGAAATGTCCTGTCTGTGTCGGCAAGGAATTTATTACAGCACTCATTCTAATTGAGCCTGATGAATGCAAGGCTTCACCCTTTCCCTACAAAAGCAAGAGATCCCAGCTGGAAATGACAGTGGACCTGAGACCATCAGGGTGCGTGATTCCCCAGAAGTTGCTGGTCGGCTTTAAACTTGCCTACAGACACCTTTGTTAGGGGCAATCCCATAACATGCTTTCAGTTATGCTGCTGTTTTAGGTACTCGTGTGTGAAGATGTCACAGATCAATAGTTATCCACATCAGAATCACGTGGAAGGCTGGGAACAGATAGCTGGACTCCACCCTGGGGTTTCTGCTTTGGTGGGTCTGGGGACTGACAATTCAAACAAGATGCTGGGGGTCCAGAGACCACTCTGAAACTACTGCTCTAGGTTATTAAGGGCATTTCTGGAAACGGAAGAATTCCATCTGGAAGATATGGGAAGTTCGGATGTGTGTGTGTGTGTGTGTGTGTGTGTGTGTGTGTTTCCTCTGGTTATCTCTGCTGCCCTGATTTAAAAGGGTTCCCTGCAGCCCCAGTGAGCACAGTGTATTTGTGTGGGCTCTGAGCGAGGGGAGAGGAAGACAGCAAGCCTGGTGTGTCTCATGGATTCAGGTTTAGAGGTGGTTATGGTGTTGAAGAAGAAAGGAGTAAAGCCAGCATATGAAGGGAAGAGACTAGCAACTTTAATTATGGAAATCATACTACTTTGATAGATGATTTGAAAAACAAATAGGCAGAGTATAGGACCACATCAGCCCAGCCTCTGGAGTCCGACTGTCTCAGGATCCTGGCTCCATGACTCAGCTGGCCCTGAAGACTTGGTCAAGGTCATTGAAAAGTTGAACCAAAATGGTAATCACAATACTGCCTCTATTGTACCTGGCATAAGATGGAACTCTGTGCTTAGCATATAGTAAAAGCTCAATAAATGTTTGGTACAATCCCTCTCCTGTTTCTCATCAAACTACCAGAGGGAAATACAGGCAAATTTGTGTATAATCTTGAGAGTTAATAGTAGTGAAAGAAAAATTCACTATTCAAAGGCAGAAGTCAATTCTAGAGTGGAAAGAAAATTAATTTTTGGATAAGATTTTACTGAGTTACAAAATAAACTATTTGCTAATTTAACAATTATTTATTGATCAAATAATCATGCTGTTGAGTGAATAGACATAAAAATGCATGTGTTTTCTGGGGAAAAAAGAAGAAATTAGGTTTTTTGAGCAGTTATAACATGGGGAAAATGGCTCACACAGAGAGTTCGATTTTCTAGAGATAAAGGAGATGAGATGGGGTGGCACTGAAGAAAAATTGCAGTATTTGGTGGCTAAGTACAGGAGGTGACCTGCAATTGAGACCAATAGTTCATGACCTAGGAGCTAGGAGAAAAATCAAGAGAGTAAATAAACAGTAATCACCACCTTGTTAGTCAAGCTCCCAAGGTAAGGGCTCCAAAGCCATGTCCCCACCATACACTTCCAACCTGCCTGGGTTAAAAAGCAGTTTGTCCTTCAGTTCTCGAGCTCTCTGGATACTCTGACCTTTGTACTTTATTGTGTTCCAAATCTTCCTGCTAACTTGAACAACCATTACTGTCCCTCAGTTTGCTCAACTGTAAATGTAGATACAATGCCTTCACATATGTTGTTGGATAAAGTATTTGAGCATGCCTGGTTCGCAGAAGATGTGATATAAATGCTCGTTTCTGCTATATATTATTATTACCTTCTCCATGACCCACTTCAAATCCAACTTCCTCGTGAGCCTCCCTGGCAGCCCAGCTATATGGTCATCTCCCAGGAAGATAATCTACTGGACTGAAGCAGAGAAAGTGCATTGTTACTTAGATTGAACCTATAAAGGGTGTTGGGTTGTTATTTTTGTCAAAGTATGGCTATATAGAGGATATTTTGATTTTTCCTTTAAACTGAGAAGTTTAACATCTGGGAATTCAGAAGAAATGTGTCATACAGGAAGACACCAGGAGAAATCTGAAGAAGGGAAGAGAGGGCTGGGATTTGTGCATTATCTCCATCACGGTGAGTCTGGGCTGAGACACACCCTGAAGCATCACACGGGGTTGCCCAGGTAACAGGTATCTCCTGTTCTCACACTGACGGTGGTATAAGGAAAAAGGACCATCTGGAAGTGGCAGTGATCAGTGCTGCAGCAGCATGTGGTCTGTGGGCTCCCTTTTAGGGACAGTTTGACAGTGAGTTTCAAAGTAGTTTTCAGAGATGATGAAATGAAACGGTCTGGTAGACGATGGAATTTGCTTGATGGCATCTGCTCAGGGCTGCCACCTGCTCATTAGTCCTCTAGACCCCTGGGGGACCCACCAGGTCCCAGATCCTGCCTGCACATCTGTGTGAGTCAAAGCCTTTTAGCAATGACATTCGGGAAGGGCATTTTCCTTATGGAAGTTCAACCCTTTCTTTATGGGCACTACCTAACATAATGGAAGAGTTTTTAATTATTCCACTGATTGCCTGGCTGTTTGGCTTCATGATGGAGCCAGGGTGGGATTTTATTGCTTGCACTTCTGTGTTAGATAATAAAAGGAGAGGATCATTTAATAACCACAAAAGATTAAGTTAAGACAGATTGATTTCTGCGTATATATTAGCTCTTGTTAATGAAAGACAGCATGTCTACACTCAACAGGTGGCCACCCTTCCACAGCTGAGCTCCAAGAGCTCAGCATATGCCTACATGGATTTGGTTGGTGGTCAGCAAACTGGGTCTGAGAGTCAAGTCCAATCCACTGCCTATTTTCATATGACCCAGGAACTCAGAATGATTTTTACATTATTTAAGGGTTGAAATTCAATCAAAAGAAGATATTATTTTATGACATTTGAAAGTCATGTGACATTAAAATTTCAATGTTCATTCATAAACAAAGATTTGTTGGAACCCAGCCATGCATGACCATTTGTGTATCATCTGTGGCTACGTTCATATAATAACAGCAGTATCGAGCATGTGCAAGAAACCGGAAATGTTTACTATATGGCTTTTACAGAAAAAGTCTGCCAATTTCTGGATTAGAGAACTTGCTTCTTTCTTTTTTTTTATTAAAGTGTCATTAATATACAATCTTATGCTGGTTTCAAATGTATGTCAGAGTGGTTCAGTGGTCCCTGTGATCAACTTACACTGTGATTGCAAATTATTGTGCCCCTTTGTCCCCCTCCCATCCCAACTGCACCCCTGCTGCACCCATCCCAACCCCTCTCCCTTGGGAACCACTTATTAGTTCTCAGTGTCTATAGTTTACTGCTCTTTTGTTTCTTCTGTTTTGCTTTGTTTTTATATTCCACAAATAAGTGGAATCATACGGTATTTGTCCTTCTGTGCCTGGCTTATTTCACTGAGCATAATACTCTCTAGATCCATCCATGCTGCAAATGGCAGGATTTCTTTTCTTTTTATGGGTGAATAATATTCCATTGTGTATGTGTACCACATCTTCTTTATCCATTCATCTACTGATGGACACTTAGGTGGCTTCCATATCTTGGCTACTGCAATAGTGCGGCAATAAACATAGGGATGCATATGTCTTTTTTTAAATAGTTTATTTTGGTATCATTAATCTACAATTACATGGGCAATATTATGGTGATTAAACTACCCCCTTTATTAGGTTCCCCCCCACCAACCCCATTACAGTCACTGTCCATCAGGGTAGTGAGATGTTATAGAGTCACTACTTGTCTTCTCTGAATTGTACAGCCCTCCCCACCCCCCCCAACATTACATCTGCTAATCGTAATACCCCTTTTTCCCGCTTGTCCCTCCCTTCCCACCCATCCTCCCCAGTCCCTTTCCTTTTGGTAACTATTAGTCTGTTCTTGGGTTCTGTGAGTCTGCTGCTGTTTTGTTCCTTCAGTTTTTTCTTTGTTCTTGTACTCCACAGATGAGTGAAATCATTTGGTACTTGTCTTTTTCAGCTTAGCTTATTTCACTGAGCATAATACCCTCTAGCTCCATCCATGTTGTTGCAAATGGTAGGATTTGTTTTCTTCTTATGGCTGTATAATATTCCATTATGTATATGTACCACCTCTTCTTTATCCATTCATCTACTGTTGGACACTTAGGTTGCTTTCATTTCTTGGCTATTGTAAATAGTGCTGCAATAAACATAGGGGTGCATCTGTCTTTTTCAAACTGTGCTGTTGCATTCTTAGGGTAAATTCCTAGGAGTGGGATTCCTGGGTCAAATGGTATTTCTATTTTGAGTTTTTTGAGGAACCTCCATACTGCTTTCCACAATGGTTGAACTAATTTGCAGTCCCACCAGCAGTGTAGGAGGGTTCCCTTTTCTCCACATCCTCGCCAACATTTGTTGTTGTTTGTGTTTTGGATGTTGGCCATCCTCACTGGTGTGAGGTGATATCTCATTGTGGTTTTAATCTGCATTTCTCTGATGATTAGTGATGTGGAGCATCTTTTCATGTGCCTATTGGCCATCTGAGTCTCTTCTTTGGATAAGTGTCTATTCATGTCCTCTTCCCATTTCTTAATTGGATTATTTACTTTATGTTTGTTGAGGTGTGTGAGTTCTTTATATATTTTGGATGTCAACCCCTTATCGGATACATCATTTATGAATATATTCTCCCATACTGTAGGAGAATATATTCATAAATGATGTTCTACTGATGGTGTCCTTTGCTGTACAAAAAAGCTTTTCAGCTTGATGTAGTCCCACTTGTTCATTTTTGCTTTTGTTTCCCTTGCCCGCGGAGATATGTTCATAAAGAAGTCACTCATATTTATGTCCAAGAAATTTTTGCCTATGTTTTTTTCTAAGAGTTTTATGGTTTCATGACTTACATTCAGGTCTTTGATCCATTTTGAGTTGACTTTTGTGTATAGGGTTAGACTGTAGTCCAGTTTCATTCTCTTACATGTAACTGTTCAGTTTTTCCAACACCAGCTGCTGAAGAGGCTGTCATCTCCCCATTGTATATCCAAGGCTCCTTTATCAAATATTAATTGACTGTATATGTTTGGGTTAATGTTTGGATTTTCTATTCTGTTCCACTGGTCTGTGGGTCTGTTTTTGTGCCAATACCAAATTGTCTTGATTACTGTGGCTTTGTAGTAGAGCTTGAAGTCAGGGAATGTAATTCCCTCTGTTTTATTCCTCCTTCTCAAGATTGCTTTGGCTATTTGGGGTCTTTTGTGGTTCCATATGAATTTTAGAATTATTTGTTCCAGTTCATTGAAGAAATCTGTTGGTAGTTTGACAGGGATTGCATTGAATCTGTAGATTGCTTTAGGTAGTATAGCCATTTTGACAATATTTATTCTTCCCAGTCAAGAGCATGGGATGAATTTCCATTTGTTAGTGTCTTCTTTAATTTCTCTTAGGAGTGTCTTGTAGTTTTCAGAGTACAGGTCTTTCACTTCATTCATTAGGTTTATTCCTAGGTATTTTATTGTTTTTGATGCAATTATGAATGGAATTGTTTTTCTGATTTCTCTTTCTGTTAGTCAATCATTAGTGTATAGGAAAGCAACAGATTTCTGTGTGTTAATTTTGTATCCTGCAACTTTGCTGAATTCAGATATTAGTTCTAGTACTTTTGGAGTGGAGTCTTTAGGGTTTTTTATGTACAATATCATGTCATTTGCAAGTAGTGACAATTTGACTTCTTCTTTACCAATCTGGATGCCTTGTATGTCTTTATTTTGTCTGATTGCCGTGGCTAGGACCTCCAGCACTATGTTGAATAACAGTGGAGAGAGTGGGCATCCCTGACTTGTTCCCGATCGTAGATGAAAAGCTTTCAGCTTCTCACTGTTAAGTATGATGTTAGCTGTGGGTTTGTCATATATGGCCTTTATGTTGAGGTACTTGCCCTCTATACCCATTTTGTTGAGAGTTTTAATCATAAATGGATGTTGAATTTTGTCAAATGCTTTTTCAGCATCTATGGAAATGATCATGTGGTTTTTGTTCTTCTTTTTGTTGATGTGATGGATGATGTTGATGGATTTTCGAATGTTGTACCATCCTTGCATCCCTGAGAAGAATCCCACTTGATCATGGTGTATGATCCTCTTGGTGTACTTTTGAATTCGGTTTGCTAATATTTTGTTGAGTATTATTGCATCTACATTCATCAGGGATATTGGTCTGTAATTTTCTTTTTTGGTGAGGTCTTTGCCAGGTTTTGGTATTAGAGTGATGTTGGCTTCATAGAATGAGTTTGGAAGTATTCCCTCCTCTTCTATTTTTTGCATATGTCTTTTTGAGTCAGGGATCTTGTTTTCTTCAGGTAAATTCCTAGGAATGGAATTACTGGGTCAAATGGTATTTCTATTTTCAGCCTTTTGAGGAATCTCCATATTGCTTTCCAGAGCAGTTACACCAATTTACATTCCCACCAACAGTGTAGGAGGGTTCCCTTTTCTCTGCATCCTCACCAGCATTTATTGTGTCTTGTCTTTTGGATGTTGACCATTCTAACCTGTGTGAGGTGATATCTCATTGTGGTTTTAATTTGCATTTCCCTGATGATTACTGATTTGGAGCATCTTTTCATTTGCCTGTTGGCCATTCGTAGTTTTTCTTGGAGAAGTGTCTATTCAGGTTCTCTGCCCATTTCTTAATTGGGTTATTCATTTTTTGGATGTTTTGTGTATGAGTTCTTTATATATTTTGGCTGTTACCCCCTTATTGGATGAGTCATTTAGAAATATATTCTCCAATACTCTAGGGTGTCTTTTTGTTCTGCTGATGGTGTCTTTTGCTGTACAGAAGCTTTTTAGTTTGATGTAGAGCCACTTGTTCATTTTTGATCTTGCTTCCCTTGCCTGAGGAGACGTGCCCAGGAAAAAGTTGCTCATGTTAATATTCAAGAGATTTTGCCTCTGTTTTCTTCTTTGAGTTTTATGGTTTCATGACTTATATTCAGGTTTTTGATCCATTTTGAATTTACTTTTGTGTATGGAGTTAGGCAATAACCCAGTTTCATTCTCTTACATGAAGCTGTCTAAGTTTTCCTAACACCAGTTGCTGAAGAGGCTGTCATTTCCCCGTTGTAATCCATGGCTCCTTTATCATGTTAATAATAATTAATATGGGCTTTATATCTGGGCTCTTTGTTCTTTTCCACTGATCTATGGCTCTGTTCTTGTGCCAGTACTGAATTGGTTTGATTTCTGTTGCTGTGTAATAGAACTTGAGGTCAGGGAGCATAATCCCCCCAGCTTTGTTCTTCTTTCTCAGGATTGCTTTGGTTATTTGGTGTCTTTTGTGGTTCCGTATGAATTTTAGAACAATGTTCTAGTTCACTGAAGAATGCTGTTGGTATTTTTATAAGGATTACATTGAATCTGTAATTGCTTTAGGCAGGATGGCTATTTTGACAATATTAATTCTTCCTATCCACGAGCATGGGAGAGATTTCCATTCATTCATGTCTTCTTTAATTTCTCTCATGAGTGTCTAGAGAACTTTCTTCTTAAATTTCATTTTCTTTCAGTTTGAGTGATAATTTCTCCTTTTCTTTCTTTCACTTATTTTTTGATTTACTTAATATAAAGTGAAGGATCCCTGGCTTGTCCCTGACACTGTGCTCACCACCGTGGCTTTAAGAGTAGACAGTGCTGATGCCTCACAATGAGGATGTTACAGTCTAGGTTTGGACAGATGAACATTACAGGGCAAGGCTTTGCTGCCTTCCCACTTTAGCTCAAATATTGCTCATATCACACACCCAGCTAAGTAGCCAGACCACCAGTGTTACCCACCACTGGTCCTCCTCGTGACCTGCACTTTCCTGGGCACTTGGAGAATACAAAAAGTGAGTAAGAGAGTCCCTTCCCGTGTGCAGCTTGTTCTCAGCCAGACAGCCCAGTGCTGCAGAATTGAGGTAGGTGATCACAAGCATCATGCAGTCAGGGGCTTAATCAGGTCTTTGTAAGGAGTGCTATCCACTTTTAAATTGTGCCTGAACCATGAAGTGTTCACAGAATTAAAGAGTCATTAAGCGGTTAGAAAATGCTTGTGGTCTCCTTAAGGTGCCTTGCTCTTTCCCTTCCCTATGCCTGGTTGGAAGGTCTTAACTCCTTAACTCCTTTGCCTGGACCATTTCTGCTCATTACAGGCATCATTTACCCCGAGAATTTCTCCTGACCAACACAGTCTACATTAGGATTCCCTCCTTTAGGCACTAGGTCTGCAGCCGTTTCTCTGTGACAGGCACATCACTCCACTGGAATGGACTATCTACTATATTTTTCTGTGGTTCAGTCTGTGTTCTTGAGGAAATGGTTGATCTTGTCATCTCTGCAGTTCCAGGGTTAGTACGGATGACTGGGATGTAATAGGTGGTTAACAATTGTTGATGAATGATCATGAGAAGGGGTCCCTCACCCAAAGGTTTTCAGGGACCCATGCAGGTCATATATTTAGCAGCCTGGGTGTAGGAGACAAGAGGGAGAGGTGGGGACTGTGAAGCAGGGAAGCCCCACTTAAAGGGGCAGCAGCTTTTCAGCACCAGCTGATTCTGCCACAGGGGCTGGTGGAGCCAGTAGGGTCAGACTTTTCTGAGTTTTCAAGAGCAACAGCAAATTTCAAAATGGAAAGTTCAAAAATTCAAGGAAAAAAAGCACAGAGCAGGCCAATGGACCAAAGAAATTCCTCTGTGAGTTGTCTCTGGCCAATGAAAGGCCATATTGTGATCTCAGCTTTGTGGAGTGGTTGAGTGTTAGGTACGTGGGGAATCAGGTTACATTTAGGATACTGAAGCACACACAGTTTACTGCTGGATCTTCCAACTTCTTTCTTGATATTTATGACCATGAAAGCTGGCTCTCTGTTCCTGTACATGATTGGAAAGACAGAAACTTCATCCACCACACTTACCCAGAGCCTGAACTGATCATGTGACATAATTCTGGCCATTGAAATGCAGAATGGAAGGTGCTGGGGGTCCAGAGAGGCTGTTGAATTTTCTAATCTAGACCTTCCCTCTTTGAGTTCCTTCCTCCTGCTTGGGACATGACAGCTTTAAAATATCCTTGGATCATGTGTGGCTGTCAGTTCACTGAACAGCTATACCAGGTCCAGACAGCCTGCCTAGGGACTTCTTGTTACATGAAAAAAATGTGCCACGGTTGGGTTAAGCTAGGTTATTTGGGTTCTGTAGGCAAATGCATTCCTAACTGATCCATTGAAGTTTCCGATCTCTTCAAAATCTGAACTTGATGTTGCTTAGAAGTCTTAGTCAATTCTAGGCTTTTGTTAAAAAACAAAACAAAACAATCAAGTCTTTTCAACTTCAAAAGCAAACAGTCTCCCCGCACATTTTCACCTCACTTTGCTCTCCTGTTCTCCTATGCAGACCCACCTGCTGTTTCTAAGCAGCTCATCCTGGAATTGCCCCAAGGACCCCTCTCATCTTGCAGCAGGTCTCTCAGTGGATTACTCCTCAGGGCAGTGTGCCTGGAGCATTGTGCTGGAACTGTGGTAACATATGGAGTAGAATTGGGAAGGTTGGATCACTAAGAATCCCATTCTGGTCACTACCTGCAGAAGAACAGAGAGAGGACATGGCCCATAGGTCTTAACCCACTTCAGCATCAGCTTTGCATTTTGGGACAGTAGCATTGGACTCAAAACAGAAGTCCACTGAAAAGCACAAAACTTATGATCATATCTGTTCTTTAGAGGGTTTCTCTGGCCTATGGTAGCCTACAGGTGGAAGCACCAAGGTTGTGTGAGTTGTTTGTCCACGCAACATTTATCTTATGTAGGATAAGCCTGTCTTGTGCACCCCAGCCCCCGCTGCTCCCTTTGCCTTCCCTCTGCCTGCTTCACACACACATGCGATACCCACTGAACTCAAAGGCATTTGATGTGGCAGCAGTGGGCCTATTGCCTATCCACTTCTCCAGCCTTATCCCTGCTGTTACTCACTCATCTCCTGTGTCCTGCCCTTCACCTATAGCACCGCTTGCTTTTTCTACATGCTCCCTGTTTTTCACAGCTTGGGCACTTTGCATGTGTGTTTCCCTATGCAAGGGAAATCCTTCCTTCTCACCTAACCATAGCTACCTCTGCTCGTCCTTCTGCACTGGGTACTAGCTTCCTGTGAAAAACCTTCCCTGACTCTCTTGAACTGAAGTTGTTGCCTCTAAGCCCCCCTCAACTCTCTGTTCATGTCTTGGTGATACAAGGGGGATAATTGTCACACAGGAGTGTAATTAACTGTGCGTGTGACTCCTTGACTAAGGGGCTCTTTGAGGCCATGTTCACTCCAATATCTCCCTGAGGGGGTGGAGACAAAGGTAAGGGCAATTGAGTAGGGACCATGGAAATGGCGGGTGGATGGGTATATGGATGGATGGGTGGGTGTGGAGAGATAGATGGTTGATGGGTGGGTAGGTGGATGGATGGGTGGGTGGGTAGGTGGATGGATGGATGGATGATGGATGGATGGATGGGTGGATGAAAGAAAGAATAAACTAAGCAATTGCTCATAGTAGTTTTCAAAAAATACTTTTCGAATTTAAATTTGAGTCAGAAGTAAATTGGCATTCAACAAAAGACAGGGGACCTAATAACTTAGATGATGGTATTTTAGCAGAAATACAAACTGATGTGTAGCCTCAGAGGGCCTCTTAAATGTCATATGAACCATTTAAGCCAACGTGGTCACTGCACTTTTTATTTTAATGGCACTTTTACAGTGGTCACTCTCTGGCATGGTTCCACACAACCAAGCAAGACTTGAAAGGATGTCACCTACAAAATACCCAGCTAGATGACTGGAGTACAGTTAGGAAAGTGACTGAAATATTTCTAAAATGAAGGAAATGCTAATGGCACTTTTGACTGGTGGCAATTGACTTGTGTCATTTTTCTTCCCAAGCTAATAGAAAGGGAATCTCACGTTAAGCCATCCTCTTGACTGCTCTTGCCCTCATCCATCTGCAGAGTTTTAAAGTTCTGCCTATGTTGAATTTCTAAAGGCCAGGATGTGCATTTGGCTTAATGGTGTGACTCCAACCAAAGAAAACAAGGCCATAAAAATAAAGAGAGACACTGCTCTCCTCACTCATGTCTTGGGGGTCAGAAATAAATCAAGAGGGACTAGGAGAGAAGAGAGAGCAATCAGGATAACAGGGACGCCAGCTTGGTTTTCCCTGTCTTGCTAAACCTGGTTTGCAGTTGGTAACGAACTGAGTGAGTGTTGCTGAGTCTGTGTGGTTGACGACCTTTACTCCACCTCAATAATAATAATAATATAATTAATAATAATAATAACATAAAACGATAGCAAATACAGATATGCTATTTACTACATGCCTTATACTCTTATAGGCATTGTTTCTCATTTGTTAACTCATTTAATACTCATATTAGCTCAGTTTGATAGAAAACACTATGACTACTCTCATTTTGTAAATGGAGAAAGTGGAATCCAGACGAAGTAACTTCCCAAGTTCACGCCACTAGCAGGCGCCGGGAGCCACCTCACGAAATTACCTGCCAGGGGCCATTCTCTTCTTGGTACCAGAGAGAGACCTCTACCTACAGGGGCAGCAGGGAACTGTCAACAGAGCTGTCCTCTCCATCTCTCTAATCCATGTGCCCACATAGAAAGTTCATGCCAGTTCCTTTGTGTATTGCTTTATTTTACTTGCTGTAGGAATACTGTTAAAATTGCAGTGAAGTCGTTGTATAAAGAAAGTGGGAAGTAATGTAAAACCCACAAGGACAAAGCAAAGGAGGAGAAGATGACGGAGATCAAATTTGGAAGTTGCAGAGAGGATGGACAAATGGTAACCGGCTGAGCCAACCGAAGACGGCTGAAACGAAACTCGGGGGAAAACAGAAGAAATGAAGTCCACCCTGCAGAGACCTGAAAAGCCTTAGTGTTCAGGCACCACGACCACCTGAAAATGGAGGCATGGGTGCAGCTGAAAAGACAAGGATCCCCTGAGAGTTTAGAGCCTCAAGATATAATACTCTCCTCCCCCTCCCCCGCCACCAGCCAGGGACTGCCTTCCCCCTTCCAGCAAGAGGCTTCACGCCATGCTGTGGAGACAGCAAACCAAGAGTGAATTCAGACCCCAGGCTTGTCTGCTGGCAAGGTCCTCATAGTAAAAATTGGGATTAGGGGAAGGCCAACTTGGTTCCCAGTGAGGACCCTTCTGGGGCTTGGCTCTGGAATGCAGACAGCCAGCCTCGTCATCTCCTTTGGTGCCTCCCTTCCAGGCTGGATGCATTTCCAGTGAGACAGACAAGCCTAGATAAAACCCACAAACAGAAAACTACAAATACAGGGGTGCTGCAAGAAGCCCCATGCCCCTGGCCGGATCACCCTCCAGGAACACCACCCAACTGGCAAGTTCTGTCCATGGATCGTGAGCTTCTGGGCAGCTTTGCAGTTCCCGACCTTCAACTACAGGAGGGCAGCAAAGAGCCCCCAAACACTGGAAGACTTCTCTTTCTGGGAAGAAAAAATACTGCACAAAAGCAACAGCCTGGAGGAAGAAGGGGCAGGCAGGGGCAGGAAAAATTCAAGGAAACCTCCTGTAACATGCAGAAAATTGTGCAGAGCAGGCCTAGAAAGACACACGGTAAGCTCCCACTTGAGTGTCTGCCATCACCTGGGGCAGGTTAGGAAAGATGACTGGAAGCAGGTGGACATGTGGGGAGGAACCTGGCAGGTGAACGCCAGCCTACACACAGTACACAGTGGAGACATGATGGTTTCAGGCCACATTTTGGGTGTGGTGATCAGCTGGGTAAAGGTGGTCACCGAGGAGGGATTCCTTGGCAGGACTCACACTCATGTCTGGCCAACTGCAGTCTCTGAGTCTGTGTCACCAAACCCAGAAAAACAGGGGTGACCCATCAACCCAGGGGGCTGTGTGAGAATTACATGGGCTTTGGTGAAGTTCCTCATAAATGACAGATCAGTTCACAAATGGCCGTGTTTGTGATTAATAATGAACCAATGAACCATGGATAGAATGGCATCTGAGTTAATCAACTCATTGTTTCAGTCTAACAGAAACAAAAAACATGTTTTGGTTTTATTTGTTGTACATTTGACTAATTTCGCCTAATCATTTTTGACATTATTCATTCACTCATCCGGCAGGTTTTTTTTTATTTCAGCTGTCAGGTTCTCTGACACACAGGAACCAAATGGAATCAGATATGATTCTTGCCTTAATGTGTCCCTGAATCTTGAGTGCTCATCAGAGAAGTGGGACCAGGGAGACTCTTTTTTGTCACCCCATCCTGTGCATAGAAGGTGGAAAAATGGGTGGGGAGGCTAGCAGCAAAGTTTACAGCTGTTGGAAGGCCTCTGTCTGAGGTTAGGCCTGCAGGACACAGAGGAGGGGCATCACCTGTCCAGACAGGGAGCATGGCTTGAGGTCCTGAGCAGAGCCACTGACTTTAAGGTCGTGTTCTCTTGGAAGCGCCATGGGCAACTCGGTGTGGGGCCACACACTGTTTCTGTGGGACGGAAGCGAAATAGCACTGAGAAAGCCACGCGGGAAAAAGACAGCTCTGTGCCCAGTGGCTGAAGATCACGTGTGAGTGACCTGAACATGGCATCCTGAAGGCATCCACAAAGTGGATTTCAGGAAATTAAAATGTATGTTGAGAGGGAAAGTGATTATTTTTCTAATGACTCACAAGTAACCTTAACATTACCTTTCACCTTTTCTGTTCCTTCGCAGGAAGTGCTATTAGTTGTGGTCAGAGGGCGTGAAGTCACAGAAAGGAAAAAAACACACACACATGTGCGCACACACGTACACACAGACACAGACACGGGGTGCCCTGGCTCTTGGAGCCTCCAGAGGCTGTTTGCACAGAGACACCCCAGAGAGCATAATGTGAGGACATCTGCATTATACCGACAGCTATAAGGACATCACCACACAAGTGCCGATTGTTCAGTAAGATCAATCTCGTTAAGCACGGTGAGCTTGATTTGGACGTCCCTCCTGCCTTCTTTCCTGGCAAAGAAAATTACTAGGGAACGAGCAGGAGAAGACTGTAAACAAGACAGTTTATTCCACGGCCAACTGCTGACTTCAAAAAAGGGAGCTGTTGGCTGACAGCTACTTCCCTTGGTCGGGTGGAGAGGGGTCTCTGAGGTATGAGCACATTTGGTCATGGAGAGGACCTCAGATCAGCCAGCTAGAGGCCGTGTTTTCAGCAGAAGGGCAGGCTGGGGTGGTTGGTACCTGCTCTCTGCCTGCTTAGCTCCAGCTATCTCCTCTTCTTCTGCAGGGCCCCCTCAGGACCCTCAGCAGGAGGGCGGGGGACAGCAGTGAGGGGGAGGACGTGCCTCATCCCAAGGAGACAGCTTCTATGCAGCGGGCACGAGGTCCCAATGATGCCACAGCCTTGAATCTCCGAAGTACACCTCCTGACACAGAAACCGATGCATAGAGAGGCAGGGTCAACCCATGGTGAGAGAGAGAGTCCGGTCTCCAGGCCCTTTGATCAAGCAGTGCCTGAACCCATGCTCAAAACTTTTAGTCGTCTGAGCCAGTTGATGTCCCCATTTGCTTCCTTTCTGATTAGGCTGGTGTGACTTGGGTTTCTATCACTGGCAACACAAAGGGGATCAAAGTCAACAAAGCCGACCTTGATGTCAGTAATATGAGAGGCAGCGTTGAAGACTGAGGCATCACTGGCTCTGTGCCAGTCGGGGGCAGGAAGTCTTCATGGAGGAGGTGTCATTTGGCCTGAGTGGGGCATGACTGCGAGAGGGGAGGCATCCAAGAAGAGTGAATAGTAAGAGGGAAAGCAGGGAAGTTGGTAGGATGTCTGTACATCTCCTTGTTTGTAGGACAGTCCTGCTACGTGTCTGCTATCCTGAGGTCATATAAATAGTGCCCCTTTCACTCAATGGCATCCTGCGTTGATGCTCAGGGAACCTGAAAGAACCCAGGGTCTTGGCACCCTAGCTCCCAGCTGTCACATAAACAGTGCTCACATGGTCACTAGTGATTCTCAGTCCCACTCAGGAAAGTAAAATGGAGAGAGAGCGAGACAGAGATCCTTAAAGTGGGCCAGCAATGAGCTCATTTTCGAACTAGATGAGGGAAATTTGCCTTCCTGAAAATAGCAGGGCTTGGAGGGCATGCTGTCGGTGCAGGGTGACTCAGTTGTGAGTGGAGTGCTTGCCAGAAGTCTGAGCAAGCAGACTTTGAGCTAATTATTGTCTACCAATAAATGACAGGCATTAAAAAAATTAAAAAATTTCAATTCAGGGTCATGTCAAAAATGGGACAATTAACATTCTGAAAGATCCATTAGTGCAGGAGGCTTAGGATAAATCTTTTCTTATAAACTCCAAATCATATTAGGTATTTCAGAAGCAGGGTTAGGAGAGGAGTTGTGTGTTTTAATGGGTAAATAGCACTTCCCGTACAGAGTGTGTCCTGAGAGACCAGGGTCAGAGCTTGGAAGAGTGTCTGGTTTTGCAAAATATATGCTTTTGTCAAGGTGCTGCTGGTGTGTGTGTGTGTGTATGTGTGTGTATGAGAGAGGACCATTTTTTGTCTCTGTGTGTGACAATATGACATTTTGTGCATGTTCTGTTTTCTTCCTAAAGAAATGTTGCACTGTGCAGGAGAAATGTATAAAAAAGATTTTTAATCTAATGATGATACTCCATTGCAGTCTAGTGTGTACTGAGAACATCCAGAACCTAGGTTCTAAGGATTGGGAGATGCACCTGAGCATTTGGGAATAATGGCAAGTACCCTCCACCTTGTGTCATTGATTTATTTTTTTCTTCCTGGGATTCCTATGCCTTGCTTCTGGAAACAGCTTTTCAACTGTTTTCCATGGTCAGACTGCCCCCCTGGCCACAGGGAATCCAGGTGCTCCCCAGGGTGGGAACATGGCCCAGTCTAGCCAATCAGCAGTTCGTCCTATTGGCAACTGTGAATGGCTCGGTGTGGTCACGTGGTCATGTGACCCGACCGTCCCTCTTGCTCTGTCCTGCCAAGGGAGGAAGGCCCTCAGGAAGAAAGCATCTGTGCACATCCACAGGCCTTGCAGGAGCCTGTCTTCCACATGGTGATTTCAGCCTGTCCCTGGGCATTTGCCACAGCCCTAAGCTTCAGAGCCTTGCCTGCCTCCGGCTCGCCCGCTTTGGGTTGGAAGCCAGGTCCTGATGTAGCAGGTAGAGGAGGCTCGACCACTGGTATGAACAGCCTTATTTTCTCAAGAAGCCTTCATTAATTGCACCTAATTTCTGGCATTGATTTTTTCCATTTAGTTTCAGTCTGTGAGTTAGCAGTTCCTTTCCAGGCAGCTTATCACCAAGCGCACCCTGGAAGGCCGTGTCTCCAGTAGTCACCTCCTAGGATCAAGCCATTCACTGCAGTCCCTTCTGGTCCAAGGTGGCACCTGTGGGTGGTCCTGCCAGTGGACACATTAACTCTGGAAGAGGGAGGAAGCATAGTGTCCCTCGGAAAGCCTCCACTTTGGTTCTCTGACATTGATGCTGGCCCAGAGGCCTCAGGGAGCGGATGTCCCTCACAATGACCGTAATGGGACCTCACCGTCCTCAGGCTCTTCCTTCTCAGGGCCAGGCAAAGGGCTTCTCCCACCTTGCTTCAGCCAGACCAGCCACTAAAGGGTCTGAGATACCCTGAGATGGGAAATGGCTTCTGCCCTCAGGAGGTCTCATAGGCGGACTGGAAAAATCAGGGACACATAAATCAAGTGCACCACAGTGGAGTCCTCCTACCTGGGCAGTCTCAGAAAGCCTGGGACAGTGGCAATTCAGAAAAGGGGAAGGAGAAAGTGGTTAGACCTGGAATGGTTCTGGACTGCAGAAAGTTCTGGTTCCAGGTACCAAATACAGTGGATATTCTATTTCCCAGTTCTAAGCCACGGGCCAACTCTTAGTGAGCTATGATCTCAATTTAAGGGACCTCACCTCTTGTTTTCTAACTACATGGAACAGGATAAAAAAAATCAGGGTCTATTCTTGGAACAAAGGTGCATATTCTTTTGAACGAAGCTGTCCTCTCAATTACATATGTATTTTCTCTGTGTGCATGGATCCCCACATTCTTTTTGGGGATACTGATGAAGAAGTACAAAAATCACACGACTGGCTGCTGCTCTGAATGCAAACTTGCTCACCTCCCTGGACCTAGACAGTCTCACCATTTCCAGCACGTTCCCTTTCTGCTCAGCCCATAGGGTCCCCTCCCATCTCTGAGCATTCTGAAACAGCCAATATAAAGCCCAGTTATTATTTCCATGCACCAACCTTTATTTTCAGCATCAATCTACCACTGGCCATTCAATCTGCAGTATTTCTTTCCTCTCCCGCAGCTCCTCTGACATTCCTTAGAGCCTGGAGCAGGAGGCCAGGTAGCAGTAAGCTCCCCAGGCTGGGAGGTAAGTGAGGGGACATCCTATAGCCATGTGGCACAGACACACTTGGCACACGAGACATGAAGGAATTGTCATCTCCACAAAGAAATCTGCTCTCTTCCTTGTTGCTTGAAACTTGTGGGCTGTTCCATTTAAAAATTTTCTTCCTGGGATAGGGACATTGGCCCAAGGCATATTTCATTCTTCCCTTAGCTCTGCTTTATGAAAATGACAGCTCAAGTGCAGCGACAAATGGCACTGATGCTCGGTTTCTATAACAGGGAACAATGGAGAGAGATGGGAGCCGCACTAGGTGGAGAATGCATGACAGTCACTACTCGGAGTGCCACAGTAGTGGCTTTTCCAAGGGAGACCAAAAATATCCACGGGCCTCCGGGATCTCATTGGCGCCCTCTAGGAACCAACTGCCGCTTGACACATGCGTGATGGATGCTAATGATGGGTCCGGACTATGCTCAGGGACAGCCCTGGGGTTATGCCAGCCTCTAGGCTTCCGCCGGCTGAGAAGTGTCCTGTTGCAGAACAGGAGTGTGTGGGCAAGGGGCACTCGCCCACCTTTTGCAATAGGATATTTTTTTTTTAAAGAAAACCATGTAAGAAAAGCAGGCTCATATTGATGAGGTACTGTATGAACCTTTGTCAGCATCTGGCTGCTTACCTGGAGCAGGTCATGGTCCCTGTATTTGTTTCATCACAGACGCTGCTATGTTCCATGGTCAGGTAGCAATTTCTCAATCTCTTCCCTCTCCTGAGAACTGAGTTCCTTTATGGTTAAAAGAACAATTCTTCCCTTCTTGTCTAGCTGTGTTTTAAGCAAGTTCTGACAAGTCGCTCAGCTCCCTCACCTGGGCAGGTAACGGAGGCCTGGCCCCTCCCTGCAGTGGTGGGCTTCTCCCCAGCTGCTCCGGCTGCATCTCTGCCATGGCTTTCCTGAAGACCGGTCCATCTCTCTCCCTCTGGGGTGGGAGCACTTCCCACAGGCAGGTGGGGGCTTTGTGATGGAGTGTCGGCTCCCCAGGGACACTGCACTGAGCTCTGCAGGCCCTCCCCTGGCGCCCAGTGGTGGGGACCCCGTTCCCAGACACTGCCTTCATTTCTCACACTTGGTGGCTTCTACTGTTACACACCAACCCTTGGGGTGCAACATAAGCTAGAGGTGAGATGCTGTTTTCCAGGCAGAATTACTGAGAAAAGCACTATTGTTTTGGTGAGTGAGGACTGAGCTCACTGGGGCTGCCTCCTGGACGATAAATCTGGGCTTCTGAGCCTCCCTGCAGGCAGCAGCTGGCAGGACCACTTCTGCAGGCAGTACATTGGGGTCATGATGGTGAAATATGGTCCCGGAAAGGAAGGTGTCGGGGTGATCGGGTGCTGAGAGCCGATGCCCCTGCCTTTCCACATCAGAGGAGCATCTCCTGGGACATGTTTCTCTCAAGGAGCCATGACGCTCTTCTATCCAGTTTCTCACCCTTCCCCATCCTTGGGGACTACGGCAGAAATCCAGCGCTGGGATCTGTGGAGTGAAAAATCACTGGAGGGCCTAGATTGGTGACCTGAGGATCAATAGCCCCTCTACCCCTGGGTCACTTGTCGCTTAGTTTGTGACATCTTTCAGTAATGCAGTGGATATTATTTTTTCAATTATAAAATCATATAAATTCATTATGAAAAGATAAGACTAAGAAAAACCACTTGAAGACAGCCAACTTATATTTTAATTAGTAACACACCACCACCCTCTTTCTTTACACGCACACACCAGGGATGAGCCAACTAGCACCCCTCCTAGTCCATTTCTTTAGAAAGTTCTCGGGCTTCACCTGGAAGTTCCCTGAGTGCTAAGGGCACTAAATGTCCATCTTCCCTCCATGAATGCTCTCTGGTTGTGCATCTGAGCCAGGCCCTGGCAGGCCTGGGAAAGGAGTGCAGGCTGCTGAACCTTTCCTCACTGGCACTGCAGAGATGTCTGCCATCTCCGCCTCTGTGTCCTGCTGGACTCTTGGTTTCTCCTCTCACTTCTGCTGCTGTTTTTGGCCCCACTGGAGCTCACACGAGACAGAATCAGTTTTACTTGGTCTCCCACCAATTGTGAATTCATTGCCTCTCAGCTCTAAATTCACGCTTTCCTCTTGTCTGTGTGATGGTTAGGTTTTTGCATCAACCTGAGTGGGCTCAAGGATGCCCAGAATGCTGGTAAAACATTTCTGGTATGTCTTCGAGGGTGTTTCTGGATGCATGAGCATTTGATTCAGGAGACTGAGTAACAAAGATCACCCTCACCAATGCGGACAGGGGTCAAGTCACTCAGTCCTGAGGGCCCAACTAGAACCAGACGTCACATGAAGGGCAAATGCTCTCTCCAGAGCTGGGACGTCAGATTGCGGGATTGCTGGGCCTCCATAACCAGGAGAGCTAATTCCTATACTGCATCTCCTCTCATCTGTATCTGTCCAGTTGGTTCTGTTTCTTTAGAGAGCCCTGTAAAACTGTAAAAATGGATCTGGGCCCTTAATTCTTTTCCTTTATCGGCTGATGCTGAAGTGTTGTCAGCAGAGGGCACTGGAGAGGCACTGCAGAAGCAGTGAACTCTGCTTGCAGGTCCCAGGGTGCTCCTTCAGGGGGCTGCTGCAGACGGCGGTCTCTAGCACCAGCTCCTTCAGCCCAGGGGGCCTCTCCAGAACGTGGCTCCTGCATTGCATGCCGCTCCTAAGCAATGAGCACCTGCAGGATGTTTTCCATTTGCTGTCCAGTTTGTACAGTGCCTGGTGGTCAGCAGCTGCCCCAGATGCTTTCTCCTTGGGAGGTGCTGCTGTGCTAGCCCGTACACCACAGACAGCTGCTGGAGCTTTGAGCTCCTGCATACAGGCTGCTGAGCTCGGGACAGTGGATTTCAAGACAGTGCTAATGCTGTTGCTACCGAGTGGCTGAATGTGCAAACCCAAAGCATCAGAGTAGGGAAAGGAGCCCCACAACTTAGAGTGGTTTGCTTAACATAAATAATAAGACGTGGGATACCCAGACGATTGTAGCTAGAGTTTGGGTTACTTCTCGTATGTGTGATTTCTAGTTATTACTGCTACAATGTTATGTCTCAAACAGTAATAAAAGTTCTAGGGTGTTTGTTTTTCCAAGATTTCACTCATTCTCTCTGCTTATTCTATTCTAATTGTCAGCAAAATATTAATTTTTTTCTGTATGCATGAATATGGCATTGGAATTTCAATATTTTGCCTCTGTGTATTTTTTTTTTACTGAACTATTTATTTTATCTACATCAATGTGACAACCAGGGAGGGAAGTCATCCAAAATTTACATTTTTGTTGTTTTTTTGTTGTTACTTGATTTATCCTGACTGCAAATGTGGTATAGGAATATCATTTATTTTATATGGCATCTTGCTTTTTAGCCACCAATATTCTGTGAACTACTGTACCATCATTTGTTTTCATAATGATACATATAAGGTATAGACTCAATTTACTGGCATATTTGTGGTATTTCTTCTGCTGTATTCCAGTATCCATTTGCTGATGCTGATAAATCTCTTTTAACTATGTGATTTTATAATTTCTAATCACTAGTTGGCTATTATTTCAAATCCAGAGCTGTTTCTTTATATATAAGATATAGCATATTGTGTTTACACGAGCAACATTATATATTTTCCCTACAAAGCCATTTTAAAATCATTTCCCACCATGTATGATGTAAAGTTCTTGGATTTTTACCCCTATAAATATTTTCTTAAAGAAATAGGAGTATGTTTTATACTCTGTTATGTCTTACAGACTAGGAAATAAACTACTTCTAGATTACTCTATAAGGGACACTAAATGAATACAAGGAAAATAGCATTTACTAAGCACATTTTTCTAGACTTCTCTAGTTAACAGCCAAATCGGGTTGCTATATTCAATATAGGACACATAGTTAAATTTGAATTCCATATAAACAATGCCTTTTAAAAGTATATCTCAAATATTGCATGAGATAAACTTACACTAAAATTATTTATTGTTTAACTGAAATTCAAAATGAAGCTGGTCCTGTATTGCATTCCCTTAATCTGGTAACCCTCTCCTCCGACATCCCTGGATGGCCCCAACACGCATGGCTTTATTTTCACTCCCTTCATATCCATTTCCCCACTAAAGGAGAGATATCTTTGGGTGATTGTGGGAAACTCAAACTAGGTTCCAAAATAGAGACTCGGGGCTTAAAATTCAAAATAAGGCTATTTATAGTCTTTCCTCTCATGTCTGAAAACATAGCAAAATGAAGACTCTTCATTGCATATGTAGCATCAAATTATCCCTGTAACTGCCAGAATCAGGGAATGCTCACGCTGGAAGCCATCTTGGTGGTCACTCCCCAGACCAATTCTGTTTTATAGAGGGAGGGGGCACATAACCAAGATTATCTTGGCTGTCACCTGTAAGGGGACATTTCTGCAACAGTGGGTTTTGTCAAAACCTGATTCATATACAGTATGTGAAATAATATTTAGGTGGTACTCTGGCAAAAGAGAAAGCCCCACAGGCTGAGGCCATACAGGGTGTGGGGGTGAGGGAAGGAAGGAGAGGCAGGCAGGGTGGAGGGAGGAGGCTGACTACGGCATCTCTATATTTTGTCTGTGGCCCTAGGCCCTTGTGGAAAGTTCCCCATTCTCTCCACTTATTCTTGCATTTTTCTTGGGGCCAAAAACAACAACCAAAAGGGGTTGGGGGGGTCCCTGCATTCCTTTCACAGGGAAGCCAAAAGGCATTTGATGACACATCCTTGAGCCTTGGGACATAATTGCAATAAATCTTACTCTCTTTTTCATTTTAATGGAAAATGTCACCTCTGTTTTTTAATCTCCAAGGCAAACCTAACATTTCAGCTTATGTTTCTCATGCTTGCACAACCCAGCTTTTAAATTCCATTCAGCTCCAATTTAGGAGTCGACACTGGGTTAGACTTTCACAGCTCGTGATCTGTGAGCACATATAATCCTGTGAACCAGAGAGCTAATATTTGAAGACAGAAAACAATGTGAATAGCTACCACTGTATTTACTCATTCTCCGAACGCACACTTCAAGTCTTCTCAAAGGTGGCCCCATCTGGGTAGTGACTGACTCAGCTCATCTGTGGTTCAGGGCTGATTGTAACTGGACATGGTGCTGAAGCTCGGGTGGAAGTGCAGACTGGAAGATGGGAAAGGCTCATCCAAACCCCTTGGGGCTTTCTGAACTGATGGCATGATTTTTTTTTTAAATAAATAAAAATGAGGGAGAATGTTGGTGTCCCAGAGCCTGATGCCTGCATTTAGGAAAACGTTTGTCCCCTGCTGAAGTTTTTAGAAGAAGTGTCTCTTCTCCTTGATTTCAGTAAAGGACTACATTCCCCAGTGTATGTATGATGGACCCAGGGGTCAGTGTTTTTTGTTACAAATGTTTCCTTTTTTTAAAGCTCTGGACAGAAAAATGCTTTCTTACCAGACATTTGTTTCAGCTGGTTGAATTGAAACTCAAACTCTAAGATTTTCTGTGAAGAAACACTATGCACCATAAGGAATTGTTATGGGTTTTCTTTCCAGAGCAAATTTGCACAGAAAATTTTATCTATTAAAAAAATGTCTGATTCCTGTCATTCCTGCTCGGTTTTGGGAGCAATCACCGAGTTTCTAAGGAAAACATCTTTCACATGTTAATCTCATGTGTCCTCTTAACTCTGTTAAAAGTTGATGAAGATGCTTGGCTTGTGTTGATATACCCAAATGTCTACTTGAAACACTCTCAGCAGAAAGGGAGGAAATGGGATTGCGTATATTTTTAAAGGTGGACGCTGGAAATTTCAAAATCCAGTTGTATTTTTTTTTTAAATAAGACCAAAATATGTCAAATCATTTGGAGAATTTAGAGAGGAAACTAAATGTTGGCCTTTGGGGGAATCCTTTGACTTCTACATTTTGTGTCTGTTTGGTGCAGGAGAGTCAGAGGAGACAGATGTGGGTCTGGGTGCAGGGATGTCACCTGCTCATGGAGCACATAAGAATTGGCTCTCTGTCTGGGAGCCACCTCTCCAAGCCACGCTCAGGAAGAAGCACGTGAGACTTCCAGATCCAAGGCAGATGAACGCTGGGCAGACCACCTGGAACAGGTTTCCCCAGACATGGGCAGGTCACCTGGAACAGATTTCCCCAGACCCCTCCCTTCAGGCCTCTGGGGCATCCTGTGACCCTCAACCTGTCAAATGGTCCCATCCCTGAGCCACTGTTCCTGGTTCTAAAAACCACTCTTCCCCTTTCCTCTTGAGGCACAGGAGATAAGCCGCTGCCCACTCTCAGCAGCCCTGCGATCTAGGCTTATTTGGTTGTATTAAACACTGCCCTTGCCTTGCCTTCTCAAGGGCCCCTTTATTTAATTGCTTCAAATTACCTAGCTTGAGTGTGCATCTGTTTCCTACTAGGACCCGAACTGATAACCCCCAGGGGAAGTACCTTTAATGCTTGGTGCATTTCTGTGATAAGAGAGTAGGCTGAGGCTCAGGCCAGCACAGCTCCCAGCCTGGGGGTGGGAACGGCTTGGCTGAGGACGGTGCTGGGACAGCTGCGGGGAGGACGCCACTAACTCTCTCCTGTTTTCTCTGGTTCCAAAGTGTCTTTTGTTTGCTTTCTATTTGTTACAGAATCTCAGGCAGCCTTGCTACCTTCCAGAGCCTGAAGCAGTGCATCTTCCTCCACGCATGATCTCCAAGCTCCTTTCCAGCCAAGCTTTAATTATCCATGGCTGTTGGCAAGACCTCCTGGCTGCTGGCCAGAGGCATCAGTTGCTTGCAGCAGGATATTCTTCCCTGGGCAGCCTAGAACACGGCAGCTTGTTCTTCTCAGAGCAAGTTTGGGAGAGGGCAGATCTTCAACTGAGTCTCTAGACTAGAGCCCTGGACCATGACTTGATTACAGACCTGTCAGGGATATCTTGGGTCAGAGACAACCAATGAAGTTGTCCCCCAGAAATAGTGAGATAATAAGCTATTATAATTTGGGCTAATATCTCCCCATCTTTATTGATGTATAGTTAGCAAAAATTGTACGTATTTAAGCTGTACAACTCAATGTTTTGATGTGCATACACATTGTGATATAATTGCCATAATGGAGCTAACTATTCATTGTTAGCTTTTTTCTCTTTTTCTCCCTGAATTTCCAGTGCACAATAGTGTTGTTGACTATGGTCTCACTGCCGTACCTGAGATCCTCAGGACTTCCTCATCCTGTAACTGAAACTTAGTACCCCTGACCCACACCTCCCCACCTCCTGCCCAGACCCTGGCACTAATGTTCTATTCTCTGCTTCTATGAAACAATAATAAGATAAATATTCTAGTACCCAGAAGTGTAGTGTTGCCCCATCAAACACCTAAGAGTTTAGGGGTGGTTTGGAACGAGCAGTGGGCAGTGTCTCCGAGGACTTCACAGTTTGTGAGGGAAAGCTTAGACCATCCAAATAGCCTTCTGTACGGTTTGGTTCTAGATGCTGAAGACAAGGGCAGGGGGCCTCAAAAGCAAGTGAGGACCATGTTTTTACTCCCTGCCAATGATGCAAATAGAAAATGGAACCATCTGGGTCTTGTGATGGAATGAAGACACTGCGCAAATCCCGGCTCCCCATCTCTATGCTCCTCGGTATGTGAGTCAAACAAACCCTATTGGTTTAACTAACTCTAATAAACTGTTCTGCTAATTCTGCCTAATACACTGGACCTGACTCTGTCTTATTTCCATGAATGTTTTAATTCCTCTCAAATGCACACACGATTCCTTAATTGGAGAAGGAGAAGGTGGCGAGAGGCAATGTCTCCTAGGCTCCACAGTACTCAGCATTGAAGGGTACTGCCAGGAAAGATGAAAATGAAAATCTCTTTCCCAGCCATGTCCAGGTTGTCTGACTCCTTCTGGTCCATATTAATAACTCATCTAGGTCTCCTCCTCTGCCCTCCCACCCGGCATGTGAATTCAGAGCGCCAACTCCACAGCAGATCACATCATCTCTTCTAGTCCCTCACTGGTGAGGAGACTAATGAGGTCAGACAGGTAATGTAATTATTTCATGCTCCTGAGCTGTCTGAATAAGTTGAGCTTGGTCTGATTCTCATTTCATAACACAGGCTCCATAGGGCAATGATGCAAAATAATTCCCTTTTTGTTCAGAAAGGGCTTTCACATTTTGGTTTGGTTGTATAATTAAACAGGCATCTCTGGACTTTTTGATAGAAGGTGGGACCTTTTAACATTGAAGCTTTTGCTCTACCCTGCAGCAGTGGAGAAAATATCTTCAAAGTGGTTCCTAGGAGTTCCTACTGCATATCTATGATACATCCATATTCATATGTAGAAGCTGTCAAGTATCCTAAATTACCAAACATGACCCAAAGGAAAAGACAGGATCTGGGGAGCAAGACACACAATTGCAGGAAGTTCATCAGATTGATTCCCATGATGATCCAGTTTGTGGTTGTGATGAGGTTTAAGGTAAATGTGTATGTGAATTGAAGAAATACAGTACAATTGAATTTATGACTTAAGAGTTCAAACACATTTAAAATTACTTGGACATGTCTATAAAAGCATTATACCTATTTTTGTTATGGAAAGACCAAACACAATGGATCTCACTTACAAAGACACCAATAAAGTATAATTTATTTACTGGATTAAATCAATTAATCCTTGAGTCCCATCTCCAGGGCTTATGAATTGCATCATCTGGAAATATTGATCAGACAGCACAATAACCTGATTGAATTTAATGCTAATGAGAATTATTATATGAAGTCTGATCTCTGAGGAGGAGGGAAGTCAGGCAGGTTGGCACTGACTTGCTCGTAATGACTCAGACTACGTGTAAGAGGATGAATTTCACATGCAGCATAGGAAACCTGCCAGATGTCAAAGATTCTGCTGGTTTAGTTCTCTGTCATTCCAAGCATCCAGATTTTATGATATTATCTAGATGTGCAATTATTTTGTAAATATGGTGAAATCTGAAAATAGTTATGGTGTATAAAAGCACCTCCACGGAGGTCTTAGAGACAGGTGATTCCTCTTCCTCTCTCTCAGAGAGGGAAATAGTAGAAAAAAAAATCACAGGTGCTGGGATTCCAACTTTTTGTCTTTGGCTTTCAAACGCTTCTTTCCTAAAGTACCAAAAACACTTGACGCAAATCCCATAACAAGACTGTTACTTGTTCACTTAAATGTGCCTGTTCTTCATGACTTTTAAAGTCCCCAAAGCAGTTTTGTCCAGGTTGAATTTTCTCAGTATCTCAGCATTGCAGTCGTTATTGAAACTGATTTCACTAGCAAGACAAACAGACCTGGGTTCCAAGTCCAGCACTGTTAGCATCCAGCTGTGTGATCTTGGGCAAATGGCTAAACCTCTCTGGGCTTTGATTGTGTCATCTGTAAAATGAGACAAGGAATGGCATCTGGTGGGGTTACTATGCTGGATTAGGTAAGACATTTTGTTTAAAGGGCTCAGTGCATACTGGGGCCTCCTTCATCCTCCTCAGCTCCCTTCAAGTTACTGTCACCAAATTAGGTTTGCTTCTAGGAAATGCAATGTGTTAATCCCTGAAGGGCAAATGAATTAAACTACAAGAGATTAAAATTTTAGAGATATTAAAATTCTATCATAAAATTCTAGTGCTTCGAGATTTTTCTGGGGCTTGACACTTTACTGATACAAGAAAATGAGAGCCAGCGTGGACAAGTGACCTGCTCAAAGTCAGGTGGCCAGTTAGCGAGCTTGGCTGAATGTGCAGGTCCAAAGAGTCCTGTGCCCCAGTGTTCAGCTCAGTCACAGAAAACTTACGGATGCAGCTTAAATGGTAATATTTAGTATCTCAAATACCAAGAGAACAGCGCCAAGGTTAATAAATTATGTAGTTCAGTGATACCATTAAAACTCAGGGCTCTCCCCATCTTTTGGTGGTACCATCCCACACATCAGTGGCATCAAAGACCAGTTCCCTCAGCATGACAAGTTCAAGGAGCTGCATCCATAAAAGTTGATTGCACAGACAAAAGCTGCCTGCATCTGATTGAGGGAAGCTGGGTAAGCTTCCCCTTGGGGACAGGGATGTCCAGAGAGACTGACTTCTGGGAGCTAAATGCTTTGGGGTGCTTTCCTGCACTCTTCAGTAGAAGGGGTATATCAATGTTTCTCTTTTTGTTCAAGGTAGAAAAACCTAGCTGGCAAGACCAGGCAGAGAGGGAGGGGTGACCTGAGAAGGGAGAGTCAACCTGGGTCATCAAGATACCTGGTATAATGGACAGGCATGATTTCTAGACACTTCACACAAAGGAGTGTTGTGAAGGGGTTACAAATATGGGCTCTGAAGGCAGACTACCTCCCCATCTGAATCTCAGCTCCACCGCGCACTACTGGTGTGACCTTGGATACCTTACTGAACCTCTTCATCTTAGTTCCTTGCCTGTCAAAGGGGTGTAATCAGAGCCCTTGCACACAGGTGTTCACGAAGACTGACCTCACCAGGTATTACATTAGAATAATGTCCTACCTGAAGCAAGTCCTCAGTAGCACTATTATTACTCTACACTAGGTGATTTTGTGTGGCGTTTCTCAATCTAGATCCCCTCACTGGTAAAATGGGTCATGACACTTTTCAAACACACAAGATTCATTCATTTGACAATTGCTTGCTTGAGTGCATACCCTGTTTACCTTGTGGAGAATTCAGGGGTGAGCAAGTATGGAGCCATCCACCCTGAGCTCTCATTTTGGATGGGAGGAAAAGGCAGGCAGAGGAGGTAAAGACAGACTAAGCAAATAACCAAATAAATAAACAAGATAAGAAACACTGAATTGCCCATTCAACAAATGCTCAGTAAATAGTAGTTACATTCCCTGTATCTAAATTCCCTCATCTCTAAAAAGGGAAAATAAAAATACCAATCCCATCGGGATTTTTGTGTGGAATTCAATTGTTGTGAGGAATTAAATGGTTTCATAGATGTAAAACTAGTTTGTAGTAAGGATAGAGAGTAATAAGGATAGAGAGGCTGGGGGGACAGGAAGGGGTCTTTTCCACACAGGAGGAGGGATGGGGAGCGAGGAAGCAAATGATGCATCTTTGGGTCAGTCACTGGAACTTCCATCTCCCTGCTTATATGCTCATTGTATTTTGATCCAGGTTCTGCATTTGGCTTTGCAGCCAGGAGGGTGATATTCGGCAAAACATCACCCTGGAAAACGAAAGTAGATCGGGGGTGAGCGTGAAGAGCACGTGTTTTCCGGCTTTTTAAAAATTCTATTTTCTGATGGCAGGAGGGAGGCTCAAGCAGGCCCTAAGCCCTCAGCCAGGAATAATAGGATATATGTATTAATATAAGATATATTTCTTACCTACTGATCTTAAGAGGCTGAAAATATTTAATGTGATTAAAAAATTCTCCAGCCCTTTGGGTTGCTGCAAAAATAGTCGTACTCGCCACTCTAGGAGGCGCAGGCAGGCCATGTTAACCAGGCTTTTCCCCTGGTGGTCTCCTGCAGGCCCCTGAAGGGGAGAACTGGGAATCAGCATTATTCGTGTAAGAAAATAATTCTCTTTTATCACCTGGCACTATAAAACTAATGCCTCCCAGTGAGCGTTTTTGGTGGGGGAGTCTTCCGGGTTGCATTCTGCTCCAGGACGGCAGGTAAAATTACTTTTTCTCCCGTCTCATGGTCCAGCCTCCTTCCGGAGGCAGCCACAATTTCCAAGGGCGGCCTTCCCCAATTCTCGTGAGTTTTCACACGCACACACACACACATGCGTGGAGTTTTCACCCCGTTCTAATTCTAGACGCCTGGGAATAATAGCCAGAGCGCCTGACACCCCAGCGCAGTGACCCGGGTGGAACTCCCCAGGGCTGCGCCCCCAAGAGCTGAGGCGAGAAGACCGGTAGAAGAGCGGATTCCTAAGGGGCCTGCAGGAGCCGCAGCCTCTCCCGGCCTGGAGCGCTTCTCCCTGGGCGTCTTCCCGCGCGCACCTGTGCCACCTGCCCCGGGGCTGGGGACCAGGCCCAGTCGGGAGAGCGGGCACAGGTGGGCGGGGCGGGGACCTGGGGGGGGGGCACAGGTGGGTGGGGCCCTCGGAGGGCACAGGTGGGCGGGGACGGGTGCGGACCTGGGCAGGGCATAGGTAGACGGGCGGGAGGCGGGGTGGCCATGGCTGCTGGAGAGAAGTTGTAGGGTTCCAACCAGCGCCAGAATCGGAGCCTTGGGAAGAAGGACCACTGTTAAGCGGCAGGGTGCGGTTGCAGCACGCGCTCCAAGCTGGTCTCAGGCAGGGCAGGAGCGGGCGTGGGTCGCGCTGGCTGTCGGGCGGGGTAACCTGAATTTGCGTTTGTTGGAGAAATCTGGAGAGGGCACTGGTGCCACCCGCAGAGCCTCTGAGGGGCGCAGAGCGGACCCTTCCCTGGATGGGCATGGGCAGACCCTGGACCCATGTGGGGACTGGGGCAAATTTGTCCGTTTCAGGATCTTCAGAACCCTACCTGGAACCATCAGAGCACCTGGAATGAGACCAGGCTCTGTTCCCAAATGTGAGGAGGGGGCATGGCTGGTGGGGGGTAGAATGGGGGGGGCAGCGTTTATGGCCTCTACTCCTCTTTAACGTGGAGTCTACCTCCATTCCACACTGAGCACTGTGGCACTTAGGATCCAGGAAGTGGGGTCCAGTTGTGGGAACCCCCTTTCCGCAAAGCATAGAATCACATCCTGCCACCCCTCCATCCCTACCCTCAGCTTGTCAAACTGGCACTCAGAAGCCCAGGGGGAGAGCTGGATTCCAGAAGGCACGAGTGTTTCCTGGAAGATCTCTGTGGCTTCCCTGGAGCCAGCATCTCTTGGTCATGCAGAGGCAGGGGATCTTCCCCACACAGCTTCTCTCTGCCTGGTGCACATCGTGAGCTCTCATTCTCTTTTGGAAACTCTGAACTTATTTTTATTTGCACCAGAGGTATCAATATGGGTCACATTTGTAATGGATAGACAGATAGATGTGTGCATGCATGGATACATGGGTCTGTGCACACGTGGACATTTCCTAGCTAATGACTCATAATGAGGGTGGTGACAAGAGCCCCTTGTTAACTACACCTGGAAAGCTCTCCCACACTCTCCTTTAAGGATGTTCTTCATGCAGTGGAGTGTGAAAAGCAACCTCAGAAAGTCCAGGACCAAATACAGCTTCATTTCTCATTCAGTGCATGGATAACAGTAGCAACCCCCACTGGAGCTCCCATACCGACTTTGGAGATTAACCAGAGGGGTGATGGCTTGTTGAGGCATGAGGCATTTATCCTGTGGCTTCATAACATGTTCCTATATTGTGATACAACATTTTGTGTTTGGCTCATTCTAGGACAAAATGAGGACTTGCAGCGGATGTTTAGGACTTTCCAAATTTGGTCTCACATTTTGCTTGAGGTATGCTGAGACAGAAGTATAAACCTTCTAGAATTCCCAGAGGAATTTGCCACAATCATCAGGAGAGAGGACGCAGTCTTAAATTCCTTGTAAATCAATCTTTGGGAGGTGTAACAAACCTATCTATAGTTAAAAAACACTTATTTAAGACTTATGTTTCTTTTAATTTCCATTTCTGAATGGGATATCCATGGGGAATTTAAAGGTTTACTTAGATGGTCTTATCTATCTATTAAAAACATGATTCATCTTGAAACCTCTATTCCAGTAATTCACCAGGGTTCATTCTAACCTTCTCCCTTTCTTTCTTTTTCACTTCTTTTTGACAGTAAGAAAGCTGGTTCTCATGTTCTCTTATACGTTTACTTCTTGGTTCAACCCTAGTGAATCCTGTTTCAGAATCGCTAGTTGTTTTTAGCCTTGCAGTATCCAGTCAAAGCACAGTTTCTATAGTTCCGTAGGTAAATCTTACTTCCTTTAGTGTGGCTATGGTATTCATTTCTAATATAGTCAGGCTCATTATTACTGTTTATCTTCCATTTTTTGGTTCTCCCATGTCCTGATTTTTAAAACTCACATATTTACTTGTAGGATATCTGAAACACTGCCTGTGGTTCTGAGTCCCCACAGGTTTGCCAACAGAACAAACTGGCATACTTTGTGATTTTCACCAGACCATTAGGTGCAAAATGGTATTTTGGTGTCATTTTAATTTTCTTGTAATTAGGAGTGAGATTGAACACTCTTTCATAGTTTTGACAGCTGTTTTTCTATCTTGTGCATTTTCTGCTTACATATTACATTACTATTTCAGGCAATTTGAGAAGTGTCAGTTTCAGCAAGAATGGAATTTCCTTTTCAGTGATATGCAATTAGGTTCAGGTTAAATATTGGTATCTAAATCTGACCATGCCCTGAGAACTTTTTCACAGTCGAGGTAACACAGCGTTGGGAGTGTATGTGGTGCTGGGCCAGTCAAGTCAGTGTTGCACCAGAACTGGGTTGATCTTGGTATCTCAAGTCCTCCCTTCAAAAAACAAGTCAATGAATCTATAGAGATAACAGTTACAAACATTAATTAAACCATTGCCAAAATGCATACATATATTTGCAAATTCTGGTTTGCTTACAATTAAATTATAGCACACATTAATTTTCATTCATTTATTAAATATTTATTGAGCATCTACAATGTGCTAGCTGCTGTCCTAAACACTGAAGTTGCAGAAAAGATTCCAAGACTGCCTCTCATTGGCCTGATTTGAGCCAGATGCGTATCCCTGAACCAATCACTGTATCCCAGAGGATGGGATAGTCTGATATCTCCATTTGGAGAACATTTGGCTCTACTGAAATCACATAGGCTAAATCAAATGAGGGTGGTTTCCCAAAAAGAAAATAGAGGGCTCTTCCTCCAGCAGGTGAAGATATTGGATGTTGTATGAGATGCTGTTGAAATGATCTCTAAGCTCTTTCTCACTCCCTGAAAGCCTTTCCTTTGGCCTCAGGTACTATGGAAACTCATTCTGAACCAGAACTCATCACTCTACTTGTGCTTGGCATGTTCGTGTCCTCATTGGATGCTTTCTGTGAATCACAGAGGCCTGGACTCACAGGAGAAATAAGTGGCTTCCTTCTCTGGGGTGGCTTCCTTTGATGCCATGCTTACTCATGCATATGCCTGTGCTCCGGGACGTCTCTGAGGCAGACAGACCCATCTGCTGCCGTGCACTCAGATGAGATGGAAGCCAAGACACCATCTATTTTTAATGTTTCTGGCTGCCAGTCTAGTTGTGTCTAATTGATGAGGACATCTAAGGCAACCTCTGCTGGTCTCCTTACAGATTGGAGCTTATGATTCATGAGATTCTGAGACTGACAAGACCTGTCATGTAAGCAAAACATTATTGTCTCTCTAAATCTGCACTAGTGTTTTATTCCTGCCGTAACAAAGTACCACAGACTTAGCACCTTAAACCAACATAAATTTATTACCACAGTTTTCTAAATCAGAAGTCTGCTAACAGTTGCCTGCACTAAAGTCACGCGTCAGTGGCCTGTGGGCTTTGTGGAGGCTCAAGGGAGGATCGGGTTCCTTGCTCATTCAGGTGGTTTCTCATGGTCGTGGGCTGAGGCCCCGGTGTCCCTGCTGGCTGCCCACTGGGGGTCACACCCAGCTCCAGGAGAGGCGAGGGACACCTTCCCTCCTTGGCTCCTTGTCCCCTTTCTCTGTTTTAAAGCCACCGATTGCAGGCAGGGCTCTGCTCGTGTTCCCAACCTCTCCTGCCCCCTCTGCCATTACCTCTCTGACTCTTGTGCCTTTCTCTTCCACTTTTAAGTGTTCCTGTGGTTCTATAGGGCCCATGGAGTTCATCCAAAATACTTTTCCCATCGTAAGGTTCCTGGCCTTCATTCCACCTGCACAGTTTGCCATGCAAGGTAACATTCACAGGCTTCAGGAACTAGGTCATGGAAACCTCTGGGGGACATTGCCTATCACAAAAGCTAATCAAGATGTTGAAATATTGTGGATGGTGAGGATTGGGGTGGAAATTTGAGTTCATAGGCTCCACCCTGTGACCCAAGTTCCTGACCCTCTGACCCTCCCATGTGTACTGGGAGCCTACTGCTAACAGAGCAGGTGTATTTGTGTTCTCTCTCCCATAGGTGGTAGAAAAAGCCCAGCCTGGCCCAGTGCAGTGTAACTCCTCTGCAAGCTCCTTCCCACATGGGTGTGAGTGAGGACAGCTTGGTCACTGGTTAGGACCATTGGAATCCCAGCACAACTCTTGAGCTCTCCAGCTTAGGATACGTCCGTCACCTAACTCCTCAGCCTCAGTTTCTGCTGGTGTGTATGGAGACTCAAGGGCTTGCTCTGCTTAAGGCTCATGTCTAAACCATGTGGATATAACAGAACCAGGGCTGACTAAACCTGCTCTCAGGGTGTTGACACTGTAGTGTGAAAGTCAGGACATAGACACAAGTGGACATAAATCCACAAGCTAATTTCAAGTGGTGGAAAACAATTTGAGAATCTGAGCCTTGGTAATGGGTGATGCAGCTGTCTCCTCCTGGGGAGGAGAGCTAGTCAGAACACATAATCCAGGAAGAATGCTTTGTTAAGAGATGAAGCCAAGATCCATACAATGAGAGGTAGCATCCATGGAGAGCTCCAGGGAGAGGATTACAGACAGATGAAGGTGCTAAGTGTAAAGGCTCGGAGGAATGTTTTACAAGAGATCTGTGTGAGGTAAGGGCTAGAAAGGGCCTCTGGGCTCAGAAAGGGCCAGTGAACCCTGCCTTCGGGAAGTGGCCTGCAGTTGGGGAGGGGGTCACATGTCTAACTTGGGGTTTGTTACCTGGTTTCATAAATGCTGAAAGAAACCTGACTCGGTGTAGAGGCAGAAGTAAACATCTGAATTCATGTCCTGAAGGTAAAGACAGGGCTATTTCTTGAAGACCTGAAAGATTTTCTCACTTTTTCATGTGGATTTCCAAGAAACCCTTTTTTTACTCACTTTTTTTTTTTACTTAAAAGCAACAATAAAAACTAGTTGTCTGCTTGGTAGTTCTGTTACATTTTTGTCTTTAATTCATTTATCGGTGGTTAGCTGCATTTGCCTCTTGTACCTTTTATAGTTTCTTAGCAATGACTTGTGTAGTAAACAATTCTAAAAAATTTCAAAGTGACAGCACCAATCAAGCATAGAAGGTACGTTTATGACTTTATCTTAACTAAAGGGCTCTTGTTTGGTGACAATTTCATTGTATTTCTTCCATAAATGGAGTATTATCTTTATCTTTGTTTATTCCATAAAATAACCTCTACTTTTGTCATGCTTTAGATTGCCCACTGTCCACTGTCACTTGGACAGATGACGTCAAAGATGAGTTAATGAAAGAAAAGAAGATAATGTATTACATCTGTTGTAATTTATAATCCATAATTATGAAATCAGATATTTTTATAACATGCAGATTTGCATTTTTTCTGATCCACACAGTCTTAAATCTACAAGGCTCATTGCTAATAATTATTCACACTCTCCTCTTTGTTCTCCTTATATTTTATTCAAAACACTACAACATATCATCTGAATTGTGTCTGCCACTTGGATTATGTGCTTCTTGCAGACAGTTTCTGACTGGTTGTTTCTACAATCCCAGCACAGGACCCGCACTTGTAAGAGCTCATTAAATATTTGTTGAATTGAATTAAATTTGAAAAACTGTATTAAAAGTCTTGCACCAACCTGCAGGGCCCTTAGCAGTAATTTTTGCTATTATGACAGCAACGTGCTTGCATTTCATATGTGATAAACGTGTCAAGATCTTTCCTTCTAAATGGAAATCAAATCTTTTATACAGTTCTTGTGTTCTGTTGGGTTTAGCTAAAGACACTTTTTTCCTACTCTTGGGGTTAAGGATGTCAGGATTAACCTTAGGAACTGTTTCTCTGGAGGAAAGAGAAGTGAGCCAGCAATGTGACCATTTTGAATTGTTTGGGATCTGATTTAATGCTGGTCTGGATATTTGAAATTTTGCTGGGATGTAAAGTAGAAAGGCCAATTATTTCTCCAGAAATTTGAGAAAGATTTGATTGTCAGTAGGTGAGTCATAGCAGAATATGAGGAAAATTCAAGTCCAATGCTCCCAAACTCAAAACTTCTCCAAAGGATTTACTGACCTTTCTGATCTCCTCCCAAGACATTGGCTCCTTTGCTCCTGCATTCCAGTCACGTGGATCTTCTGTGGGTTCCGGGAAATACCAAGCAGTTCCCACCTCAAGATATTGTTGTTCTTCCCTTTGTCTAGAATGCTGTTTTCTTGGATCTTTGCATGGCTGGCTTCTCCGCGTATGTGAGGTCTACCTCAAGCATCACCTTTTTCTAAAGAGCCTTCCTACTCCATCCCAAAGAGACCCCAACCCAGTTACTCTCTCCCATTTTCCAGCTTTATTTTTGCCACTGAATTCATCACTCCCTGCAATCATCTTATTTCCCCTTTTATTTATTATCAGTGGCCCTCATTAGAATGTCAGCTTCGTTACAGGCAGGGACTGTATGAACTTAACTCAACTTTACCCAAAGCTAAGAACAGTGCTTAACATGTACATACTTGCTAAATATTTGAGGGATTAATGCTCATTAGGCTTTTAGATCCAACAATGAGCTCTTGTGTTGTGGTACCTCAAGATAGAAAGTAATAAAATAAGATTTGGTAAATCCTATCAAACTGGAGGTTCTTCAAGTCAGAGCCCCATTCCTTGTCCTACCTGTGTGACTCATATTTATCATAATCACTCACCTCCAGTTTGGAGATTTCAAGAGGTCAGATTTCAGTTGTGGGATGAACCAATTTGTTTGTGCCTTGGGTTGGCAGATGGGTGGTACCTAGGCTCCTGCCCTGGACTTCTGGATTTCACATTTGGGATTTTCCCTTAAGGATTGTTCTGAAAGAAATTGTTAGCAAGAAATGAAGTGCATTATCAAGACCTTGGAACTCCCTGAAATTCATCTCTTTGGAATATATTCTTCCTTAAAATCTGAAACATCAGGAGCCTTCATTCCATTCATTCCATTAGGGAAGATGAAGCAGATTAACATGAGCCATAGGCACAATTCAGTCAAACCATCCCAAAGGTGTTTGAGGAGTGGAAACTTGTCCATGTTTTTTTTTTCGATAACCTTATAGCCTATCTTCTGGTTCTACGTACCAGGACTTAGATCTTAGACATAATACAGTTTCTTTGGGCCTCAGCTTCTACATCTTCCTATGGCTAGGTTTGGTGGAACCAATTCTGAGATGCTAAAAATAAGCCCCTTACTGCTTTTGGCAAAGTTACCAGAGGGTCAGATGAGATATGTGGGCAGAGGGTATGAGGTGAGTCTGGGCCAAAAGCAGCCTCTTAATAAAGGCTTCCTAGCACAGTGGGCATGAATGCTAGCAAGTGGCCTTTTATACCCAAAGGGTGCTGCTCTCCAGGAACCCCTGGGATTCCTAAGACTCTTTCATCATCATGAACATTAGCAGCGAGTTGTTAGTTGTATTTTCACATGTGTATATTGTGTACAGTGGGATTTTCCAGAAGTGGCGATGTGTGATACTGCACCAGACTGAATGCATGAACTGATGAGAGAATCCAATTGTCTTCTAATTTCAGCCAGACGTTAGAGATTTGCGAGAATGCAAAACTAGACCACTGTTCTCATGATTTTTTGTTTTGAAAAATGGTTGTCTTTTATAAAAGTGTTATTTAAGTTAAATAATATGGGTTCATTATTGTTATTTTTTAATGAGCTAATATATTTGTTTTAACTCTTGAAAAAATTGGAAATAACTTTTTAAGCTTGAGTTCCACTGAGGCACCAGGAAATTCTTCATTATTTGAATGCTTTTTACGGTTTCTATGGTGCATACCTCAGTTAAACTCATCTTCATATAGTTGTTTTTTTCCCCCCTTACCAAGAAACAGAAGGCAACTGGTCTTAAAGGTCATGGTAATGGGGCAATGCCTGTAATGTGTCAAGTCAATTCTGTGAGCTCTAGATGTTTCTTGCCAGGGTTCAGCCTGAAGTGGAGAGAAAGGTAGACCATCTCATGGAGGGAGTTTTCTGGGGTATCCATCCAAGGCTTCCTAATGCACCTTCTACTGCTAAGATGCTTTCCTTTTTATCTTGTCTAGCTTTACTGCTGCTTACCAGTATTCTGGTTTTAATTGGTCAACTTGTGCACATTCATGCTCACTAGCCAGTTATAATTATGTGCTGGAATGGAGGGAAAAAGGAGAAATTTGTGGCTTCACAAAAGATGAGATTGAGCAGATATTCCCAATGCTTCTTATAGCATAAGTTCAGTAACTCAATTTGGTGGCCTCATGTTAAAGAAAAAAAAAGCTACGAGGAGTTAGATTCCCTTTTGCAGCAGGAATGGACTGCACAGTTGAAATCCATAGGATCAGATACAGCATTTCTATCAGTGAGGTTAATAAGGCCCCTAATAGGATTTGCTCACCATAGGAACCACGAACCAAGGCTTAGCAGCAAGATTCTATTTTCTACTTGTATCAAATTTCACATATAATGGCTATTCTGTCAGAAATTTTATTGCAATTAGACCACAATGTGTTATAGTGTGTGAACTGAGGTACAAAAGAAGACAGCCCATGTATACACATGCATATGAAAAATGCAACGTGTGTACATGTGCATATGAAAAATACAATGCGTGTATATACGTGTATGAAAATCCAGCTCATTCTTGATTTCTATAAGAAAAATCTCAGATCTTAAATCTGTGATCACAGTGGTTGAGTTTGGTTAAAAATACAGTAGTTGCTCAAAGGCTGGACAGCGGGAATGAGCTTTCAGTGGAGAGGACACATTGAAGCCTGTCTCATTGGGTCTCTTAGACTGAAGTGCCAGTGTGTACCTTACCTGTGATGCTTACAGTGGCTGTGAAAAGTGCTGTATGTGTCTGAAGGATGGATATTTTGGGAGTTAAGGATAGCTGGTCATAGGATAGAGAAACATTGTTCTCTGCTTTTTTTATTCTAAAGAAAATGAACTGACATGAGAAAATAAAAAAGATCAGTATCTAGTATGTGGATGTCAGTTAGTTACATAATTAAATACTTACATAATTAATGTAGTGGATGAAAGAGCAGCTGGTAGCTGCCTATCTTTTAAAGGAGAGCACATCTCACTCCATATACATCGTTAGCAGCTTTTACTTGCCAGAGCTGAACTATTCATGGTAATGTTGGTGGAGGAAGAGAAAGTGACAGACTCACTTTTAGTGAGATCAGCATGTAAATTCAAGCACCTTCTATGTTTATCTCTTCTTCCTCCTCTCTCTACAAGTTACCAGATTGTGAACTGCCTTAGAATTGGTTTTAGTGATACTAGATGTCAGAGATATTTGATCTCCTTTTAAACTTTACATGGTGAAATCTCAGAGTATTGGGATATCTTAGCTCAACACACGCTGCTAGCATCTGTTAGAAATACTTTCATTGCAAGTAACTGAAAACTCATGTGCTTAAACCTACTTTAGATAGTTTTGGCCAACTTAACAAAACGTCTAGATCTAGGCAACTGCTGGCATCAGTTTAGTTTTTTAAAAGTATTAGGCTTGCAATCTATACTACTAGCTCTGACTTTCCCTCACAGTCACAGGATGGTTGCTGAAATTCCAAACATCACAGCCATTTCCAAGGCAGGAAGTAGTGTGGAAGGAGCCATCACTGGCAATGTTTGTCTCATTTACCAGGAAAAATGAAGCAGCCCCAGAAGTCCCCAGCAAGTACCTGGTTCTGTCTTACTGGTCTGGGCTGTTTCACACAGAGCACCTGGAAAAATGAACATTTGCTTCTCCAGTTGCCTCCAGATAATTCAGCTATATAACACAGCACCTGCCATCCACGAGTGTGAAGGGCCAGAGGTACAGTGATGTTCAAGACAAACATGGTTCTTGGTGTTACAGAAATTTTAGGGTTTTGAGGGAAGCATACGTTAAAGAAGCAATTAAATGATGAAGTATTTAATTACAGTTTGATATTAAGTGCACAGTGACAGCAAAGAGGGAGACCAGAATTATATGGGAGCAGAGGGAGCTTCTGCGAGGGAGTAATACTTGAGTTGAGTGTTAAAGAATAATGGAGAGAACAAAATGTCCATTTTCCAAAGTAGTGGACAGAAAGAACTGTGGCCAGAGGAGTGATGTGGCCCAAGCTCAGGGAAGGAGGAGCTTCCACTTCCCACAGCATAGAGCATTAGCATCATTTCCGAAACAGCCAGGTATCCATAATATATACTTTGCCATCCAAAGTTATAAAGAGCCCTAAGAAAGAATCATTACACATTGATGTTGAAATTGTCATTTTGGGATATATTAACCACCTTTGTTAACCCTTCTCTTCTTCAGTGTTGATAACTGCCAGAGTTAGTTGTGCAAGAGATGACCTCCTGCTGGGTCTTCATTGGCCATAGCTTTGCTTGGGTCCCAGGAGTTTGTCATTGTCACTTGAGTTGACCTCAGGAAATATTGGAAGGCATGAGAGTCACACTGCTATCAAGTTCCCCCTGGTTTTTTCTGACAGTTGGCTAGAGTCTGACAATGAAAACATCAAAGATGTTAAGTTGATTGGAGAAGCCACATGTGGCTCTTTCCTACAGGACTAATTCATGAAAGATCAGCTCTCAGCAGTGGGTATTTTATTATTTTTTTTAAATTTTTTATTAAGGTATTATTGATATACACTCTTATGAAGGTTTCACATGAAAAAACAATGTGGTTACTACATTTACCCATATTATTAAGTCCCCACCCATACCCCAGTGCAGTCACTACCCTTCAGTGTAGTAAGATGCCAGTCAGTCACTATTTGCCTTCTCTGTGCTAAAATGTTTTCCCTGTGACCTGACACACCATGTGTACTAACCATAATACCCCTCAATCCTCTTCTCCCTCCCTCCCCACCTGCCCTCCCACACCCCTCCCCTTTGGTAACCACTAGTTCCTTCTTGGAGTCTCTGAGTCTGCTGCTATTTTGTTCCTTCAGTTTTGCTGCGTTGTTATACTCCACAAATGAGGGAAATCATTTGGCACTTGTCTTTCTCTGCCTGGCTTATTTCACTGAGCATAATATCCTCCAGCTCCATCCATGTTGTTTCAAATGGTAGGATTCGTTTCTTTCTTATGGCTGAATTGTATTCCATTGTGTATATGTACCACATTTTCTTTATCCATTCAACTACTGATGGACACTTAGGTTGCTTCTATATCTTGGCTATTGTAAAAAGTGCTGCAGTAAACATAGGGGTGCATATGTCTTTGAATTTGAGAAGTTGTATTATTTGGGTAAATTCCAAGGAGTGGGATGCCAGGGTCAAATGGTATTTCTATTTTTAGCTTTTTGATGAACCTCCATATTGCTTTCCACAATGGTTGAACTAGCTTACATTCCCACCAGCAGTGAAGGAGGGTTCCCCTTTCTCTGCATCCTCGCCAGCATTTGTTGTTCTTAGTCTTTTTGATGCTGGCCATCCTCACTGCTATAAGTTAATATCTCATTGTGGTTTTAATTTGCATTTCCCTGATGATTAGTGATGTGGAGCATCTTTTCATGTGTCTGTTGGCCATCTGAATTTCTTCTTTGGAGAACTGTCTCTTCATATCCTCTGCCCATTTTTTCATTGGGTTATTTGCTTTTTGGGTGTTGAGGTGTGTAAGTTCCTTATATATTTTGGATGTTAACCCCTTGTTGGATATGTCATTTACAAATATATTCTCCCATACTGTAGGATGCCTTTTTGTTCTGTTGATGGTGTCCTTTGCTGTACAGAAACTTTTTAGTTTGATGTAGTCCCATGAGTTCATTTTTGCTTTTGTTTCCCTTGGTCAAGGAGATGTGTTCAGGAAGAAGTTGCTCATGCTTATATTCAGGAGATTTTTGCCTATGTTGTCATCTAAGAGTTTTATGGTTTCATGACCTACATTCATGTCCTTGATCCATTTCGAGTTTACTTTTGTGTATGGGGTTAAACAATAATCCAATTTCATTCTCTTGCATGTAACTCTCCAGTTTTGCCAACACCAGCTGTTGAAGAGGCTGTCATTTTCCCGTTGTATGTCCACGGCTCCTTTATCGTATATTAACTGACCATATATGGTTGGGTTTATATCAGGGCTCTCAAGTCTGTTCCATTGGTCTATGGGTCTGTTCTTGTGCCAGTACCAAATTGTCTTGATTACTGTGGCTTTGTAGTAGAGCTTGAAGTTGGGGAGCATAATCCCCCAGCTTTATTCTTCCTTCTCAGGATTCTTTTGGCAATTTTGGGGTCTTTTGTGGCTCCACATGAATTTTAGAATGATTTTCCCTAGGTCGTTCAAGAATGCTGTTGGTATTTTGATAGGAATTGCATTGAATCTGTAGATTGCTTTAGGCAGGATGGCCATTTTGACATTATTAATTCTTCCTATCCATGAGCACTGGGTATGTTTCCATTTATTGGTATCTTCTTTAATTTCTCTCATGAGTGTCTTGCAGTTTTCAGAGTATAGGTCTTTCACTTCCTTGGTTAGGTTTATTCCTAGGTATATTATTCTTTTTTTGGTGCAACTGTGAATGGAATTTTTTCCTGATTTCTCTTTCTGCTAATTCATTGTTAGTGTATAGGAATGCATAGATTTCTGCATATTAATTTTGTATCCCACAATTTTGCTGAATTCAGATATTAGATCTAGTAGTTTTGGAGTGGGTTCTTTAGGTTTTTTTATGTACAATATCACGTCATCTGTAAACAGGGACAGTTAACTTCTTCCTTGCCTATCTGGATGCCTTTTATTTCTTTGTGTTGTCTGATTGCCATGGCTAGGACCTCCAGTACTATGTTGAAGAGAAGGGGGGAGAGTGGGCATCCTTGTCTTGTTCCCGATCTTAAAGGAAAAGCTTTCAGCTTCTTGCTGTTAAGTATAATGTTGGCTGTGGGTTTGTCATATATCGCCTTTATTATGTTGAGGTACTTGCCCTCTATACTCATTTGGTTGAGAGTTTTTATCATGAATGAGTGTTGAATTTTGTCAAATGCCTTTTCAGCATCTATGGAGATGATCATGTGGTTTTTGTCCTTCTTTTTGTTGATGCGGTGGATGATGTTGATGGATTTTCGAATGTTGTACCTTCCTTGAATCCCTGGGATGAATCCCACTTGATCATGATGGATGATCCTTTTGATGTATTTTTGAATTCGGTTTGCTAATATTTTGTTGAGTATTTTTGAATCTATGTTCATCAGGGATATTGGTCTGTAATTTTCTTTCTTTGTGGTGTCTTTGCCTGGTTTTGGTATTAGAGTGATGTTAGCCTCATACAATGAGTTTGGGAGTATTCCCTCCTCTTCCAATTTTTGGAAAATGTTAATGAGGATGGGTATTAGGTCTTCACTAAATGTTTGATAAAATTCAGCAGTGAAACCATCTGGTTCAGGCGTTTTGTTCTTAGGTAGTTTTTTGATTACCAGTTCAATTTCTTTGCTGGTAATTGGTCTATTCAGATTTTCTGTATCTTCCTCAGTCAGCCTTGGAAGGTTGTATTTTTCTAGAAAGTTGTCCATTTCTTCTAGGTTATCCTATTTGTTAGCATATAATTTTTTATAGTATTCTCTCATAATTCTTTGTATTTCTGTGGTGTCCGTAGTGATTTTTCCATTCTCATTTCTGATTCTGTTTATGTGTGTAGACTCTCTTTTTTCTTGATAAGTCTGGCTAGGGGTTTATCTATTTTGTTTAATTTCTTGAAGAACCAGCTCCTGCTTTCACTGATTCTTTCTATTGTTTTATTCCTCTCAATTTTATTTATTTCTGCTTTAATCTTTATTATGTTCCACCTTCTACTGACTTTGGGCATCATTTGTTCTTCCTTTTGTAGTTTCATTAATTGTGAGTTTAGACTGTTCATTTGGGATTGTTCTTCTTTCCTGAGGCAGGCGTGTATTGCTATATATTTTCGTCTTAGCATGGCCTTTGCTGAGTCCCATAGATTTTGTGGTGTTGAGTTATTGTTGTCATTTGTCTCCATATATTGCTTGATATCTGTTTTTATTTGGTCATTGATCCATTGATTATTTATGAGCATGTCATTAAGCCTCTATGTGTTTGTGGGCTTTTTCATTTTCTTTGTGTAATTTATTTCTAGTTTCATACCTTTGTAATCTGAGAAGCTGGTTGGTACAATTTCAGACTTTTTGAATTTACTGAGGTTCTTTTTGTGGCCTAATATATCATGTATTCTTGAAAATGTACCATGTGTACTTGAGAAGAATGTGTATCCTGTTGCTTTTGGATGGAGTGTTCTGTAGGCGTCCGTTAGGTCTATCTGTTCTAATATGTTGTTTAGTGCCTCTGTCTCTTTACTTATTTTCTGTCTGGTTGATCTGTCCTTTGGAGTGAGTGGTGTGTTGAAGTCTCCTAAAATGAATGCATTGCATTCTATTTCCCCCTTTAATTCTGTTAGTATTTGTTTCACCTATGTAAGTGATCCTGTATTTGGTGCATAGATATTTATAATAGTTATATACTCTTTTTGGAGTGACCCTTTTATCATTATGTAATGTCCTTCTTTGTCTCTTGTGACTTTCTTTGTTTTCAAGTCTATTTTGTCTGATACAAGTACTGCAACTCTTGCTTTTTTCTCACTATTAGTTGCATGAAATATCTTTTTCCATCCCTTCACTTTCAGTCTGTGTATGTCTTTGGTTTTGAAGTGAGTCTCTTGTAGGCAGCATATAGATGGGTCTTGTTTTTTTATCCATTTAGTAACTCTATGTCTTTTGATTGGTACATTCAGACCATTTACATTTAGGGTGACTATGGATAGGTATGTACTTATTGGCATTGCAGGCTTTAGATTCGTGATTACCAAAGGTTCAAGGGTAATTCCTTTACTATCTAACAGTCTAATTTACCTTACTTTGTATGCTATTACAAACACAACCTAAAGGTTCTTTATTTTTTCCTCCTTTTCTTCCTCCTCCATTCTTTGTATGTTATGAATCATATTCTGTACTCTTTGTCTTCCCTTGGGTGATATCTGTTTAGCCTTAGGAATAGTTACATCTATTGGAGTCCCTCAAAAATGCACTGTAGAAGTGGTTTGTGGGATGTAAATTCTCTCAGCTTTTGCTTATCTGAAAATTGTTTAATCCCTCCTTCAAATTTAAATGATACCCTTGTCAGGTAGAGTATTCTTAGTTCAAGGCCCTTCTGCTTCATTGCATTAAATATATTATGCCACTCCCTTCTGGCCTGTAAAGTTTCTGTTGAGAAATCTGATGATAGCCTGATGGGTTTTCCTTTGTATGTGATCTTATTTCTCTCTCTAGCTGCTTTTAAAGGTCTGTCTTTATCCTTGATCATTGCCATTTTAATTATTATATGCCTTGATGTTGTCTTCCTTGGGTCCCTTGTGGTGGGAGATCTGTGCAGCTCCATGACTTGAGAGACTATGTTCTTCCCCAGATTGGGGAAGTTTTCAGCAATTACCTCCTCAATGACACTCTCTATCCCCTTTTCCCTTTCTTCTTCTTCTGGTATCCCTATAATGTGAATATTGCTCCGTTTGGATTGGTCATGCAGTTCTCTCAATATTCTTTCATTCATTCTTAGAGATTCTTTTTTTCTCTCTGTGCCTCAGCTTCTTTGTATTCCTCTTCTCTAATTTCCATTCCATTTACCATCTCTTCTACTACATCTAATCTACTTTTAAATTCCTCCATTGTATGTTTCATTTCAGATATGGAATTTCTTAATGATTGAATCTCCAACTTAAATTCGTTCCTGAGTTCTTGAGTATTTTTCTGTATCTCCATAAGCATGTTTATAATTTTTATTTTGAACTCTCCTTCAGGAAGATTACTGGGTTTGGTGTCATTTGGCCTTCTTTCTGGGGTTTGTGAGATTTGGTCTGAACCATGTTCTTTTCACATTTCATATTTCTGTGTGGTGCCCACTAGTGCGCAGAAGCTCCAGTCTGTGGAGCTGCTCAGCCCCTAGAGTGAGGTTGGAGTCGTAGGGGAGCAGAGCTTGTGCCTGGGGGGAGGAAAGATCTGTTTCCTGATTCCCGTCTGCAGTACCTGTCTCCAGTGTCAGAGCCAGTGGGCCAAGCACACACTGGTAAGCCTCTGTGCTTTGGGTCTCTAGCTGTTGTAGGCAGGGCCTCCCTCTGGCTGGCCTGACACCAGCACAATGACTGCCAGTTTGCAAACTGGTGCCGGTAGGCTAGAAGGAAGGTGCAGCAGGCTGTGTGTCACAGTGGGGAGCCTTGGAGCTGAGTAGGCAGCCAGGGGTTGGAGCACATGAAGCTCCTCAAAGCTCCCAACCAGCTGGGCAGGGCACGACCGGACAACCTTAACCTTGTCCAGCTCTCCCTTCTCCCATGCAGCAAGCTCCGCCCAAACCCCGCCCCCTCAGCAGCCCTCTCACTGCTAGGAAGCCTCTCAGACCGCCTGCTTTTCCTGTGACACAGAGCTTCTGGATGTGGATCCCCTCCTCCACAAATGGCCGGAATGTCAGTTTCTCAAGCACTCCGCCTGTCCGAGCTCCCCAACGTCCAGAGCACCACACACTACAGGTTTCTGCTCACAAAGCAGATCTCCAGGGCTAGGTGTTGAGCAGTCCCAGGATTCCACCCCCTCCCCCGCTCCATTTCTCTTCCTCCCGCCAGTGAGCTGGGATGGGGGAAGGGCTTGGGTTCTGCTGGATTAAGGCTTTCATATGTTACCCTGTTTCTTGAGGTCTCTTCTGTTTGTGAGGTCTGTATGCAGTCTGGTTCAGCCTTCTTTCTTGTTTCTGTCTTAAGCTTAGTTGTATTAATTAACTATAGTTTTGTACTGTTTTTAGTTTTGGGAGGAACTCTCCTTCTAACCTCTCATTCCGCCATCTTGAATTCCACCAAGTGCTCTTTTTGATACATTTTTGAATTCGGTTTGCTAATATTTTGTTAAGTATTTTTGCATCTATATTCACCAGGGATATTGGTCTGTAATTTTCTTTTTTGTGGTATCTTTGCCTGGTTTTGGTATTAGAGTGATGCTGGACTCATAGAATGAGTTTGGAAATATTCCCTCTTCTTGTACTCTTTGGAAAACTTTAAGGAGGATGGGTATTAGGTCTTCACTAAATGTTTGATAAAATTCAGTGGTGAAGCCATCTGGTCCAGGCGTTTTGTTCTTAGGTAGGTTTTTGATTATCAATTCAATTTTGTTGCTGGTAAGTGGTCTGTTCAGATTTTGTTTCTTTCTGGTTCAGCCTTGGAAGGTTGAATTTTTCTAGAAAGTTGTCCATTTCTTCTAGGTTATCCAGTTTTTTATTATATAATTTTTCATAGCATTCTCTGATAAGTCTTTGTATTTCTGTGGTATCCATAGTGATTTTTCCTTTCTCATTTCTGATTCTGTTTATGTGAGTAGACTCTCTTTTTTTCTTGGTAAGTCTGGCTAGGGGTTTATCTATTTTGTTAATTTTCTCGAAGAACCAACTCCTGCTTTCATTGATTCTTTTTATTGTTTTATTCTTCTTGAGTTTATTTATTTCTGCTCTAATCTTTATTATGTCCCTCCTTCTACTGACTTTGGGCCTCATTTGTTATTCTTTTTCTAGTTTCATTAATTGTGAGTTTAGACTGCTTGTATGGGATTGTTATTTTTCCTGAGGTAGGCCTGTATTGCAATATACTTTCCTCTTAGCACAGGCTTTGCTGCGTCCCACTGATTTTGCGGTGTTGAATTATTGTTGTCATTTGTCCCCATATATTGCTTGATCTCTGTTTTTATTTGGTCATTGATCCATGGTTATTTAGGAGCATGTTGTGAAGCCACCATGTGTTTGTGGGATTTTTCATTTTCTTTGCATAATTTATTTCTAGTTTCATACCTTTGTGGTCTGTGAAATTGATTGGTACAATTTCAATCTTTTTGAATTTACCGAGGCTCTTTTTGTGGCCTAGTATATTATCTATTCTTGAAAATGTTCTATGTGCACTTGAGAAGAATGTGTATTCTGCTGCTTTCAGGTGTAGTGTTCTGTAGATGTCTGTTAGGTCCATCTGTTCTATTGTGTTGTTCAGTGCCTCTGTCTCCTTACTTATTTTCTGTCTGGTTCATCTGTCATTCAGAGTAAGTGGAGTGTTGAAGTCTCCTAGAATGAATGCATTGCATTCTATTTCCCCTTTTAATCCTGTTGGTATTTGTTTCACCTATGCAGGTGTTCATGTGTTGGATGCATAGATATTTATAATGGTTATATCTTCTTGTTGGATTGACCCTTTTATCGTTATGTAATGTTCTTCTTTGTCTCTTGTGACTTTCTTTGTTTTGAAGTCTATTTTGTCTGATACAAGTACTGCAACACCTGCTTTTTTCTCCCTATTAGTTGCATGAAATATCTTTTTCCATCCCTTCACTTTTAGTCTGTGTATGTCCTTGGGTTTAAAGTGAGTCTTTTGTAGGCAGCATATAGATGGGTCTTGTTTTTTTATACATTCAGTGACTCTATGTCTTTTGATTGGTGCATTCAGACCATTTATATTTAGGGTGATTATTGATAGGTATGTACTTATTGGCATTGTAGGCTTTAGATTTGAGGTTATGAAACATTCAAGTTTAACTTCATTACTATCTAAGAGTCTAACTTAACTCATTTAATATGCTATTACAAATATAATTTAAGGTTCTTTTTTATCTCTCCTTTTTCTTCCTCCTCCATTATTTATATATTAGGTATCATATTCTGTACTCTTTGTCTATCCCTTGATTGACTTTGGGGATAGTTAATTTAATTTTGCATTTGCTTAGTAATTAGCTGTTCTACTTTCTTTACTGTGGTTTTATTACCTCTGGTGACAGCTATTAACCCTTAGGAACACTTCATCTATAGCAGTCCCTCCAAAATACACTGTAGAGATGGTTTGTGGGAGGTAAATTCTCTCAGCTTTTGCTTATCTGGAAATTGTTTAATCCCTCCTTCAAATTTTAATGATAATCTTGCTAGATAAAGTAATCTTGGTTAAAGGCCCTTCTGCTTGTTGTATTAAATACATCATGCCACTCCCTTCTAGCCTGTAAGGTTTCTGTTGAGAAGTCTGATGATAGCCTGATGGGCTTTCCTTTATATGTGATCTTATTTCTCTCTCTGGTTGCTTTTAATGGTGTGTTCTTGTCCTTGATCTTTGCCATTTTAATTACTATATGTCTTGATGTTGTCTTCCTTGGGTCCCTTGTTTTGGGAGATCTGTGCATCTCCATGGCCTGAGAGACTATCTGCTTCCCCAGATTAGGGAAGTTTTCAGCAATCGCCTCCTCAAAGACACTTTCTAACCCTTTTTCTCTGTCTTCTTCTGGTACCCCTATAATGCGAATATTGTTCCGTTTGGATTGGTCACACAATCCTCTCAATATTCTTTCATTCTTAGAGATCCTTTTTTCTCTCTGTGCCTCCGCTTCTTTGTATTCCTCTTCTCTAGTTTCTATTTTATTTATCATCTCCTCCATCATATCTAATCTGCTTTTAATTACCCTCCATTGTGCTCTTTCTTCAGTGATTGGATCTCCAACCGTAATTCATTCCTGAATTCTTGAATATATTTCTGTATCTCCATGAGCATATTAATGATTTTTATTTTGAACTCCCTTTCAGGAAGATTCATGAGGTCAGTGTCATTTAAATCTTTCTCAGGAGTTGGATTAATAATTTTACTTTGACCCATGTTCCTTTGGCGTTTCATATTTGTATATGGCGCCCTCTAGAGCCCAGAATCTCTACTCTCTGGAGCTGCTCAGCCCCTGAAGGAATGTCGGGGGTCACAGGGGAATGGTATTGGTGCTTGGGGGGAGGAAAGAGCTGTTTCCTGCTTCTTGGCTTCTGTACCTGACTCCACTGCCTGAACCAGTGGGCTGAGCACACAGGTGTAAGCCTCTATGCTTTGCATTCGTAGTTGCTGTAGTCAGATCTTCCCTCTGGCTGGCCTAATGCCAGGGTAGGGTTTGCAGGTTTACGAGCCTGGTGGGGCTGGCCGGGAGAAAGGCACAGTAGGCTGCATATCACGGAAGGGGTCCTTGGAGCTGTGTAGCCTCCCAGGGAGCTGGAGCACCGAAGATCGTGAAAGCTCTCATCATGCTGGGCAGAGTGCACCCAGACAATTCTGTCTACCTGTCCTTTCTCCTGAGCAGTAAGCTCTGTGCAATCCTTGCCCCTTTAACAGCCCTCTCGCTAAGGGCTTCCTTGTTAGGAAGTCTCTCAGACTGCCCGCCTTTCTTTTGTCCCAGAGCAGCCTCATATGGATCCCTGCTTTCCACAAGCAGCTGGAATCTCAGTCTCTCCAGGAATTCTGCCTGTCTTAGCATTCCAACCCCCTACTCATGAGAGTACCATCCAAGCACCATGAAATGTAGGTTTGTGCTCCCAGAGCAGATCTCCGGTGTTAGGTATTCAGCAGTCCCAGGCTTCTACTCCCTTCTCGCTACATTTCTCTTCCTCCCACTGGTGAGCTGGGGCAGGGGAAGGGCTTTGGTCCCATTGGGCCACTGCTTTGGTACGTTACCCTTGTCTGCTCTTTTCTCCAGGTGTATGCAGTCTGGCGCAGTCCTCTTTCCTGTTGCTGTTTCAGGAGTAGTGGTATTAATTATATTTTCATATATGAGGTTTTAGGAGGAAGCCTCTGTCTTACCTTTCATGCCGCCATCTTTAATCCACTGTGGTAGTGTCTATTTGCTTACCATGACGACTCTTCCATCTTTATGTAATCTCATAACTTGAGGGGATCATACAACAAATACATGGATACTGAATATCCTACAGAAATAGAAATAGATTGCAGATGTATAATAAGTATGTCCAAGAAGAGTTGGGTGACTGGCATTTTTTATGTCCTTGTAGACATTTTATTTATTGTAGTGAATGCTATGAATACCAAGCCTTAACTGTTTTTTTTCCTGAACAAATTTAAGAGTTTCCAGGAAAACCCTCCAGTCCAGAAATCTCTCTCCCACTGCTATTTAGAGTATTTTGAATTTTACCATTAGAAGTTTATTTATTTGAGACTTGGAGGTGTTTTGACCTTGACAAATTTTTTTCTTCAGTATCAAAAAAGGCCTGGAGGAGTTATTTACATGTTTGTAACTGCAGACTTGGACCCAGCTGCTGGTGTGTGAATTTGATTAGTTTATTCTTCACAGGAGAGCTTTTCTTCAAAGTTAATGGGGTACAAGTGGGAGTGGATGTTTGGTGCAAAGTCTACACTCTGTGCTGGCAGCCCCTTTTGTTTCTGTGCACACTGCACTGTGGCATTCTTTTGACATGTCTTATGAAAGAGAGTGCCCAGAGCCTCATTGGGCATTTATGGTTTGTCCACAGGCCTCTGAGAAGCAGGGGGTCAGGCACCTTCCCAACCACACACATGCTGACCTCATAACATTCATTGCTGTGTGCCTCCTGGACCCTGGGTGGGCATCCCCTGGGCTGTCACAGCCCCCCAGCCTCTCCTGCTCCCTCTGCCCTGGGAACCCTTCCCCCTCTCCAGGTGAAGAGCAGGCCCTGCAGGCCCATCCACTTCTGCCCATTCCATCACACAGGGACCCCCGAAGCAGGAAACAATCTGGTTTCCAATGCATGGATTACATAGGGAATCAATGTATGTGACCAAATGTTGGGCTCCAACTTCAAGGCTTGTAAAATAAAGGGATGCTTAGTTTTCAAAGGGAAGCCACTCCCTGGCATCTTCCCCACATCTCTCAGAGGAAGGGGGAGACATTAAGATTGCCTTTCACCGGTACCACCCCGCATCTGATAATACACCACCTTTTGAGAAACAAAATGATTTCATGCATACATTTTCCAATTAGCATAATGAAGACAGTCATGGGAATAAAGACAATGGCAGTGGAAATCTGTGAAGACCGATGGCAAGTCCCGGGAGAGAGAGAAAATAGTAGTGTTTAGACGACTCCTTAGGCCCTGGCCTGCATGGCCCACAGAGCAGGAAAGCACAGAAATCCTCAAGCACCAGGAGGTGCCTGCAAGACTCGAGAGCAAGATAATGAATTGGTGTGCGTTTGTGACACGATTCTCTGTGGACTAGGTAATATGCTCCTCTTGGCGCATCAGCGTAGCTGCAGTCAGTCAGCTTCTCAGTGGCTGCATTACAAGGATGTACTTCAGGGAATATTTTATTCTTTGTGCCTTTTATACACAAATGTCCTAATTAGAATTAAGGTTGCCAAAGTTCCTTGAATTCGTGTTTGTCACAGAGAAGATTTTGATCACACTTTTCAAATTTATTATTATGATGATATTTTGCCGTACAGAGTTGAAAACTGAAATGGAAAAACAGAAATGATTTATATGGCAAAGATGAGATGTACATTTTTATGTGCAAAGCTCGGATGGCGCCAGCGACGGAGCAATTGGTAGTCATCCTGCAGCTAGAATGTTGGGTACTGGCTCTTCCCTAAGACTGGGAATATCTCAGGACTTCAGAATATTAAGTCAGATAAGCTTTGTCCTTGGAGTTAGCATCCTTTCTTCTCTGTCTTGAAAGTCATTCTTGTAGCTGGTGGGGTTGAATTCACTCGGAAGCAGAAAAGAAGCCACTGCTAGCAGCTTTGCCTCAAAGTAGTAAACAGAGAAAAGAAGTGGTCACCCTTGTTGCTAAAGCCATCTACAGAATCCTCTTATATATCCCATATTCTCTTTTATTGAGGACACATCTAGGGTCTTCCAAAGTGTTCAGGCCACTGTGACACTTGGGACAAGGCCCTCTCCTACTTTAAAACCATGGTGCATTCAGCTGGGGTTTGCTACTTCACTGCCATGTATTTGTTACAATCTGTTATCTTTTCTTCTTCTCTAGATCATAAACACTTTTGAATTCACAGTGTTGGAAACTAAGTGATGCTTAATAAATTATGGAAGAAGTGAAAGAAATGAACGGATGGGTGAATGAATCAGGAATTGCATGATGGGCTGGAGTCTGCCTTTGCTGGTGGTGTGAACAGGGGAATTGCCCTTTTGGAAGACAGGAGCAGACTTCATCCAGAACTGTCTTCTGCCTCCTTTTTAAATTTCATTTCAAAGGGATGGCCAAGCAATCTGATGCCTCCTCTTTCAAGATCTATATCCAGGTCAGCATCCATTACAGCTATTGAAAGAGATTGTGAATTCACCACGTCATTTAAACTGTGGTCCTTCTGAAGATCTCTATTTGCTGCTGAACACTTTCAAAACTCAATTGAGAAATACATGGGAAAGAGCTGTTACTTCTATAGCTTGCTTGCAAGTACATGAGATAGAACACCTCATAAACTATAGGGGATTGTTATTTCTTAAAATGAGAAGTTCTGAGGCAGGTAGCCTCACAATTGATTAATTCTGCAGCACAGTAGTGTTACCCAGAGTTTTCTGTCTTTCATCCAACCACATCAGTAGGCTGACTTCCTCATGATCTCGAGGTGGCTGCAGAGCCTCTGGACATCGCAAGTACAAACAGCTCCATCAGCAAGAGGGAACCTTGTCATGCATCTCATTTTTTCCATGGAGGAAGATCTTTCACAATATAAAAATTACCTTCAAGAAGAAACCACAATTCTACTTAGTCATCTTATTTCATAATTTGTTGCCTGGGTAATAATGTTGTAACTGATATCTCAACATTCCTGCACAGAATACATACTTGTAAATTTTAAAAAGTACCAATTTTATTGGACCATGTAACTGATTGAGTGGTAATGTTTTTAAAAGAAAGAAAAATGCATCGTGGTCATTGTTTTGGTTTGTGAGGATGAATTCTTTATTCTCTTTAGATGGGATAAGAGGTTACATGAAGAAAAAAACAAAAAAAAATACTTTAACCAAAGTCACATAAATATAAGATATTCTTAATTTCAATATCCTTCCTTGTTTCCACTCCTTCTTCATATCACATATTTGAACCCACCTGGGCTATAAGAAGCATATTTTTCTTCCCTTTTGAGTTGTATTTTATGCCTGGCTAATCATATCACTGTAAAAGCCATTTCAAGATCTGAATAAACAATCTCCTCTTTTCACTGGGCTGCTGCTGCATGGTGGTATCAGGTGAGGTGTGAAATTCCAACTCACAGAGTGAATGTATCTGGCGGCAAACCATCTGGATATGAATCCTCACGAAGCATTGCACAAAAAGTTGCAACTGCTTCATTTTGCCAGCCTCAGGTATAATACAGTTTTAACAATCTGATGTGCAAAGTGCCTGAAATAATTTTCTTAAGTATCGTAAGGGTGGAGATAGACGAGAATTCTCTGCATTTTCTGCTTTTTAAAAAAAAGTCCATAGATCTAAAATTTCTCTAAAAAATATAAACCTTATTAATTAAAAAAATATTATAAAGGAAGACTTGATAGGTTTTATTGAAAAAAGACAGAAAAAGCTCTTAATCTGCAGTATATTTATTCACTCTCACTGTGAGGAAATGTGAATACTGACAGTACAAGCCAGGCAGTAAAGAATGGTGCTGCCAAAGCTGCAGAGATTAGAGAAAACAAGTAAGGTCCAGAGTGTTCTGGCAGGTGACATGGGGCGGGGCCAGAGGCAGTGCAGGCCTCCTAGTCAATGGGTCACATGGAGACCTGTGCCACCAGGTAGTATGGACGGAGGTTGTTCTTTGAATGAGTCATGCCTGTGTGACTGGGAAGCAATTCTCAAAGGAAATAAACTTGATCTTATGTGGCCAGAAAGCATCTACAGAGCCTGCCTTGACTGGAAAAGAGACTGAGTGAAAAGCTCAGTGGTCCACCCTGGAAAGAAAAGTTTGTGCTTCTTTATGGCAAAGAAGAACAGCAGAACCCTAAAGACAGATTTTAAAAAGATCCCACCCACCTTGTTCTATTATAATCCCAACTCAAGATACAATTAAGGTCAAAGCCAAGTTCTCCTGCAGGTGCTATCTTGCCTGGGAATCTAAAACCGATCTTTCAGGAGTTTTTATTTGTATAGGTTTCTTAATCCAGGAAATATTCTAAGCAATTGAACAGAAGCTAGGATTGTTGATGAACTGGGGCCCACTGCCTTTTGTGCAATTAAAGCATTGATCATGGAGACGGATCTTCTGAGCATGGAGGTGGCGGGGAGAGTGGGCTGGGAAGAGGGCTACTTCGAGGAGTTTAGCTAGTCACGTACTGAGGTGGGCATAATTTTCAGGAGCAATTACACCAATCTTACTAGGTTTAGCATTATTACCAGCAGGCCATGTGAAGATCCATGAGGTAGCAATCCGCACGTAGAGTACTCATGCTCCCAAACTCATAGATTTCTCCTGAAATTCAAGCAAGTTATCTTGAGAAACCAGTGCTGGGCACATGCAAGGTGCTCGACAAACGCTGGTTTTATTCTCCTATGCATCAGAGCCCTCTCTCCACCCTTCATCCTTCCTCCCACCCAGCAGACTTAGAGACATCTGTGCACATGGTGCAGCACCAGCTCCTCCTGACATCCAGGTTTCTGTGACATTCAAAATAACCTCCCAGGAGGAGGACCATGCTTGGTCCATCATCTGCAGGATTTTCACTGGAGGGCTTTCCCATCCCTGGGCTATAGACGTGTCCAGTTCTGTAATGCTGGGCTCTGCTATGCTCTGGTGGCTACACTCTGCAGGGCAGTCATGTTATATACACATGTAACATACCCAAGTTTAGTTTTCAGCACGTTTGAAAAGAGAGAGACTGCAATAATGATTTAAACGTAATGCAGATGATTCTACCCGCTGCTGCACTCAGAGGCATCTGTTGCGGCATGGTGTAAGCCTGTAGGGGAAGCTCTTCTCCCCATCAAGGCCCAGGCACCTCCCCTGTGTGTGTGTGTGTGTGTGTGTGTGTGTGTGTGTGTGTGTGTGTGTGTGTGCCTGGTGTCTATGGGTCTATAAAAAAACTTGCTACTGAAAATTAGTCTTCAAAAGGAGTGTGGTCCTTTCCTAGCAAAAGCTACATATTAGGTGCTTTATGTTTGGTTTAATTTAATTTAAAAATTATCAAAATTAATTTTTAATAATAAGTAATTTATTTTTTACCTTATGCACACTTGAGGACTAAACTTTCATATAAGATTCAACTCCATTCTACTACCTTCAGTGAGACTTTTAAAGAATTTAACTTATTTTAAAAAATTCAGGAGGTGAGGCCATTTAACAGAAGCTGATAGGAACTGGAGCTTTAGGTTTCTGCTGGTGGGTAGTTCGTCAGTAGGAAACTTGACAAGGTGTTGTGGAGATAGGGAATAAGCCACCAAGCCAGACTTCGATAGGTGCAGCTCTTAAAGGGCCAGGAGGCAATGCAGAACCTGTATAGCTAAGAAACAAAGCAACACTGGAAACAAACAGGAAAAAAACAGTAGCTGCTTCCAACCATGCAATGGGTTCCTAGGGGTGCCTCACACCATCTTAGAAGCAGAAGGCTTTCCTCTAAGAAGAGCATTTGTTTTTATTTTATTTTTTAAGATTATGAATTACTTCCAGCATGCTTAAATATGTTGAGGTTATTGTGCAAATGTCTATTTATGTAATGTATGGCTTTGTTATCAATTAGCATTCTGCCATTCAGGCTTCAGAATTTTTTTAAAAAGAAAATGCTAGAGATACAGTTGACAGTAGCTCCCTTAATGTGAGGAAGTAAGCCTTGTATTGCCAGGAAAAGGGCCATTCTGGACAGGTGCTGGGAGCCCACCAGTGCTTTTGGAGCCATCTGATTTGCTCCCTTTCCTGGGCACTAAGAGCTGGGGGTGGGTAGGAAGGCCATCTTCATGCTGCTGGGGATGGAGACCGATTCACAGAGGCCACCACACCAGGAGAATAAACCCTACTGTCTTCTGTTCTGGCTGTTTTACTTTTATTTTCCCATCCTATTTTGACACCAGCTAGGACAGATGAGATGATGGAGTCCACGCACATTTGGTTGAGGGGATTGTCACATGAACGAACCAAAGATGTCCCTGTATATTGGCTCTCCTTGCTTGCTTCTTCCCCGAAGGCTGAGATCCATTAGCTAAAAAGCCTGCTGGCCCCAAAATCAAATTGTTATACATGCATCCAACTGTGTTAAATACAGCCCCAATAAATAGATTTTTGGCCATTTAGAGCCTGCTTGCTTTGCATAACTCCCAGAACTGTCCTCAACATCTGCTGGCATCCATAATGTTGCCCTGTCGCCATCCCAGGCTCCCCTGCTGCTGAGGCCCCCAGGAGCTCTCTGGCTCCAAGACTCCCCCCGTGGACCCCTCCCCAGTAGTTGCATGCCCTCCTCTCCTTGGGGGCGGCAGCCCCTGCACCACCCTCAGGAAGGTCGCATGCCGCGTGGGGCTTCCCCTGAGGCAATCCTGTGCCAGCTGCCTGAATAGACTCATTGTGTGGGGCCACCACCTCGTGGTTCTGTGTTTCACTTGATTAGCCCCCAAACCCCTTGAACTCATGGCAGAGATGGGTACTGAGTTACGCAGCACAGGCTTATGGCCCCTCCTTTAGGAGCAATTCAGGTCCATCTGCTAGTGAGCTCATTCTTCGCCTGCCCTCCTCCTCCTCCGTCAATCAGGGGGCTGCATGCCTACCTACTACTTCAAACGCCTCCTTGTAGTCAGGTGCGCTGGCTGGACAGGAGGGTAATTCAAGCTTGGGTAACTGGAGTTGGTGACAGATCAGTCTCCTTCGGCACTTGGTGTCCCACCAACATGGTTCTTGGCTCCGATGGCCAGGAGGCCACAGGAGTGCAGACACTCACAGCTTCTGCTTGTCATCCCGTTTGTTCTTCCAGAGTCTCACTGACCAAGAGCTGACCTACAAAATCCACCAAAACCCTGTTGTTTTTCTCGTGGAACCCAACACACCATCCCTCCCCCGTACAATCCAGCTCATTTGTGGACCAGACTGCTCCACCCCGTCCCCATTTGCACTCCTCTCAGCCTGTACCCACAGGTCAGTGGGGGAATAGCAGTTGCAAGTTGATTCCAGTGCTTCCTTAAAGAAGCTGTTTTGGAGTCAATGTTCCCATTGGCACAAGGCTTGAAGGAAAGTCTTTCCTCTGGGGTCAAGCCACTGGTTGCTCACCTGCCAGCCGTTCATCAGGAAAGAGCTGGACAATTACTTCATCTTGATATCTCCCAGAAGAACCTAATGTTACCTGTGGTTTCACCAGCTGTCTTAGTGCTAATGGTGAATAACATTAATGTGAGCAAGCTGAACTCCTTCTAACGTTAGGGGCTTCTAGGCTGGGGAGAAGTCCTAGGTGAGCGTTGGGCAGCTGTGAAGATGATGGAGGGCTTGGCCTAGGTTTTCCTTGACTGGGTCCAGGATGTCAGATGTGTCCTTGGTAAAGGCATATGCCCCTTGTGCTTTTCGACAGGAGTAGATCAGAAGTTAGATGTGGTGATTGTACTGCCTTTGCTCCACGCTGATGTGACACATTGAGATGCCCTGAAACAGGCAACGGATCTGCCAGTATCAGGGGCTGTGTCACCCTTACATCCCTGCTGTCTAGCACAGAGCATGGCACTCACGAGATACTCAGTAACCATTGCTAAGCTCACAACAGTCTGTGTTTCAGAATTAATACAGTCTAAGTCTATACCTGCCATCCTTTGTGTTTTATGGCTTGCAGCACATGGGGTAATTTTGCTGTTGCTCTAATATCTCCCTGTATAAAGCAGTTGATTGCCCTGACCATGTCTCAGAATATATTGCTTGTTAAAACTGAGTTCCAAACAAGACTGCAAGGGTATTAGCCCAGTGTTCTAAAGTTGCATTAAGCCTCAAGGGCATAGTGTCATTATTCATTTGCTAAATAACACAGCCTCACAAGGGCTTAATTACAGTATTTTGTTGCGAAAAAGAATTGTAGTGATTTCCACATCAGTGCATCTCATTAATGAGATTTGCTAACTGTTATTGGCAATATTCTGAAATGCCCTTTTGTTTTCAATCATTTTCTAAATTGCTAATGTTGTTTGTGGGAGAGGAAAGTTCCCCAAACCTCTCTGGAAGTGGAATGTTAGTGATTCGGAAAATCCTCAATGATAATTTCTTCCCTGGTGGCAGGGCTGGATGGTGTGGGGAAAAATGCATTTTGACATCTCTGTGTCTGCACATCATCTGCCTTTAAGTTATTACAAGCATCAAGAATCAAAAAGAAAAACAAAAACCCAAAAAAGCCCCACACAATCCAAATAAAGAATAAGAAAAGAATCCAGACATGAGAACTCTTGGACCGAGAGTCCATAAACTCAAGTACGTTAACGGTCAAGGGTCATCGTTTGTATCCCAGCTCTGCCACTAGTGACCTGTGTGACCCTGATCAAGGTACTAACATTTCTGTGCCTGTGACATAACCAGGTTTGTTCACTGATTCGGAAACCATTTCCTGAGTGCTCCAGGCTCTCTTCTGGACCATAGGAATATAGCAGCAAACGGGATTGGGCCAGGCTCCTGATTTCCAGGAGTTTGTGTTCTAGTAGAGAAGACAGCCAATAAACTTGTAACTGTACACCTGAGATTGTTCAGGCTAGGGGTTAATTTTATTAGGCTCATGAAATTGGACAATTTTATTGAGAAATACTTGGGAGCTCCTACTACAAGGAGGGTGGCAGGGAATGCTTCTGAGGATGCTGAGCGATTAGCAGCAGTCGGAGCAATGAGAAGGAGCCAGCTTTAGAAGTTCGGGAAAAATATTCCAGGAGGAGGGACTAACCAATACAGAGGAACCTGGGATAGGAGTTCATTGATCTCTTAAACTGACATCAAGCAATATAACTCAATGACTTCTACACAGGCCTTTTAAAACAGCATCTCGTACTCTGGCCAGGTTGGTCAGTGACACCTAGGTTACCCATTTTCACGGTATTTCTTTCCTTGTCCTTACCTAGGCTTAGCTCTTCTCCTGTTTCATCCTTAATTAAGTGTATGTGCACTTGTGTGAGTGTGCGTGTGCAGGTATTGTTGGGCCCCGTTTCCCGGACTCCATTTCCATCATCCTCATCTGGCAACACCCACCCCTCAAGTTACTCAGTGTGACCAGCCAAGTGATAATAGAAGAACAAGTACAGTCTTTCAATCAAACCATCTTGTAGGTCCCCATTTCTTGCTTTCCTCCTGATAACTAAAGATTGCTAAAAAAATGGATGGGATAGAAAATGGATGGGATTTCAGGTGTACAATTTTTCTATTATTTTGAGTCAGCTGTGAACATGGAAAACACAGTACTTAGATTCTGGTCCCCATCATTTCAGACCCTGTTGCCAACAGAAGGGCACTTTCTGCTTATTTGTGCATGTTTGTGGAACAGTGCTCGCACCCCAGGGGCCCTCAGCAGCTCAGTCCACTGGTTCATCGAATGTGGAAGAGTGTGTGAGGCATGGTGCATACAAGTCAGGCAGAGCTCTCCCCTCTCATCTTGGCTGTCCATCCACTAGCCATCCAATCTTGGGCAGTTTGTTGGCTGATTGATTACTGGTTGATCCATTCATTTGTACATTCATACATGCATGTCTTCACTCTTCATGTCTACTCTCTGAGGTCCTTTTAGTGTGTCTCATTTCTGCATATGAAAAGTGGGCATAATGTCAACCGTAATAATATCTCAGACCAGAGTAACATAATTATATCCTCACTTTCTATTCAGAACCTTGTGTGCCATTCATTCTTCCCTTCTAATATCTTCTATGCAGAAATGCACTGGAAAGGGGCCCACAACATATACCAATGGTCACATGTCATTAAATCACAAAGTAAGCCATCGCAATGTCAGTCATTTGAGAGCAATGTCTCTTTGCACTTTGGCCTTCCTTCCTGTCACTTCTGTTCTGTTGAGTGGTGCTGAAGTGATAATTCTGCAGAACCTACTAAGGGGGATGTTAAGTGAGGCATCCATTTGGCTTGGATTTAGTGGGATGGAGAGTTCTCATGCTCTGCATCATACAATAGAGCTATTAATGGCTGACCTGGGTTGGAAGGCTTCATCCATCCTCAGAGCCCCTAGTGTGGAGCACATGAGAGAGAAAACAGTCTGCTCCTAGGTGCAGAAACCACTTCTGACAGGGAAGGCTTCCATTTATGAGCCAGGTGATTGTTTGCCAACAATACCACCCCCTCCCTGCCCCCAGTCCTATAGAAGGTGTGGGATAATGGCCTCCTCCATGGGTGGTGGCTGTAGGATTTAAACGGGGGTAATGCACACAGAAAGATGGGCTCCTGACCTTCATCCTCAGTGTCCTTTCTCCTTGCTCCTTTCCTGACCACCCTTCTCAAAATCCTTCCCTATCCCATGACTTTCTAGCCGCTTGCATGTTAGTTCTTCACAGCACTGATCACTTCAGACCTGCAGATACCCCTGTGCTTAGGTTTCATCTCACTCCCCAAGCAAGCAGTCTCCCTGAGAGCAGAGGCTGATGTCTGCCTAGCATAGTCTCCACAGTCTAGAATGGGGCTTGGACAGATGCAGAGCTCAGGAAGCATTTGTTGAAGGGAGAACCCTCCCCAGTGAACGTAGTTACCCTTTGCTGTGGGTATTGCTTCTCTTTCTTGTAATTTGTTTTGTGATGAAGCCAAGGCAAGTGTGCAGAGATGAGGTAGGTTATTTCATGAAAACCAATGATTAAACTTAATAAAGTCAAATTTCTGATAAATGGGTTTATTAACAACTTCCATAAAAATGAAGTTAATCACTCTGACTTAAAAAGGGCAGTTTAAGGGGGCTATGATCTAATACATTTGCATTCACTTACTTCTGCTTTGTGAATTAAGAGCATAAAGCAATGAGCTAGATAATCCCTTGACAGATTAATAAATGAGAACTGGATTTTTAAAATGGAAGATTGATATAATTAGAAAGCTATTAACTTTTTCTCCCACTCCAGCATCATGGGATATAAGTAAGCCATGGGGGACCTGTCCTTCAAAATAATTAAGTTTCCCAATTAGCTTTTTGGTTGAAGAATGATCTGATTTAATCATATTGTTAAGCTGAAGTATATAACCGTGATTATTTGGAGGACTGATCCCTGGATATTTTCCTCCCTGTAATTCTGGGAGCTTCAAAGCATCTATGGCTCACTCGGTGTTGAGCAGGTGCCTCCGGCTATGGAGAGTTTTCTAATCTGCGCAACACTTCGAAGAGGGAGGTGTTACCATCGCTCCCGTTCACAGGTGGGGAAATGGAGGCACTGAAAATGGAAGGTAGCGATCACCCTGGGGCTTGAGTCCATGTTCTTCTGTATTCCCTGCACAGGCTGATGCTTACATGGCAGGAAGACAGAGGATGAATATCTGAATAAACCTCAGGCTGCAGAGGCCAGAATCCTTGCAGGGGCTGGCCCTTGACCTTCCAGATGAATTCCTCAGGCCACGTTCTAGGATTCTGAGAAAAGACCTACTGAGACCACCGGCTCAAGCACGCCTGAGTGTTTTTGGTACTGCCTGAAGCTCTTTTTAGGAAGACTTTCCCATGTCTCCTGTGCTGGCTCACCCCAAAGATAAGCTGTGCAGGGAGCTTCTGACATGTGACAGCTAGCACCTCAGATGACAGCGATAGCACATTGTGCTAGTTTCCAGAATAGGAGGGCATAAGGACCCAAGGAATGTTTTTAAGACTCTCTCTTTCTCTCTCTCTGAGCTCTGCTCTCTTCTGTGTGTTGGCTTCTTTTTTAAGGCATTTTCCCCCTAAGTCGAAAGGCATAGCCCCCAGCACCTGCGGGGTGTCTCCCACCAGCATAGCATCCAGGGGAGAGAACACGCAAACACTTGTAGCAAGCAGCCTGCTGGATGTCACTTTAGGTTTGATGGCCAGGGTAGGCCAGGCCTCCTCTGGCACTGACACGTGTAGGGGGCCGGCAGTGCCATCCTCAGCCACCAGGACAAATTCAGAATCTTTTGTAATTGTTGCTAGTTATATAAGATGTTCTCTTTTCCAGTATAAAGCACCATACCCTCATTATATAAGCCAGTAGATACTTATTTCAGCCTGATAAGCATCAGTCACTAATGGATACGAGTTTACAACAGTAAGAAACCTTCTGCTTGTTTAATGTTTTCAAAACATCCTGCTGTGCTTTTTCTTCTGTCATCCAGAGGCTCTTTGATGTGGATGGATGCGACGTGTTAATTTCCCACTTGGCAGTAACAAATTATCACAAATTTAGCGGCTTAAAGCCACATAAATGTATTATCTTACAGTTTTATGGGATCCAAAATGCTTCCTACTGGCCTGAGGTTAAGGTGTTGGCAGGGCTGTATTCCTCTGGAGGCTCCAGGGAGCCAGTTCCTCCCTCCGCGCCTGCTAGAGGCTGACCGCACTCATATCTCCCTCCCTCTTCAAAGCCAGTACTGTGAGTCTAGTCCTTAGCACCCTGCGTCTCAGCTAGGATCTCCAGAATCATCCAGGATGACCTCCCCATCTCAAGGTCATCTGATTAGTAACTTAATTCCACCTGCTACTGTCCCTCTCTCATGTAATGAATATGTAATCTTGCATATCCATGAATATGTGATCTTGAATATTCATGGACGCAGGAATCGTGATGGGGATGTTTAGGGGGGGCCACTGTTCTGTCTGCCAGAGAGGGTCAGGAACGTTACGTGACCTGCCGCAGGAATCTCACAAGCTCTGCTGTCCTCCACTATATTTTTCCTTCAAAATCATGAGATTTTTTTGGTTTCATTTCATGTCATTTTTTAATAGAAATATTCCAATAGTGACTGTTTAATGAAACAGCTGTTTGGAGGTTGAGGGATTTGTGCAAAAGTAAAAGACACCTTCTTCTTTCTTTTACTGTGTGCTGGTATCAGGAATTCACTATCATCTTTACCATGCCTTAAAACTGTGAGCTTTATTTTAATCCATGCTTCCCGTAAGACTTTCTGCGTAGTCAGTGAAGCCAAATTTGCTCTGGGAAACATTGTTCAGCCGTAGTTAGCAGACAAGACAAGGATGGTTTCACAGCATTAAAAACGATTTATTTCTTCTTTCATTCACCACTTCTGGAAGGCATTTACAAGTTAAAAATCCCCATTTGTTGGCTAGAGCTGGGGATACCCCAGGCAGAGTTAGGCTCCTGTGTAATGGGTTGTATAAATGGATCTAAATGTTGTTTCTCCTCTGTTTTCCAGATATGAACTACTGCACTGTGGCTTTTGAGGAGCTGTATCTTAAAATCATCTTTAATTTATGAAAGTTCCGAGAGCAAGAGGGAGCAGAGATGTTGTAAACAAGAGACCCCAGTTAACACCATTTTGAAAATGAGCTGGGGGGGGCTCTTATTTGGGGGGATTAGGTCCTTCTCTGGATTTACTGTTTATAACACAGATAAACAAAGTGACTTTTATCCTTTGACACCTTTTCAGTTTACATTTTTCTTTGAGTATTTTTTTGTTTTTGACACTGTTAGTCTGCCCTTATGATTGTAGCCAGTTTCTCTAAATTGCTCCTTTCCATGGACATGAATTAGGGGGGGAAGACACATTGACACATTCTTGTCCAGCATACATAAAACTGAATGCAAGACCTTCCTCTCCCAGTCAGCTGCCAACCTGAATATTTTCCTTGCAGTTCTGGCTAGAATGTAAAAACTACAGTTTGTAGCTGGCTGATTCGGGCACAGCTGTGCCATGTTACATATTTTGATCATCTCCCTACTTAGAGGTGAGGTTGAATGACACCAGCATGTCCATCTGTGGGTGACAACAAGTCTTTGCCAGTTCTCCTCTCCCCTCCCTGGTGTTTTGGAACTTGGGGAACTATTTCCCTGTGAGGCAATTGCAGCATCCACTTTCAATACTGGGAGCGCACTTGGCTCTGAAGCCCCTGGCCAGGAGCGGAGGTGGTGTTTGTCCTGTACGGGACTGAATGTGAACATCTGAGAGCAGTGTAGCCTTTCACACGTGTAATCACAAGAGCTATCATGAAATCTCTCAGCTGAGCCTTCTGATATCTTACCCTTAACCAGTTCGGGGGACATGAGTATATGCCCACCTGCATGCCCCCAGGTAGTGTTCAGATGCCTTTCCTCGGACAGAAGGCAGGAAGATGATTTCATCATAATTGTTTCTGCATTTCTGCTTCAAAGCAGAATTATAATTCAGACATTCTACTCCCCATGCCCTCTGGGTGGTAAAATCTGCAGATGACAGTTATCAAATGAGCAATAGCTCTTATGTCACATTTGGAAAGCCTACCTAAGTAGACCTGCATTATACAACTCTGCCCTCAAGCCTGAGTGTAACACATGCCTTTGTGCCTTACTTTGGGTAGAAATCATCTGAACTCTGACAGCTTGGGACTGTGCCATGGGTAGCTTCATACACTAGCTCCTGAATGCTCCACTGTTCAATTTCAGTCTGCTTGACCCAACTCATAAGCATATGTGCAGTTGGTTACATATGTGGAAATATGTACCCACCAGGGAAAAATACTGCCCTGTGTACTTTTCAGAGACTTGACTCATGTGTATAATCCATTTAATCCTCATGGCCACCTATGCAGATTGGCATTACCCTTATTCTCATTTTACAGGTGTGGAAACCGAAACTTAGCAAGTTAAGTAACTTTTTCAAGGCCCCACAGGGACTGGGGAGTGGAGGGGGGATTCAGATCCAAGTCTGACTCCAAAGCTCATGCTTGTTGCCAACCCTGTGTGCTTCCTCTGAGGAGGTGAGATTCTCCAGGACACAGGGGACTGGGCCAGCCCACCCTCTAATGTGAACAATGAGAAAAACAAATCACAGAGGTATTAGGAAATTTAAATTAAAAACCACAGGGAACCACTGCACATCTATTAGGATGCCTGAAATGAACAGCTTGACCACAGTGAGTGGTGGCCCGCATGCAGAGGCACCAGTGTTCTCCAAGGCTGCTGGTGGGAATGCAAAATGGCACAACCACTCTGTAAAACCATTTGGTGTTTTCTTAAAATTTGAAACCTACTGGAATCTCATAATCTTAAGGACTTTATTCTACTTTGGAAAGGATCTATGTAAAAAAGTTTTTGCTATCTTCACTTAGTCCCTATTACAAGACCAGAGAAGAGAACCCAAACCCAGAAATTCACACAAGAAAGTAAGAGAAGAGAGTCATGTTCAAAGACATTTGGGGGAAGACAACACCACCAAGAGAGTGTGAACATGCCCACAGGGTGTATTTATGGTTTTCCCTTAAAAGCTACCCTAGTAGCTCAGAGTACCCGTGGGTCTCTGCAGGTTAGCCTGTATCCAGGGGTAGTTTCTAGCCCACTGGTCCCTACCTCTATACATGAAGTTCACAGGGGGATCAGTCATAAGACCTGCATCAATTTTGCAAAAGCTTCCAAGCATAATTAGTGCATCACGCCAGAGTGACAGAGGAGCTGCACCAGAGTCTAAAAGAAATTAAGCCACCAGAAGTCTCTCTCTTCCTCTAGAGCCCAGAGTTCATCAAAAGATAGAAGGTGAGTTTGAAGAGATGAATTCACACTTATTCTGCCAGATATCAGGTGCTTCTAACTAGCTGTCTAAAAGGCACAGAACTATATTGGAGAACACTTCATGACACTGACAAACATTTAAACAGAACCCGGAGGGGATGACATGACAAAGATGAAAGGCGCCAGCTGCCAGCACTACGTCTTAATGGGCCAAATAATAGTTTGATGCGTGTGCCAAAGAAAACTATCCTGTCCCCAGTTCTGGGGCAGGAGGAGGAGAGAGAGAGGCAGAGATCAAAGACCCCAGTACTCAAATGTAAGTGGCCACCTGGCCACTTTCATTTAAAAACATTATTGTTCCTCCTTGATTAATTGGCACCTTTTTCTTCTAACTTTCTGGCAGTATGACTTATTGGTTTAACTGCCATTCCAAGAGGTACCTTTAGAGGTTTCCTTTCAGCAGAACACTTTGCCTCAGAGAACACCTCCTCATTTTAGCAAATTAAAGCAGCTCTGCTTTAAAATTGGGTTTAGTTTGTCGATCAGATGCTCTGTCTCTGGAATTTACCTACCGGCACACCGACTGTAGTTGAGAAAACCAGGCCATCATTAAAAACAGAGCACTGGCATGAGGTCAAGGAACTGTTCCCTCTGAGGTTCTGGGGCTAAATGTACTTTTCACTTTATTACTACACCTTTGGATTTCATAAGTGAGTCCAGTGTGTTGCCAACTCCACACTTCATTTACCCAAGTTATGACTGGGTTCTGTTCTTCTCGAGGTGACAGCCCGCTTCTAGATCACAGTCAAAACTATATTTACACCAGTAAGTACAGACACTAGTCTGCATAGCACACAAAAGCAAAATTCATTCCATCCACTTTAAAAAGAAGAAAATTAAAATCCAGAGTGCCCAGTTAATTATGTTTGAATTTTACCAAATAGGTCAATCATTGATCAGTAGTAACTGAAACTCTTTCAATTTGTTTCCCAAAGCTGAATAAAATTTATTTCAGGAAGAAATACATTAAGATCCTAGAAAATTTTTTTTCCTGTTTTACTGAGAAAAAGAAGGTAAATAAAGAATCATCTTCCTTAGCTCAATAATTCTGCTGAATTCTGTCATAAAGCCAGAGAGGGTGGGTCAAGTGAGACTGAGAGACTGCACCTACTTTACAACAGTTGTATCACTTTGCTCTCTCATCTGCTTATTGATTCTTGGATAACCTTTACAAATTAGGATGGGATTGCTTTTGAGTTTGAAACTTTTTATAATTTGTTCAAGCAATTCTAAGTGAAAGTAAAATGCATAGTATTCTAAAAGGAGGGATATGAATTTGAGCTTTATTTAAAACATGGTGGGAGGTAAAGTGTGCAGCCAGGGAAGACATTATTATTTGCATGGGGTGAATGACAGTGTGGCTCTGACAGGGCTGCTGGTACATCAGAGTAAGAGTTATGTTTCTGGAGCTCCATCTGAGTGGTCAGGCATCTCCTCTGCAGCCCTGCACACTCCACCCATGGCTGTTCTCATCTAGAATTGGGTGATGAGGAAGACTGGTTTTATGATGTTCCACACAAATTATGTCTCACGAGTTTGCCCAAGTCTCAACATGGCATATGAGATTAAATTTTTAAATTCCTTCCCACAAAGTTATATGTGCAAGAAAGTCAAACTTTAAATGGCAGTGGTTCCTAGCAGACAGATGTTCCAACACGTATTCAGCCTGCTGTATTTAGCTATCTACTTTATTGCTACTTTAAAAAGTATTTTCCTTCATTCTTTTGCATGACACATCATTTTTTTCTTTTTTTCTTTTTACACCTTTTGTTATCATTTTCTTCCCCCAAATATTAACTGAAACACTCTGATGTAATTACAACATGTGCTGATAGATGACAATGTGACATTAACAACTGGTACTGACATAAAAGCTGGCACTAAATTTGCAACAATATTATATGCCCAGGTGAGGCAGCAACCTTGCAGGAAGCTCTGTCAGTGTTTCCAGCAATGTGAAGCCTGCGAGTGGCTCTGACCAATGGAACTTCCTGCAGTGATGGTCCTGCTCGCTATCTGTGCTGTTCAGCAAGGTGGGTACCAGCCAGGCAAGCTTGGCACTTATCTTTTAGCAAGGGGGCACTTAACTCATAATCATTGGGGCCAGCCACACCCATCTGGCCCAGGCCTCCCACCCCAACTCCTGCCCCAGTTTTTGGCTGGCCTGGTGTATTGATCTCCATTTTAAGGTGAAGTCTTAATACTATCATGAAGTAGCATGAAAGACCTCAGATCCAATGCCCAGACCCTTCACATGGTGTCCAGGAGTGGTGGAAAGGCTGTCCCCACCTGTGTGTGACTGGGCTGAGAGCCGGGGTGAAGAGGAGTGGGCGAGTGTAACCCCCAGAAGCCACAGCCTCCTCCATGCTGCCTGCTGGGAGCAGCTTCTGTCACTGCAGCCCCGATGCTAATAATTCCGTGATATGCTGAGCAGGATGTTCCTATCTCTCCTGAAAGAGGATGCTCTTGCCTGCAAGTGAGACACATTACTTCTTTATGAGCAGAAGCGCACTTAGCCTTAGGGGCCCGGAATCCACTCCTGAGACGGCGGAGAGCTGGAGATACCTGGAGAAGGGCACTGTGACTGTCACAGCCACTGTTGCTAATATCTCCCTTATCTTGTGTTTGCTTGCTCCTTGTGTCCTCCCACTAAAATACGGGGAGCAGGGGACACCCTTGTTTTGTCTGCCATGTTTACCCTGTGCCTAGAACAGAGCCTGGCACACAGTGGTTGTTTGATACTGACTGTGTGTCAGTTGGCTATGTGTCTGTCCAAGATATGTGTATACGCAGGCCTGGCACCGGTGACTCAGTTTTCAGCATCTTGTTTCATCTCGGGAACTGGAGCTGCAGTTTCTAGGACAGTCCGAACTTCAACGTTCATGCTCCTTTAATACGATAACACCTAGTCCATGTTCTAATTCTGTATTCAAAGAGCATGGTCTCCAGATGCTAATCCCCTTCATTAGGGCATGTCAGTCAGCCTAGGTCAGAGAGAGGACACGTTTTTGCTCTGGGACTCAACAGTTTTCAAAGACACTAGCTCCCTGTGCTCTGACCTTGAATGTGCAGAGCTGAAGTAGAAATGGACTATTTGTGGAGATATGGAGCCTGAGAGCAAATCCCCAGGAGGCTGGCTTTGTTTTCCTGTGCACTCTTGACCCTCCCGTGTGGTGGCAGGTTGGGGTAAAGTGGTGGCATGCTCATACTGGCACAGGTCATTCTCCCCAGCAGCCATCAAAGGGTACCTGGCTGCTCATTAGTGTGGCCTGGGTGGTGTCAGGCCAGCTGGGCCATCAGAAGGGATGTCACCTTTCATTCTGGGGCTGTTAATGGTCTTCATCCTCCAGGCCCTGGCCTGGCACCAACTTCCATCCAGATTTTGTCATTACCTGGAATCCTTGATCTGTCTGAAAACACAGTACTGATGCTATCTCTGAAAAGCACCTTTACTAGCTTGTTGATAGGTTACAGAACATTCCTTTCCCGTCTTCTGAAACCGACACAGCTACCCAAATAATGGACATGGAGGCCATTGCTTCTCAGAAGCCACTTTAGTTTTCATGCCCCATAGCTGGACCCATGAACAAGTCCTAAGGGACAAAAGAGAAACAAACCCATTTGATCACCATTTGCCATCACCTCATACATGCCTTGCACTCATAAATACTCTGAACCAATAAACTTTTCCTAATCAAACTATTGCCAGTGAGTATATAGGCACAATTCCACAGGGAATATTTCAGGAGCACTTGAATGTGGAGCTAGTCAGCAAAGGAGAAGTAAATGGAGTTGCAACTACACAGTTCGTTACTGCATGGTTAGATCAAATTACTTTAGAATAACTACCCTGGGCCAGTGGTTTGCGCTGGGGGCATTTGTCCCCAGGAGGACACTGGGGGATGCGTGGATACATGGTTGGTTGTTACACTGGGATGTTACTGGCATCTAGTGGGTAGAAGCCAGGGAAGCCGCTGAACATGCTACGGTACCCAACACAGACCCTAACAAATAACAATCGTTTATCTATCATATCGGAATGCCCAGGTTGAGAAACCTGAATCTGTAAGTGCAAGTTTGAGGCTTTTGTAATTAACACAGTGAGCCCAGCAGAAGATGTGACTGGATTATTAGATTTTCATTATTGGAGACAGAGTATTTCATCTCTTCTGAAGGAGAGCTCATCCCTGAGGACTATTTACACATTATGGGTTTACAAGGGTCAGCAAATACCCTTCTGTTGAGTTGCTGCGCAGATGAGAAATGTTGGCGAGACCCCAGGTTAATTGAACATTATACAAATTCCGATTTGATTTTTGACTCAAATGGTATTCTCAATGGCGCTCCAATTGTGGGCTAATTGTAATTCCCTCACCAAAGCCTCAAGTTTCCAGGGGCTGGAGGCACTATTTAAGTTTGTCTTTGTAAAGCGGTGTCCTTGCACTTCAAGGTTGCCCAGGGCATGTCCTTTCCTTAAAGTCTAATTTTTAGAAGTTCACCTGTACTCTTTCTCTTATGTATGTATATGCGTGTAAGCATGTCTGTGTGTTTGTGTTTGCACGCTCATGAGGCATGCATGAATGCATGAAGCACGCATACACATGTATGTGTGTATGTGTGATATGTATTTTTTGTCTTATGTTTAATTGTTTTCTTTGCTCTAGTGACATTTGAATCAACACTGGTGATTTCAGGTATTTCCAAGGTGCTGTGACCTCTAGTTTCCCTGGAGGAAGCTGATGGTGCTGTCACTTGTGATAGCCCAGGGGAAAGGCTACTTTCACTGTCTTTACCAGAGCTGAGCCAATTATAACAAGACCTGCTTTCAAAACATTAACATCCCATTGTTTGCCTCGCTGGTGCACATAATTCTAAGTCATTTTCTCTCAGTGGCGATGATGTTTCCCATATAGTTATTGTGAGTGGATTATGCCGGTTATTGAGAGTAACAAATACTGGTTGAGTCCTGATTGCCTCACCACACTGCAGGGGATTTGGCAGTGAACTTGATCTAGTCTTTGCTTTCAAGAAGTTGAACACACAGACTCACGTCTCAGTGTATCCAAACTCACATGCTAGAGAGTAAGTTATTTAAGGACGGGGCCTAGGTATCACATCCTTCCTCTGTGCTGGTGTGGGTATTCCGTAGATGCTTAATAAATGCTCCAGGAAAAGCATGGATGGATACCAGTTATGGGCAGAGATCAAACCTCAAATTTGGCTACTTATGATTTCAGCATCCTGGCTTTGTCTTTGTAAACTTCTGGACAAAGGAATTTCTGCCTCTGCTAAAGGACAGTGGGAGTAATGTCTGCCAAGAGCCTGAAGATGTGGGATGATGACTGTCCCAAGGCAGGGGCAGGGGTGTGAACAGGGATGGGGTGATAGCAGGGACTAGAATCTGAGACAACGGGAACATGAAAGGATCACATGCAGAAGTGACTTTGCTCTTTGTTCACAGCAGAGCCATCCGTCCAGCCATGCATTCATTCACTCTTTCATTATTCTTGCATCTTGTATGGGATACCTGCTATGTGCAGCCACTGTTGGAGGAACAGCTCTGCCCTCACAAAATTTTGCACCTGGAGGGGTATGGAATAAAAATAGTAAGTAGGTAAAATATATATGTTAGATGTTAAGTTCCCTGAAAAAAAAAGAGTAAAACAAAGGGGTGGGGATAAGGAGACCCAGCCTGGGTGTGGGGGATTTGGGTGAAGCATGTCACTTAGAAGGACCCCTTGGAGTAAAGAGCACCTCAGACACACGATGTGCAAACATTTTCTCCTATCCTGCGGCTCATAGCGGTAGGCCTTCATATGTGCTTCCTGGGTGGAACTACCTGGGGGTTACTGATGGCCTGATGGGAGCTGCAGGAATGACCCCCACGATTCTTGGAACTTCTGGCTCTATCTCCCTGTCCCGCTGCAGTGAGTACACCAAAGTGATTGCCATGAGGCATCCTCGGTCCTCTCTCTCCGGGCACACGTTTGACCACTCTGTCTAAAGCCAGCCCATCCTGGACCTGGCGGTTGCTATCCTACCCGTGTACAAAGACAATCCACCTAATTAGAGTTCCCTGAATGGAAACCACAGTGTTATCCTTTGGGCATGAAGGTGTTGTCCTGGAGAAGCCAGGGCAAGTCAGGAGGTGGGGTACGTGGCAGTGACCTTAGACACGGGGACGATTGGTCCTCCGGGGCCAGCACAGCCAGGGGGTGGCTGGAGTTCTGTTGCCTTCGAAGCCTCTGTGGAGTAGCTGGCTCCCCAGCATCACCAATGGGGAGGGGGCCTTGGCCTCACGCATAGCTGCTCCTATCCGGAGACGCCAACCCGCCTTCCTGGTGGCCAATGGGGCTCTTCCTCACACAGGGGAGGGCCAACCTGCTCAACACAGCAGAGGGCTGCTGCATGTGGAAGAAGACACCTATTAAAAAGTTGAGTGTTTATGTGAAGGCCAGCCTCTTTGCTTCCTAATGTACATGCTGCCATGTCTGAGGGAGCACCAGGTTCTCAATAAGGGGGAACCCATGAATCCTTACATAGAGGTTCTGCCTCCTTGGAGCAACCTGTGGGTCCTTGCTTCCCTAAGCCTTCATTTCCTCGTGTTAATGGGTCTGTTCACCAACTACCCTGGTGTCTTAACTTCTAGGCAAATCATAGGATTGCCTTGCTGGGTGGTTATAGGGGACGTGGGGCTGCTCTGGCGGAGGAGACTGCAGTGGAAGTGTGTGCGCTCCCAGGCAGGGCCTTCCCAGCAGCGTGGGAACCGCCAAGCTCCTTTCACCTGTGGGCCAGATTGGGTGTTACCGATGTGCACAGCGGGTACCACGTGTCCACGTGTGCAAACCCGGGACGAGAAGGCTCACACGCCTTTATTCATTTTTGCTGCATTGAATATCTTTGCCAGAATAATAAAGAAACCGATGATAGCACTGCTGACCAGAAGTGGGCGAGATGGATAGGGGACCTAGGGTTCAGCAGTGGGAGGCACAGTTTTCGCTGTATAATGTTTGAACTTTTAATTTTGTGAAAATACATTACTTATTCAATACGTAATTAAAAATAAACAAATCAAAACGCATATTTCCCAGCACCTGGCTCAGACAAGCCTGAAAACATCCAAACCAGGAACAAAGAGAAGAACTCGTAAAGATGAACATATCCCTTATGGGTATCGTCAGGATCTGTCACGTTCTTCCTTAACCAGTAAGCAAGGGTTTAATTTTTCATGTTAGGAGACTTAGATACAGTACATTTTAGAAGGGATATCTAAATCATCATGCACAGTAAGAGCTTTCATTCTGGACATGAATGGAGTGAACAGAGAGAGGGACAGCTCCTAAAGGCTGCATTTAAAGAATCAGTGTGAGATGGTGTCTGTGTCTCTGTTTCCTAGAAGGGTTTTGAGATGTTGTCAAAGACAGAAAAAAATATATAAATGGGTCAGTGTTCTTTGCTGTCTCCAGACCTCTCCTGGCGATGTCTCTTGAGTCAAGGGGGCTGGAAGTTTGGACGATCTATTAGTCTGAGAAACAGCTGTGGACTTGGCAGCTGAGAAGACTGAAGCACCTAAATGTCCGCTCGTTGTCAGGATGTATTGTTTTTGGCTCTAGAGAATTGTTAGCTAAGCAGAAATAAGGTCACTCAGACCCATCTGCAAGGTAGATTCTGCTTTAATAGAAAAAAGGAAGAGAGAAGGGACCCCAAATAATTTCCCCATGGTTGTGAAATAGGAGTAGTTGTTTGGTTTGATAGTGTGCAATTCACTAAGAGTCAGGGAATTGCTTGGAGCATTTCTGGCCGAAGTATGTCATTGAGATACAGTAGCCCTGCCCACCACACCGTATTGCTGGATGATAGCTTTCTAATTTAAAATATGCTGTTTCCAGTTCACAGCAAACTATGGACTACCGTATAACACACATCCATGTGCCTATCATCCCGCCAGTCAAATCTTAGTATTTTGCCAAATATCCTGTTGTTCCTTTAAAAGAAATAAAACATGACCGATGCAGTTGAAGCCTTAATCTACCAACTCCCTGATTGCATTCTCCTCCCTCTCTCCCTGGAGGTGGCTGTTCTCTTGAATGGCCATTGTGAGGAATTCTTTGGTCATGAAGAGGAATTAAAAAAATATATACATATATATTCTAGAAACACATTTATCTGTTTACTTATTTATTATGGTGTTATAATAAAGATATGTGAGGGTCCATTTGCAATGCACTTTCTTTTTCAAATTCTTATGTTTTGCATGTGTGCACATGTACACACACGTTATGTATATACACATATATCTGTATATGTCAGCACACACATACATGCATGACCACATACGTACCCGCAGGAGTAGGATTTCTGATTTGTAGGGCAAGCAATACCTGTACTAGGTATTGCTAAATGGTTCCTCAAGGGGTCATGCCAATTCATATTCCCGTCAGCATTGTGTAAAGTTTCTGTTCTCTGTATCTTCTCCTGAAATGCTGGTATTTTCATCTTGACACATGTTCATAGCTGACTCCTCACTTGTGGGGCATTTTTATGGATTTTTGGCAGACCTGTTACACACACTGAGCTCCCAGGACATGCGACAATACCCGGCGGGTGAGCCGGAGCCATTCAGAGCCATTCTCTGGAGCTCTTGCCCCCATCCCTGGGGCTGATGAACCAATGCAGGTTCTGCCACAGAGGGTGAAAGCCTTCCTGTTGGTCATGGCATCCTCTCTTGTCGTGCTACCTGATGGATCAGCTTACAGAACCAGGCCCTGGGGCTGGGTTAGTGCTCATAGGTCTGGGAGCTGACTGAAGGGTCACTCATGGTGTCAGAGGGAGGCAGAAGAAAGAAGGAGGGGGCAGACACCTGTGCACGCTGGGGCAAGGAGGTGAGGCGGACACTGGGTGGTCCGGAGTAGGATGTTGAATGAGGCCAAGACACTCAGTTGGGAGCATCTCAAGGCCTTGCTCCTCTATTGCTCAAAGCATTGGATGCCCTGGCATATCCCTGGGTGGAGAGCAGCACCTGGCAAGAGGAAGGGCATGTTTCCCCAAGTGACCCTGGTGGGAAAGGCCACAGAAGAAGGTGTGGGTGCTGCCTGCCACCCGACCCCAAAACTCCCCCCCCGGTGTTTTGGATGCTGCGGTCCCCTGTGGAAAGACCACTTTCATGTGTGCCCTTCTCACTGCTTGGGGGTCTCTGGCTATCAGAGCCTCCTCCCACCCAAACCAGGCTAGCTAGGAACTAGATGTTTCTTGCCAGGGCACAAAATTGCTGATGGCCTTACTCACTGCATGAGGCAGCAGGCCAGACTGGGTGTTGTTTTGCTCCAATAAACCTCTTGGCTGACCTAGAAAATTGTCTCTGAAATGGCTTTTTGTCCCATAATAGGCTGTTTCCATTTTTCAATGCTTTTGCTTCTACAGGGTAGGTAATTTTTCATGTCAATGATATTGTGCTGTTCATAAAACAAAAATATTAGAAACAATGATTGATTTACATCAACTTTCTAAGGGTTCCGTCACTCAGACTGCATTACCTATGATGGAATATTATTCAGTTATCCAAGAATCGCACTTTCTGAGAGCGTACGTTTCCTCTGAATTACAGAAATATGAATGCATTTCTTCTTTTGACATTTCTGTGCTCTCTGAGTGTTACACAATAATTATTTACTCTTTCCACAATTAAAAAAATTATGTTTTCAAGTTGCTATTGCTATATCTGTTTACCAATGAGAGTTTGATAAGGGTTTTTTTTTGTACCTTTTGACTTTTATTTGTGCTGTGAAAACTGAAAGATAGGATCTTTTCTTTAGGATTTGTTTCAACTGTATTGAAGTAGACTAATCGGCACATATTTAATATCTACAATTTACTAAATGTTGACTTGACATGTAAATCCCTAATAATATGTGATCATGGTGGAGATAAACATCATCACCTTAAAATCTTACTCATACGACTTTTGTCTATTTGACCTCATCCCAGGCAGCTGCTGATATGTCACTAGAAATCAGTTAACCTTTCCAGAATTTTATACAAATAAAGATCATGAAGTCTCATTGGGATGACTTCTTTTGCATGGCATAATGATGTTGAGACTTATTCATATTATTCCTTTTTTGTTGTTGTCAATTATACCTCATTGTGCGGGCATCCCAAACCTTGTCTTTTCATTTGTCTGTCCAGACACTTGTTTCTAGTCTTCGGTTTTAAAAATAAAGCTGCTAAAACTAGAAAGAAATTTTAGAAAGAAATCAAAAAGGCTCACAAATACATGGAGCCTTAACAACACTCTCCTAATTAATCAATGGGTTAACGACCAAATCAAAACAGAAATCAAAGAATATATGGAGGCTAATGACAACAACAACACAAAGCCACAACCTCTGTGGGACGCAGCAAAGGCAGTTCTAAGAGGAAAGTATATTGCAATCCAGGCCTATTTAAAGAAGGAAGAACATTCCCAAATGAATAGTCTAAAGACACAATTACTGAAATTGGAAAAAGAAGAACAAATGAGGCCCAAAGTCATCAGAAGGAGGGACATAATAAAGATTAGAGAAGAAATAAATAAAATTGAGAAGAATAAAACAATAGAAAAAATCAATAAAACCAAGAGCTGGTTCTTTGAAAAAATAAACAAAATAGATAAACCCCTAGCCAGACTCATTAAGAGAAAAAGAGAATCTACACACATAAACACAATCAGAAATGAGAAAGGAAAAATCACGACGGACCCCACAGAAATACAAAGAATCATAAGAGAATATTATGAGAATCTATATGCTAACAAGCTGGAAAACATAGAAGAAATGGACAACTTCTTAGAAAAATACAACCTTCCAAGACTGACCAAGCAAGAAACAGAAAAACTAAACAGACCAATCACCAGTGACGAAATCGAATTGGTAATCAAAAAACTACCCAAGAACAAAACCCCTGGGCCTGACGGATTCACCTCTGAATTCTACCAGACATATAGAGAAGAAATAACACCGATTCTCCTTAAAGTTTTCCAAAAAATAGAAGAGGAGGGAATACTTCCAAACTCATTCTATGAAGCCAGCCTCACTCTAATACCAAAACCGGGCAAAGACCTCACCAAAAAAGAAAATTACAGACCAATATCCCTGATGAACGTAGATGCAAAAATACTCAACAAAATATTAGCAAACCGAATTCAAAAATACATCAAGAGGATCATACACCATGATCAAGTGGGATTCATCCCAGGGATGCAAGGATGGTACAACATTCGAAAATCCATCAACATCATCCACCACATCAACAAAAAGAAGAACAAAAACCACATGATCATCTCCATAGATGCTGAAAAAGCATTTGACAAAATTCAGCATCCATTCCTGATTAAAACTCTCAACAAAATGGGTATAGACGGCAAGTACCTCAACATCATAAAGGCTATATATGACAAACCCACAGCTAACATCATACTTAACGGCGAGACGCTGAAAGCTTTTCATCTAAGATCGGGAACAAGACAGGGATGCCCACTCTCTCCACTGTTATTCAACATAGTACTGGAGGTCCTAGCCACAGCAATCAGACAAAACAAAGACATACAAGGCATCCAGATTGGTAAAGAAGAAGTCAAATTGTCACTATTTGCAGATGACATGATACTGTACATAAAAAACCCTAAAGATTCCATTCCAAAACTACTAGAACTAATATCTGAATTCAGCAAAGTTGCAGGATACAAAATTAACACACAGAAATCTGTTGCTTTCCTATACACTAATGATGAACTAACAGAAAGAGAAATCAGAAAAACAATTCCATTCACAATTGCATCAAAAAGAATAAAATACCTAGGAATAAACCTAACGAAGGAAGTGAAAGACCTGTACTCTGAAAACTACAAGACACTCCTAAGAGAAATTAAAGAGGACACTAACAAATGGAAATGCATCCCATGCTCTTGGCTAGGAAGAATAAATATTGTCAAAATGGCTATACTACCTAAAGCAATCTACAGATTCAATGCAATCCCTATCAAACTACCAACAGATTTCTTCAATGAACTGGAACAAATAATTCTAAAATTCATATGGAACCACAAAAGACCCCGAATAGCCAAAGCAATCCTGAGAAGGAGGAATAAAACAGGGGGAATTACACTCCCTGACTTCAAGCTCTACTACAAAGCCACAGTAATCAAGACAATTTGGTATTGGCACAAAAACAGACCCACAGACCAGTGGAACAGAATAGAAAATCCAAACATTAACCCAAACATATACAGTCAATTAATATTTGATAAAAGTGCCTTGGATATACAATGGGGAGATGACAGCCTCTTCAGCAGCTGGTGTTGGAAAAACTGGACAGCTACATGTAAGAGAATGAAACTGGACTACTGTCTAGCCCCATACACAAAGGTAAACTCAAGGTGGATCAAAGACTTGAATGTAAGTCATGAAACCATAAAACTCTTAGAAAAAAACATAGGCAAAAATCTCTTGGACATAAACATGAGCACTTCTTCATGAACATATCTCCCCGGGCAAGGGAAACAAAAGCAAAAATGAACAAGTGGGACTATATCAAGCTGAAAAGCTTCTGTACAGCAAAGGACACCATCAGTAGAACAAAAAGACATCCTACAGTATGGGAGAATATATTCATAAAAAACGTATCTGATAAAGGGTTGACATCCAAAATATATAAAGAACTCATGCACCTTAACAAACAGATAGCAAATAATCCAATTAAGAAATGGGCAGAGGACATGAATAGACACTTCTCCAAAGAAGAAATTCAGATGGCCAACAGGCACATGAAAAGATGCTCCACATCGCTAATCATCAGAGAAATGCAGATTAAAACCACAATGAGATATCACCTCACACCAGTGAGGATGGCCAACATCCAAAACACAAACAACAACAAATGTTGGCGAGGATGTGGAGAAAAGGGAACCCTCCTACACTGCTGGTGGGACTGCAAATTAGTTCAACCATTGTGGAAAGCAGTATGGAGGTTCCTCAAAAAACTCAAAATAGAAATACCATTTGACCCAGGAATTCCACTCCTAGGAATTTACCCTAAGAATGCAGCAGCCCAATTTGAAAAGGACAGAAGCACCCCTATGTTTATTGCAGCACTATTTACAATAGCCAAGAAATGGAAGCAACCTAAGTGTCCATCAGTAGATGAATGGATAAAGAAGATGTGGTACATATACACAATGGAATATTATTCAGCCATAAGAAGAAAAAAATCCTACCATTTGCAACAACATGGATGGAGCTAGAGGGTATTATGCTCAGTGAAATAAGCCAAGCCGAAAAAGACAAGTATCAAATGATTTCACTCATATGTGGAGTATAAGAACAAAGAAAAAATACTGAAGGAACAAAACAGCAGCAGACTCACAGAACCCAAGAACGGACTAATAGTTACCAAAGGGAAAGGGACTGGGGAAAATGGGCGGGAAGGGAGGGATAAGAGGGAAAAAGGGGCATTACGATTAGCAGATGTAATGTTGGGGGGGCACGGGGAGGGCAGTACAACTCAGAGAAGACAAGTAGTGATTCTATAGCATCTCACTACGCTGATGGACAGTGACTGTAATGGGGTTGGTGGGGGGGACCTGATGAAGGGGTAGTTTAATAATCGTAATATTGCACATGTAATTGTAAATTAATGATAATAAAATAAATTATATTAAAAAAATAAAGCTGCAATGAGCATTCATTCACAAGTCTTTGTGGGCATGTGTGTTTGCTTGCTCTTAGGTGGATCCCTATATGAGGAGTGGCTGGATCATATGCTCTACGTATGCTTAACATTCAAAACAAACGCTGAATTGTTTTCCAAAAGAGTTGTACCATTTAATATTTCCACTCACAGGGCAGGAGAGTTCTGTTTGTGTGACAGCTTTGCCAGCAGTTGTTAGCGTCTGTTTGTTTGCTTTTCATTTGGCCATTATAATGAGTTTGCCATGTTATCCCATTTTGATACTCACTTGCGTTTTTCTGTTGTCAGGTGATTTTGAGCATCTTTTCACAGGTTTACCTGCGACTCATGTATCTTTTTGTACAGGGTCTTTGCAAATTCTTCCTCCATTTTCTTGTTGGGTTGTTTGTTTTCTTCCTGTTGAGTTGTGAGAGTTCTTTAAGGGTCTTTATCTGGTATATGTGTTGTGGATATTTTCTCTAAGTTTATTGTTGGCCTTTTGTTGTGTAATGGTGAGTTTTAAAGAACAAAAGTTTTAAATTTTGATGACGTCCCATATATCATACTTTTTAGTGTTTCATCTAAGAAACATTTACCATGGTCAAGTGTGCCAAACATTGGTCATATGTTTAATCTTGTAATTTTACAAGATTATATTTGGTTTATGATACTCTGTGTGTTATTTTTGGTTTATGGTCTCAGATAAGGATTATATTCTCTTTTTTAGAAACATGGATGAAGTTGATACATCACCATTTATTGAAAAAGCTTTCCTTCTCTTATTAAATTTTCCTGTCACCTTTGTCAAAAATCAAGACCATATATATGTGGATCTATTTCTGAATACTATCTTGTGCTATTCATGATTATATCTCTTTTTTTGCAATTCTTTTGCAGCTATAAATTGATGATTATTATCAATACTCTGTCTTGAATATTGTTAATTTTGAGTAAGTCTTGAAATCAGGTAGTTAATTCTTCCAACTTTGTTTTGAAAAAAAAAAAGCTTTAGTTTTTCTAGGTTGTTCAAATTTTTACACAAATTGTAGAGTCAGCTTCTTAATCTTTATCAACAGTCTGGTGGAATTTCGATGTGGATTACACTGAATTTAGAACGCTGGGGAAAATTAGCATCTTAGTTATACTGAGATTTTCCATCTGTGAACATGGTACACATTTCAGGTATGTCTTCTTGACTTTCTCTCAGCAATTTTTGTAGTTGTCTAAATTGAATGTTTCTGCTAGATTTATTTCTAGGTATTTTATATTTTAATTTTATTTTAATTTCATTTTCCAGTTGGCTGCTATTGGTAAATTCAACTGGTTATTTTCTAACTTTGTATCCAAAGCCTTGCAAATATCTTTTAAAAAGTTTTTTTGTAACTGTTTTGTAGGGATTTGCCTAACATCTGTAAAAAGAGACAATTTCACATCTTTCTGACCTGCAGACCTATTTTCCCTGTTTTACGTTGTTATTCTATTCTATTCCACTCTTTTTTCCTCCTTCCCCCAGTGGCTAAGCTCCCCAGAACAATATAAAGAGTGGACATTCTTGTCTTGTTTCTGATTTATGGGAACAACTCAGTCTTTCATTATTGAGTTTACTAAGATTTCACATAGCTGCCCATTGCCATTTTGGGGACCCATCCTGTTCCTATTTTATTAGGGCTTTTATTATGGGTGGTACCAGAAATAGGACCACTTTGAAGAATTCAAAAGAAAGACTGCTGGAGTTCGGGTCGACTTGTCAACCTTCTCAGTTTTCCCTGAACCATGTCTGGCTCTGGAAAATTTTAATCCTTGGCTGATAAAGCAAATCCTTCTAAGCGGTGATTATAAGGTCCTGCTCTCTTTCCAAGCAGGGAGGAGAGCTTGCTTATGGAAGCAGCACCAAAGCTGCCTGGCGGTAGGAAACCTGATGGGACAGAACACAGCTGAAACTCAGAGGGGCTGTGCCTCCTCGCTGTGATTTTATGCCCAGATCAGAGTTTCTTTTTGAATGTCCCAGGTGAGCCTACTTAATATTTACATTTTAGATGTAGTTATATAAAACTAGCATACTTTCTTCTGGGTAGTGGGTCTGGACAGGTATGAAAAGGCTGTCCTTGTTGCCAAATCAAGTTGGCTTTAAACTTTCTACTCCTTTGACCTGCCAAGTTTTGAGGAAACAGGGTTCCAGAGCACTGACCCCCAGGTACAGCTCCATCAGCTTTCTTCTTTATGACAACCTGCTGACAAACCGCTGATGGAGCAGTGACACGTCTGTTTTAAGAGAAGAGAGGGGATCTCCAGAGAGGATTTAACACTTGGAACTTCCATATTGAAAAGGGGGAGGAAGACCCCATTAAACAAGGACACTGGTCTGCTATTCCTATTGGTTTCTAAGGTGATCATTTTGTCTCCTGTACTGTAAGCTCTTAGGGACATGACCACAGGCAAACTTTATAAAACGGTGACAGTGCTCAACACAGGGCTTCAGATGTCACCCACCCGAGAGTCTTAAAATAAAATTTCCTGAGAACTGGGCGTGTAACGTGGATGAGTGAGTGGCGTGGTGTGTGAGAGAAATTAAGGAGCACCAGAGACTGGTGAGTTGGAGAACACTTTCCTGTGTAAACACAAGAGGCACCAGTCCCAGCTCCAGCTGACTGTGTCCATGTGGGAACGGGGTCCAGGGTGGCCAGAACCACCGATGGTTTCCAAACAAGTCCAAATCAACTGGCTGTTTGTTTCAAACAGTCTGCATTTATTTTTTAAATCAGTTCAAACGAACACACACACAAACAAAAGGCCTATTTGCCGGCTCTGTGGCTGGCGGCAGAGCACGTCCTGTGTATGCCCTGGGGCTTTCCTGCCCCGGCAGCATCCAGAGCTGCTACCGCAGGGCCCAGGGTGGGGCCGCTGGGACCGTGTGCGTGCCCTGGGGCTGCTTAGTGGGGTTTGCGCGGCATTAGTAAGTGTCCCGCAGGGCCCTTCCCTATTACTTCTCAAATCCTGTGCAGGTGGGACCTGAATCTGGCTGAGGCCGTGGGGTCTGTTACCCTCACTGCCCAAGACATTGAGACAGGGCCCCCGAGCTGACCCACAGTCAGCTGGAAGGTCAGCGGGACGTAGTCTGCGAATCGAAGGAGTGTGGCCCGGCCCCATGAGGTTACTTTAGGCAGTGCTGGCAGGTCCGACCTGCCTCCTTCTGGCCCAGCATCTTGCAGAGCTCAACTTTGAGGATGGCTGTAAGGAAACCACGAGGGGAGCCTGACATCCTGAGATCGGTTAGCAGGTGGTGAACTGGACTTCCCTGATATCAGAACCTCAGCAATACTTCCCAGTGTAAAGCCCTCTGTGAACGCACATTCTGACAAGCTTCTACAACTTCAGTCTGAGGTTCTCCACCGGGGTGATTCTCCCGCCAGGGTGCACTTGGCAATGCCTGGAGACACATTTTGTATTTCCCCTGAGGGTGGGGCTGTTGCTCCTGGAATCTAGTGGGGAGGCCAGCGGTATATAAGCATCCTACCCTGCCCAGGACGGCCCTTCACCACAGGGAATCACATGGCCTCAAACGTCAGTAGGACCGAGGTGGAAATAGGAGTGCCAAGGCCACAGTCTGTTGGGGTCACTAGGGTTAATTTGCATATGGTGGCCTCAGTAAGTGTTCATTCAGGTTTCTAACCAGAACTTGGTGAAGACAGCTGACTAAATCCATTGATGAGAGACAAAGAGTCCCCTCCTGGGTCATTTGTATACCCACTGGAGGTAGGCTGCGTCCCTCCGGGCTGCACACACTGCTTTCTGCCTTGTCCCTGACCCGGGGGCTGTGCAGCCAGCATTTAACACGAGCACAACCGGAGAATTGTTAATGATGAACAAGTGTCTTCCCACTTAGAATGAGTCTTGGAAGGGCTTCTTGTCTCTACAAAGAAGTTTCAGATGCCAACCTGAGTCCGTAGCTTCAGTAGGAAGACTACAGTCTCCTTTGCATCTCTCTACAGATGACCCTGAAAATGATTTAAAAAATAGCATTTCCAGAGGGCAGATACTTAATGAAGCAATTCCCGTACATGACCACCGATTCCCACAAATGAAGCCCAAAGAGAGTGTGTTTGGCTCAAAATAAATAATAGTTGATGAGAGTTAGTGGAGAGATCACAAAAGCCAGTCTGCCTCAGTTGCTTCTTAGCCTTTCTGTTAAGGAAGAGGAGATGAACAGAGAGAGCAGATGCCCTGGCATCCTCAGGTCCTAGCAGCATCGTTGGACAGGGTGAGCATGACTGCACTGGCCAGCGCCTTTCTGGGAGGTGCCAGCCGGGATGCAGGTGAAGATGGCCAGCTCACTGTGTTTAATTAAACATGATTTCTGTATGTAGCACATGGATGTATACAAACCCAAACAGAGATGTCTGTAGGGGAAACAACAGCTTTTACTTAATACTTAGCAGGTGCATCGCCAGCACGAGCTGCTGTAAGCTCAGTCATTTCATTTACTGGCTGTGTCTATGGGCAAAAGGCAGAGGGAGACAGCCTAGATGCTGCTGCCTGGGGCGCTGAAGACTGCACGGGCTCCTCTGGGCCAGCTGCCACATGGGCTGGTGTCTGTCTCTGAGCAGGCGAGGTTGAGGAGTAAGTATGCTTCAGGAGAAGTGGAAAGAGAGGCATTAACCCTGAGATGGCATGCCTGCCTGACTGCATGGGATAAACATTTAAGGTTCTTGGACAGGTGTAGCCTGCAGGTGTTTTGTTTGGCCCATCCAACATATTTTACATCTTGTGCATCATTTTCAATATTGACGTTTAGGAATTTTACTTGATGTTGAGACGTCTGACTTGTGATATCGGAAGAGCTGGAGCAGATGGAGCCACGCACGAGGCTGTAGTTGGATGCTGATGGCCACGGTGTGGCATGTGCTCTTTGAAGGATGGCTTTCTCTCCAAATTGCCCGGAGCGTTCAGACTCTCAACAAGCAATGTCTGACTTCCTGTGAGCGACATAAAGGTTGACCATCATTCTGGAACTGAAAAGCCTAATGGCTTACATTTGTTCGGCTGGGAGCTTTCTGATTCTGTCATTTGTTTAAATTCCTCCTGAGGGGTTTTGTTTCTGTGTTTTGGCTCAAGATGTTGGTCACACGCACAGAGCTTGGTGGGAAGCATTGGCTCACGGTGAGAGTGGCATAGCGCCAGTTGATAAGGCCACCTTGTGTTGTTTCACTGACTCAATTTCCAAGTGCCCTGTTTTGCATCCCCCTGTGGGGCCCTCCCTGGTGAGGTGGAGTGGGGACGGGCACAAAACGATGACCCTATGGTACTCAACAACATTTGACAGTGCGGACAACTCCATCCTTCCCAAACATGTTTGCGTCCCATCCTGCGTGTTATTCTTTCTCTTGGTTCTTTGTAAAAACGTGCTGGGGTCCATAAAGCTGGAAGACAACAGAAGTAATGAGCAATATTGTTTTTTTCTTGCTGCTGAAACAAATTACCACAAACTGGGGGCCTAAATTAAGCAAATGAGGATTCTGTTATTAATCCAGTGTAGCCCCACAGGCTACAGCCAAGATGAACCCGGGGCTGCGTTCATCCTGGGGGCTCCAGGGCAAAACTGCTTTCTGCCTGTCCTAGCTTCTAGAGGTGCCTGCGTTCACTGGCTTGCGATGCCTTCCTCCTCAATGCAGCAATAGCTGGTTGAGTCCCTCATGCTGCATCCTCTGACACTGACCCTCCTGTCTCCCACTTCCACTTGTAAGGACCGTGTGACTGCACTGGGCTCACCCAGATGACCAAGGACAACATCCCCATCGCAAGGCTGTCACTTAATCACATCTGCCAAGTCCTTATACCACGTGGGGTAACAAATTCACAGGTTCTGAGGATCGGGCAGGGGCTGGGGATGGCACACTATTCTGTTTATCACATGAACTTAAACAGGTTTCATTACTGGTGAACTACTCAGAGCCTATAATGTGCACAACGCACGTGATGATTCACAATGAGTGGTTAGTGTTCCCACGACACGATTCTTATGCACTGTCCTCAAAAGTCTCTCTTGTGCCCCATCACACTCAGAATACACCTCAAATTCCTTTCTAGAGTCTGCATGGCCCATTAGAGGCAGTCCCCTGCCTCCTACTTCAGTGTTCTGTTGAGACCACCCCCTTGTCCCGCAAGTGACAGAAGGCACTGGCTTCCTGTGCTTTGGTGCCAAGCAGCCCAGCGCATTCCTGCCTCAGGCCACCATACTAGTTGTTCCCTAAGATTTTCACGGTAGACTCATCTTCTCATCCAGGTCTCAGCTCAACTGTTATCTTCCCAGAAAGGCTACTCTGGCCTCTTCTCGAATGTTCCTAACCCTGGGAGAGTCTGTGTTTGAGGATGAACTCATTGGGGCATAGGGCTAGAGCTCTGGGCTTGTTTATCTCAAGGCTGTTGAGTGGCACCGAGTTATATCATTGGCCCCTCTAATTCCCTGATAAGAGTTAAATCTTTAGTGGAGAATCTAGATGCTCTGTGTGCACGATTTTACCTGGCAATTAATTTGGGATCAATATGACACTGACTTTCTAATTACTTACATATATGTGTTTATCTGTCCTTCACTTGGAGAATAGATCGGGTCAGCCAATTAGTATGCTTAGATCGATTTCCATCTCCTAGGACCGATTTCAGGGGCCATACACTGTCCAAGAAAAACGGTGGTTCAAAAAGTACAGGAATAGCCACTGAGAGGTTTGGTTTGCCTTCCCTTTGCTGTTTTGCTTCAAAGCATTTTCATTTCAAAATGCATCTCACCTACCCCATGTGATATATTTGGAGAGTTTACAGGAGACCAGCAGTGAAAGAGCTTATAAATTATAAAGCAGTGGGACACAAGTGCCCGATGTTGGGATTTTGTTTTACATGGTCCTGTGGGGATGTGTGAGGCTGTCCTAGTTTGGGTCTCCCCCCAAAAGCAGATCCCAAAACAAGGAATTAGATGCAAACAGTTTTTGAGGAAGATGATCCCAGGAAGCCTGGCAAGGAAGTGGAAGTGAGACAGGGAGAGCACAGAGGTCAAAGGGCTCCCCTATTGTCCTAAGAAGTGGTCCCAATGCAGGATGCTCTGAGGGCTCCTACAGAGCTGGCTCTAGGTTATCCTGCCCTGGTGAGAAGCTTGGATTTTAACCCATGAATTCTCATCCCTTATTGGGTAAGTTGGCTGCAGACTCAACACCATCTGTTGAAGAGACTATCCTTTCCCCATTGTGTGTTCTTGGCACCCTTGGGGAAGATCAGTTGGCCACATAATTATGGGTTTATTTCTAGGCTTTCTGTTCTTTTCCACTGCTCTATACATCTGTCCTTATGCCAGTACCATGCTGTTTTGATTATTATAGCTTTGTAATATGGTTTGAAATCTGGAAGTACAAAGCCTACACCTTTGTTCTTTCTCAGTATAGGTTTTTTTTTAGGCCATTGGAGTCCCTGCAAATGCTGACAGTTTGAACATAAAGCAAGTGGTCATCATCATACACTCTAGGTCACTAGAGTTGGTCACTGTGCCTCTACACCCCAGTCATGTTTCACCTGCCTCCTAATATTAAATCCAAGTACTTAAATGGAAGTGTCAAGTAAGAGCATGTTTTTTTTTCTTTTCTGTCCAGTAACAGGATCAGCTTCAAACAAATAACTGAAATTTCTCACCTGGGGTCCCCCTTTCAAATGGAATTTATGATTCATATCTATGCATTACATGCTTGACAGAAATTGCCAAAGTGCTCCCATTCAACTATATCTCTCTTCATTTTCCATCTGCAGCAGAGGCTGGCACAGCTGTTATCCACCCTGTCCTAATCTTTCAGGAAGTGACCACCAGGATGTAGCAATGAGCCAGGTTATGATGAAACAAAGGTGTTTCAAATGTTCACTTCTGGTTGACCCCTGCTTCCCAGTTGGTGGCATCTTTTAGAAAACCTGTGATTTGTCAGCACTAAAGAGGTATTTCTTGGACACTGCTGAATTAATGATCCATTTCTCTTATGAAAGTAGACAAGCATCCTAACCCTGGGAAGATTCTTTGAAAGCAACTGTGAAACTTTTAAGATTGCTAAGGGTTTGTAGGTTGTATGATTCCCATTTACTGAAAAGAGACACCTACATTGGACAATCCATCATTCTGCATTTCAGGAGTCCTTTGTAAAGTTAGAGAAGCAGATAAACAAGCACGAATGGTTTCCTCCTATTTTGCTAAAGGATGAGAAAGACTGGGTTTCTCTTTCAATAGTAGTAATATGACATTTCTGTGTTTTTCTAAAGAGGGATGGTACTGTTTATCTCCAGAGTTGTTTCATGTAGTCTTATGAAACAGATGCACTAATACAACAGGGTTGCCCAACACGACAGCCACATGCCAGGTGCTTGGTAGCTGCAACTCTGCCTTGAGGAGCACAGATCATGGAACATTTCGTCACTGTAGAAAGTGCTTTGGGACAGTGATGCTCTAAGGCTTAGGCAAAGAAGTGATGATGTTGGATTTGATGCGATGCAGGAAAATGCAGACAGCTTTGCAGTAAGCAGTTCTATGAATAGGCACTTGTGGCCCAAAATATTAAGTGTAAATGTTGGAAAAGCACATCAGAATGTCTTGGAATATAATAATTTAGCAAAGCATCTGGTTTATACGTTAAGGTGACTTAACTGGTTAATATTCCTTCTATCTGAAGGAAATTTATCTAAAGGATAATTTATTGAACAGAAAAAAATACTTGCCATAATTTTTTATTTTTTAAATGAGTCATTGGAAGAATCTTTTCAGGTTCTTTCTGACATGATTTATCTCAGGTTCCTCCTAATGTCAGCTGTTTCCTTTCAATGAGTTCAGTGTGGAAGACATAGTTATATAATTTATAATAGAGGATTACATATCATTTATATACAGAAAAATAATTTTCAAAGAATCCTGTTCCTTGCTATTTTCTTATCTAGCAGAAAGAAATGAAGTTGATTCGGGGGAATGGGAGGGTCAGGTTCTTTATGAGATTTTCCCTAAAGGACTGAGTTTCTTTTCATTTTTAACAGAAAGGTATTCCACAAATGTATCTTAGCTGTTGACGCTCCTCTAAGACGCATCTTAGGTGTTGGGTCTTGGGTCAGTGTGGAAAGTCCCTTTTTAAAGAAGGGGATGTTTGCTTTGCAATTTCCTCTAGGCACCCACACCAAGACTTCAGTCTCAGACAGTTGAGTGCATGAGGGGTGACCAGTCACTGTGCTTCCCTGTGTTCTGTTTTGATGCACCCCCTTAGTTTCAGGCCTTTTACTGCACTTGGGTACCCCAAATGAATTTATACCCGCTCTTTACCTTGAAGGAGGTCCCAGCACAGCCAGGAACCGACAGAGGTGGACCCCCTGTGACGTGGGAGAACTCAGCCCCAGACCAGCCGCCACCTATCGATTCAGGTCCTCCTGCACATTTCAGTAAAGTTTTATCACAGGCTCTATTTTTAACAGTTTTCTGCTTCCCCTCTGGAGCGTTTCTGTAGTGCCATTGAATCAGGTTTAGGTTTTAATTAAAGAGTTGTCATATGCTTGTTAGTCCTGTGGCATCCTGATGTTCTACTAAATTTTAATTTAGCCCAAGCTGGAAAAGAAGATTTCTTCAGACAACAAAGGAACACTATTAACAGGGTTCCACAGAGCTTGCTGAAGTACTGATAGATTCAGGTGGAGGAAAGGCTTTAGAAATAAACATAGGAGCAGTTACTACTCAGCCCCGGAGCTGGGTGTGTGAAGGCCGACCCCGGCGCTGACAGCACAGGACTGAGAAGCTCGGGTCGTCCAGGCCACAGGTCCCGTTGCAGGTTCTCTGCCTTGCTCTCTTTCTTCTACTGAATGTCTGTCTTTGTATCTCTCTGCCTCCACGCATCTCCAAGCCTCCTTCTCTCTGTCTGTCTCTGTCACTCCGTAGCTGTTTGTCCATTTATCTGCAGATGTAAGCGTTTGCTCCTTTGTTGCCCCTTTGGTCCCGGGGTGTCCTTCTGACTGAGCATCAGGCCTCGAGGGGCTGGAGCAGGATGACCATACCGAGGAGTGAGGGACAGAGAGCAGGGCCCTGCGAGGGGCTGAGGCAGGCTGCTTCCCTCCCCCAGGAATAGACACCTTGCTCGTGAGCAGAAAGAACCCTCCTGGGGGACGATATTTCTTAAAGTGCCTTCACACACCACCTTCGCAGTTTTTGCCAACTGCACATATATTGTGTTAAAACAGACTCTAAATTTACCTATGCTCCAAGTCTACAAACCATGAAAACATGAGTTTTGTGTGTTACATTTCTTAATACACATTAAAATGTTGAGAGTAAAAAGATACAAAATAAAGACAAATTCATCTAGGTCCTGCCTGAAATAATTTTTAGTTACCAGTGTTAAAAATGCCACAGTTTGACTTATAGATCACTTTTCCTGCTTTTTGTTTGTTTTCTATTTTTATTTTTTTCTCTAATTCCATTTGACCAGGTCTGCAGATCTGCCAGAATCCAGACCCTGGTTCTGTTGTGCTATTGCAGGAGTCCGTCTAAACGCCAAATGTCCTATTTCTAAATGTTTTTAACCCTGGATGGAGTTTTCCTTTTGTAGTAGAGCCTTTGAAAGATCTGGGGGAAAATGTTGAATTTTCAGTATCATCTTCCCTCCTTTAGGTCATTAAAGGAATTCCTTAAGTCCAATCTATTCATTTTAGGAAAATAACACTAATGCTGAGTTCAGCTGCATAGATGTTCCTCCTGCACCTATACAGCCTGTGAGCTCAGATCGGGCTCAACCACGGGATCTTTAAGGTAGAGACAGGAGACTATTTCAAGTTTCTTTCCTATGTTAGAGCAGGTCCGGGAGAGTGTTTTCCTCTTATTCCAACCTATTGCACAGGGTGGAGGCTTTTGAAGGTGGCTGCATTTTGAAACAAAGTCAACCTGGACAGCCAACACATGTCAATGGGCAACTTCAGATAGAAAACTCAATTTTCAGCCTCTCCTGAAAAACCTAAACTAGGCTACCATTCCTGATTGGTGACATCATCTGAAACTGAAGAGCAACTGTCCTGCCACACAGTGCCTGTGATCTCCACCTACCTCAGTCCCCACCTCTCCCTTTTGTCTCTCCCACATGAAGGCTGGGGGTGCCATGTCATTTCTCATCAAACTCACACCACTTGTGATAGTAGACTTCATGGGAACGTGGAAAATTCATGGTGCTGGTGTTACAAAGATGGGCAAAAAACCTTACTCTGTCCAAGAATTCTGTTTCATTCTAGATAAGAAAAGTAACACTGGGAAACTGGAAGACACTCCTCCAGAGGGCGTTGAAAAATTACAGGAGGCAGAAGCACAGCTCCACCATGGGAAGGGAAAGAGAAAGGGCCGGGAGAGGGGAAGGGGCAGGGCGGTAGCTTTCTCTAATACGGAAAGAGCCACTGTGGGGATGATGGAGCAGGTTTGTCTTTTTCTATCAGGATATTTCAAGTGGGAACTAAAAGGAAATATATTTTAGCTCATTTTAAAGAAAAGGACTTTTCAGAATCAGTGTCTTATATGATGGCTAAATTTTTAAATCATTCGTTCAAATGTGACTTCACCGCATTCTAACTATTTGACCTCTGGCATGTTCTTTTAACTCTTGATGCCTTAGTTTCTGTGTGTGACATAGACATGGTAATGGTTGAGTGGAATTGTGCCTTATGCAGGGATTAGTTCTACATCAGTGTGCATAAGGCACAAACTGCCAGGACTTAAAACAAACCTTCAAAATTCCTTAAGTTAAACCTAAATCACAAGGACTTGGGTTTTTGAAACTCAAAACCCAAGAATTAGTTGTATTTTTCCTCACTTTCTTTTGTTCTCTGCATATATAATTGAATGGTCATGCATTCAATGTACCAATAATGCTATCCTATTGTGAGGGAGAATAAAACAAGGCTGTGTTTGTAAAAGGACCTCACAATGTTTTAATTGCAGTATGTATATGTAGGTACTTATATGTGTGTCTATAGGTCTTAGCACCCATTTGATTGGGAGCTTCATGGGCTCCAGTCCTGTGTTACATCAAGCAGTAGATTTCCCACTGCATAGTGGAGAGCCTGGAGCACTTAGGTAGTCAATGAAAATAGTTAAAAGGTGGGAGGGAGGAAGGGAGGGAGGAAGGACCAGTGATGGAATAAGCTGCTGCGCAAGTTGTTCCATGTTTAGCGTTTGCTGGCAAATCTGTGACTTTCATTTCGCTGGAGGTAATCAAAGAAGTATGGAACCCCACAGTCAAAAGGATTTTTTCTGGGTGGGGACTTGGATCTCAGTACTTAGATACTATGATCTAAGCTCTGGCTCTTGTGGAATGGATGTATTCCACAAACATTCACTGAACATCCATATGTACCGTGCACTGCTCAAAGAGCTCAGGGAGCTACAGAAATGGAATGCATATGGTTTTTGCCCTTAGTAGTGTACAATATAGGTAATGGAAATTAATAGCTAAATTTTTTTATTGTCCAAGCACCATTATAAGCACATTAGCAGTCTCGACCTACTGATGCCTCAAACAGGACTTTCAGATAGGTAATGCAGCTACAATTTTTGCAGATGAGGAACCAGAGACATCCAGACAGTAACTTCTCCCAGGACATCCAGCTAGTAGTGGGTGGTGAGCCAGGGTTCCCCACAATGCAGGCAGCTCTCAGCCTGTGCTCTTAACCCCCGTGTGTTATTACTTGGTCATTCTTTGAGGGTGGGGAGGACATGGTGGGAGGTGCGCCTTCTGAACAGTAGCAAAGTACCACTCTGACGGCTTTCCCGTAGGAGGGGTCAGCTGGTTGATAATGAGCTTTTCTGAATTTTGCAGCACACTGTTGCCTCAATGACATCACCTTAAAGACATGTTTTCTTCTCATTGTCAAGTTTCTTTGAGGGTCTTCATGGGAGGGAAGAAAAATATATTTCCAGAGTGGTACTCTTTTCATGTGTGTCTTTCCAATAAAGTGATGAGTTTATGCTTTTATGGGCCAGTAATTATATTGTTTGCACATCGTAGCTTCCAGGATCCCAGAAGCCTGTCACACATCATTAGCAAGTACTTAACTCTTTTCATTCTTGAAAAAGAAATATAAATAAATCCACGCTGGCACAGATAGAGTGCCACAAACTCAACTCTGAACTAATTAAGCATCCAGGCCTCCGGTTGCAGCTGGACTAGGCAATGATGAGATGCCAAAGACCTAATAAAAATACGTTAGTGTGTTCAAGTCTTCCCTGCCCCAGGGAAGCACTTTGTTTCTGAATCTGGCTGAAGGCTATGTGTCTTCTGATGGATGAGCTGCCAAATGGAAAATTAAAATCACCCTGCTGCTTGCTTAGCAATGTGTGGAGAGCTGGCTCATAAACAGAGAAAAGTCTTGGTTTTGAAAAAGCATCCACATTGCGTGGGTCAAGGCCCAGCAGCTGGAAAAGAGCTCATTGGCCAAAGTTTCCTGCAGGCTGGGCTCACTGTCTGTGAGTCCCTCTCTGGGCACCGTCTCTGGGCAGGATGCCAGCGGGCCCGCTTTCTGAATGGGATTCCCCAGAGTGGACAGTTGCGACTGCAAGAACTGAGACTGAACATCAGTAAAGGTTTAGGTAGAGAGATGCGGGCCTGTGGGTCAGTAGCAGGATCTGGCAGGTCTCACTCACGTACCTTCATCAATTAGAATTCCTTGGGAATGGATGATGAAAATGCAAGTCAAACTTTGTTATGCCCCAAAGGAACTTACCTGAAAAGGGCCAGTAAGGTTTACTGCAAAGCTGGATTGAGGTCCTTTGTGGGATGTGATTTCTTCCCATTTCTCAGGGCTGATTTCCTCTGTGTTGTCATCATCCCCAGTCAGTCTCTTCCCTGTGGTGGCCTCCAACTGTTTCAGGGTTTATATCATCCTAGCTTCAGGTCCAACCAGAGGGAGGTTTTTGTTCCCAGCCATTTCACCAGGAATCCCTGGACTTGCTACACTGGTTCTCATGCCTGTTATTGAACCAGGGACACCTGGACATAAGGTAAAATACACTCACTGGCCAGACTCCCTCTGCATATCCAAATGTGGGGCTGGAGTGAGGGGTCAGCTAGAACTGCTTCACCCTCAGCAGACAGCCACAGGGAAGGGCATGCAACTGAGGTGGTCCCCTTCTGTGCCCCTTAGGAGTCGGCCTTGCCTAAAACAATGCATTCTTTGCTAACAATTTTCTTCTTTGGGGCTCTCTCTGCCTTTAACAATCTTTCCTTTCCTACAGCTCAATGGAGCATCTCTACTTGCTAGATGAGACGCTGTCTGATTCACGAACCATTTAATAAAGCCAATTATATCTTCAAATGTACTGGGCCGAATTTTTTTTTTAAACACACGTTAGTAAGAAAATGACATGGATTCCAATGTGCTTCTTTATTTTTAATTTCTCTTCCTCCCCAGAGGATTGTATTAATCTTCTTAAAGTTCACCTCTCCCAGATAAACAAATGGGTTGACCAATAAAGTGTTTTTTTGTTATCGAGCAATCCTAAAGCCAAGTTTCCCAGGCCCTACATGATTTTTTTTTCAAATTAAAGTGCTGACCCCCAACTACTGTCCAACAAAGTCAATTTTTTACGGTTTCTTCAGCCAACAGCCATCCTTTCACTCTTATTAACAAGGGCTTCAATCTTACGGTTTCCCAGTAAGCATGTCACCAAGCACAGGGTGACAATAAATCAAATATGGCCCACCATCCTTTGAGTGTATCATTCATGATATTCCATGAATACGTGGGTTACAATCTAGGTTTATTTTCCCTTGAGTACAGTCGTGCAGAAACATGCTCCACATCCATGTTCTGAGCTCCCTCTGTGTCTGAGACTCCGCAGTGGGGGCTGTCCTTTCCCATACTCCTTACTGACATTCCCTTGGGGTGGTGATAACAAAGCTCTGAAAATGGCAGGTGTCTTGGCTGCAGTTCTGAGTCCTTCTACAGTAGCTACAACCAGGGCTGAAAGAACTGTGCTCCAGCATATTGTGTCTGTACCAGAATTTTTTGACAGTATAAACAAGATAGTTGTATTAGTCAGGGTTCTCCAGAAAAGCAGGATATGTGCAGACATATAGAAGACATTTATTGTGAGAGACTGACTCATGGTTACAAAGGCTAAGAGAAGTCCTGTGATTGCCCTTTGCAAACGGGAGGTCCAGGAAATACTACAGATGCGATGCTGATCCCTTCCAGAAACACTCACAGACACACCTGTAAGTTACACACCCAATACCTATCACAGGGTCTGGCACATGGTAGGCCGTTAATAAATGCTAATAATCATTGTTATGATTACACATTGTTTTCACATGGATGCGTTTTGCTGACAAAGGGATGGTAAAAAAAACAATAGATCAGGTGTCAGGAGATGATGCTTCACCTCCTGCTTTACCACGTTGTTGCTACCCCCATCAGCAAACCATTTAGCATCTCTGGCTTCATTTATTCTTCTGTCAAAAGTGGTGTTAGCATCTGGCCCAGTTAGCTCACACAGATAAAGTCTCACGGCCCCTAACCGTCTTTAGAATGTCCAGGAGGATTCATCCCTCTTGTATAAATATATGCTCTCATGCAATTGCAAAGAGTGTCCATTACAATTGTCCATCACCATATGATCATCCTCGATCAGAAAGTATGGGTCGCACCCGATACTTCCCAATGCCTGTAGCAAGGTACTAGGTCCATGTTATATATTCAGAAACTTATTAAACCACAAGAAAATTTGTCAGTTTTCTTAGTAAATTCCCAATCCTCCCCCCACTTTTTCATGTTGCTCTTCTTCACCCCCTTTGTCTTTGAATACTAAAGAATGGAGACTTAAATTTGTTGAATATCTTCTAGGTGGTTGACACCCTCCCAGAACACCTCATAGGTGGGCTGTTTCATTAAAAGTCATGCTAAGTCTTTACAATGAGTAATGTTGACTCAGTTTTCTAGGCAAGGAGATGAAGGTTCAGAGAGGCTTAGTGTCTAATGGAAAGGGACCTCGATTTTGGATGTGCTTTACTCCAGGCCACGTATTCTGCTGGGTGTGTGGTTCCGGCCATGATGTGTCCTGTAGAATTTATGAAAGACTTAATGGCTCTTAAGGATTTTTCACTGGAGTTAGGGTGGGCTCCTGGTGGTGCGGAGATGGAGGGAGACCCAGCACTTTTGACCGAACAGGGGTACTATTGACATCTGCAGGACCGTGGTGCACATTATGCTGTGGTCAATCAAAGCTGTAGGATGGGAATCTCTTCCCTAAGAGACACTGGGGAGGTGCGAGCACCATGCACTGGACCTCCCCAACACGTTCCAGGTATTCCCTTCACAGCAATTGCATCTATTGTTTGGCTGAGATGAAACAGGCAAAAACTAACAAGCAGCCTTCCTTTGCTAAAGAAGACATCCTTTTTGTTTGAATCAATGGGAATCTACTTGTGTTCACCATTGTTCACTGGTTCACTAAAAACATCATGATTTGTACCAGCCCATAGTACTTAAATGGCCAATGCCTGTTAGACATCACAAAGCCTGCAAATTGCAGGAACGTAAACATCCACTTGAATCGAAGAATGTGCTATTTAAAGTTAAATCAATAGGCTCACATTTCTGGTGTGAATAAAACATGAATCCTTAATAGAGTTATTTCAGAAAGTCAGCCTAATGGGCCTTGTGGTTCTAAGATTTAACTATAAAGATAAGGCTGTAATGATTACAAGAATAGGAACAAAATAAGGGGATGAGAGAAGTGCATTTGACATTTGCTTTGGTGGAGGCCAAGTGCAAATGAAAATCAATTCACTTGAAGCCAGACCTCCACCCTCTGTAGTGTAGGTGCCGTGCAGTGCCAGCCATCACTCCTCCATGCAATGTTTATCTTCCTCAGTGGGGAGAAGAGAGCATTCAGAACAGTCTTCAGATTTAGAAGTAAAAATGAATTAATCCAGTTCCCTACTAGTTAAGTGGTAAGGTCAATTGAACCCACATCCCAAAACAAAGGGGCAGGGAGGAATTTATTCTCTCTCAAGGCAAGTAGGAGATCAGGCCTTATGACCCAAGTCAGCACACTTTGCTTTGCTTTTGTGCATGAGATTGATTCCTCCAGAGACACTTTCCATGAGGAAGAGATTGAGGCCAAATGCAGAACTCAGTTCAGACTTGTACAGCCTTGTAATAAGAGAAGAGAAATATATTTCAGTCCCAGTTTCAGTTCAAAGCCTTTGGGGAAGTCCTCTCACCCTGCGTGGGCTACCAGCCTAAGCCCTCGGCCAGCTGCTGTGAGAGAGATCACTGAGGGCTAGCGGGTCCTTCTCGGGCCCGGTGCCCACCCCTGTGTGCAGTGGCCCATGGGCAGAAGACAGTGAGAGCACCACAAAAATGAGATTCCTTCTGCAAAGGGTTTTGGTTCAGAGAAACAAGTTGAAAACATTAAGCTGTTTGCAGACTTAGCCATTGATTCAGGAAATCTGGACATCAGACATTCCTTACACCTGGGCCTTCTTTGAGAACTTAGAGGTGGAAGAAAAGTAAACTCAGAACAGGTTGCTTCTAAACTCTAATTTTAATGACTTGGGGACAGGGTGACCTTGATCTTGATGGTTATATGAAAGTTAATTCGATAGTTAGTGAAAAAATAGATCCTCTAGAAGGACAAGCTTTCGTCTCATCATGGCTCCCTGGCAGAGGTGCCCATGCTACAGGAGATGGATCAGGAAGTGAGATTAGACCCACGTATGGGGCTAAACTGTGATGGTCACGTCAGCCAAGGCAAGGGTTTGACAGCATCCCGTCACCACTGGACAACCCTGGACTATTTTAATCAGGAGCGAATTTGAAGAAAATTCTAGAAAACACATCAAATTTTGACAGGTTGTGAATTGGAGAGGAGAAAGAATCATTGGAAAGTTTCTTCTTCGTATCTAGGGAAGAGAAATCCATGGTAACACTGACATGGAGAACTAAAAAATATTTACGAGGTAATTAGGTCGAAAGGCCTTAGACCCAGCAGCAAGTGAACAGTCAAGCTCATGCCGTCCTTTACGTACACCGGGACCAACAGGCCCTGCAAGACCCCACCTACGAACACTTCCCTGATCAGTCTCTCCATCCCACTCTCAAGAATCCTGAAGGGTCTGAGATTCTGCTCTACTGACAATGCAGCAATTTAGCCCTCCTAGTGTCACGAATGCCGGCAGAAGACATGAGACTCCAGGGCCAGAGACAAAACAACTCCAAAAGTACAAGGTCAGTTTAAAGGAAATTCTTAGCAAGTATTAAGTGGGCAATATTAAAGGTGTTTTAAGAGTATGGAAACACTCTTGGATACAGTACCTAAATGGCTAAGGTTTGGAATCGCCACAATGCGCTTATGAACTTGCCTTAAAAAGTGACAGGTTGTATCAAGAATGGCCTTTGCCCTTTTAAAATATTATAATTATTACTAAGATAAAGGAAAGATAAAGAGAAATTAAGCAGCTGAGATTTAAGTCCCAGGCAGCAAACTCGGGATTTAGGTGTGGACGGGGTAGCTGCTACAGAATCGTGGAAATGACTGCATTTCCTGGGCGAGTCTCCTTTGCCTCCTTTGGAACAGCCTAGTGTGTTCTTGCTGGATAAAAGGAGTGGTACTCGGACTGGCACACAGAATCTCTGTGCATGAAATCCAGGCAAAGAATAAAAACCTGCGTCCCTGAAAGAGTCCTACCCCTGTGTGTTCTGTGGGTTATTTGGGGTCTTGAAAACACCAGCCTGCTGTGGCATTCAGTTGGGCAACTGGCTTCTTTGTGGCAGGCAGTGTTATGACAAGTACTTTGACAAGGATGTCCAGGGTCCATTAGGCATGGGTGTCTGTTTATTAAAAATGATTACCATGATATTGAAATGTACTTCTTTGTAATAAAGGGGAGAATCAACAATTCCACCTGTGAACAAATAAAAGGATTATTCAGACTGCAATCTTGTTGGAATAAAACTGCTATGCACAGGGCCTTAGTGGCTGGTATTTAAGGTAGAAGAATTGTGTGTCGTACCACCTGGGCTGTCTCCTGATGCTCATCAGGGAGGAAGTGCTGTCGGTATTCCTGGTATTCTGTTTCATCGTCCATAAAATAGATATCCTCAAGTCCGTGGCATCTTCGAAATGATCAATGGATCATTGTGTGATGTGTCAAATGATGTGCTTTTGAGAACAAGTCACTGACATCGTTGTTCCCACAATCATGGCACATGCACCACTGAGATTTATAGCATGGTTTCTGCTAGTTAAGGGACACACTTTGTTTTTATTATTTTAATGCTCATATTTATTGCGCATGTGCTGGAAATTAACTTAAGTACAACATGAAAACAATGACTAATGGATATTGGTGTTTGATTATAAGTATGTACCAGTTGTGCCCATGGATGTAACACTTTAGCAGGTGAGCATCACCTTCTGCCACAGTAAGTGGAAGGAATGTGCAAATTACCGGTAGAGTTCCTCACTTTCTAAATTGAAAGCACCATGGTATGGTGTGTTCTTTTTCATGACACTTAAAACTTATAAGTAATTTTTAGAATGTGGGCATGGCAGAAATTGTTAAAGTACCACATGAATAAGTGAAGTTTGGGAAAACTTGGCCTAAGAGATGCCTGCGGTCCCATATTCTGTATAGTAGAAGGTGTTTGCTTCATCCATCCATCCATTCATTCAACAAACACAAGTCTGTTATTGTCTATCCCTAGATGCTAGGGATACACAGGTAATGAAGACATGATTCATGACCTTGAATGGCTCACACTGTATAAGGAGAGGCATAACACAATTCGAAACCCCCCCCTGTAAACGTGAGCACAGAGTGTAATGGGGCCACAGAAGACCTAAGATCTGAGATTTAGGAAAGGTATATTTGAGATGAATGTTGAATTTCAGTAGGAGTCCACCAGGCAAACAAGAGGAAGAATGGATGGCATTTAAGACAGTGGAACTCACATCTAAAGTCTGGAGGTAGATAGGACAGTGGTATCGGAGATCACTTGTACTGTGTGCAGGGGAGGGGAGGTTGTATAAGGGCTCATGGTAGGGGAAGGGATTGGCTATAAATGTAAGTAGGGTCTTCAAAATCTTTGAACTAGATGTTGGAATTTGGCCTTCATTGATGAGCCCAGAATGATAGCGCTATGACATGTGTTACTGCACTCCTAAGCATGACATAACTAATACATCTCAGTGCAGCTTCCCGATGGAGCCCGTTCCTTCTCAAGACCCAGGTCTCTCCAGTTGCCACTACTAATTGATTTGAATTGGCAGGTGATGAAACCTATTTCCTATTTCTGGCAGAGTCTGCAGAGCTAGCAAGAGTTTTTGTTAAGGATTGGAGCATGATGCAAATGAAGCCAAGACCTGTACCCCAAAGTTTTATATGTTTAAAACAATCAAATAGAACAAATAAAAAAGAAAGCATATCCATGTACGTGCCTTTCCAGAGGAATCAGAATTCCATGATCAGGGTAACCTTAGGCCAGAGGTTGAAAAAAGGTGAGTCTTGAGGCAAATACAGTTCAAGAGCTGCATTGTTTCCTTTAAAAAATGGAAAATTAGGGGATTTCAAGTTTCTTGTGTTTCTTGATACATTTGAAAATTCACAAACATGCTCTCAGCATTTCCACCTGGCCACCATCAGGCCCATCTGATCAGTGGTGGCCCCTCTTGTGGGTGTACATCGACTCCTGTTTGTCACAGTTGGATGGCATTCTCTATAATTGACACCTGACTTGCTTCACAGATTCCTGTTACAGGCCTGGACCCTGGAGGTATTTTTTATTTTAGCTCCTGCTTATCTATCCTAACAATAGTATCTCATGAAATATTCCTAGATAGTGGTCCTGACATAATTATGGATATGTGACATTTTTGTAAATTGAATTTTGAATTCTGTTACAGACATATTAGGTTAAATAGAGGTGTTTCGCTTTTGTTTGTTTTCTTTTGTTTTTTGCTCATGCAGATTTACCCAGATCAGAGCTTTTTGAATGAAAGAATTCTTAAATTTTGTTATGGGGAAATAACTTCTCAGGCTGTGCAGAACAAGAATTTTTAAAGCCATGGATTCTAACCAGTCCTTCTAATAGGAAATGCCATTGAACATGGCATCTTATACTAAGGCTTTCATTTTTTTTTTGTATAAAAAGAACCTTAACATTTCCAAAGCCAGTTCTGATCCTGCATTAAAATGAATGGAATTAAAATGTACTGCGATGTCAGTCACAGGGAACAAGCTTTTAGTTACAAGGTGAATAAACCCTGGGGAGCTAATGTATAGTGTGGTGACTATAGTTAGCAATTGTATATTTGCATTCGGCTAAAAGAGTTGATCTTAAGTGTTCTCATCAGCCACACACAATAACTATGTGAGGTCATGAATGGGTTAATTAGCTTGATCGTGGTGATCATTTTACAGTGTGATGTGCATCACATTATCAGGCTGTACACCTTAAATATACACACTTTTTATTTGTCAATCATACCTCAATAAAGCTAGTGAAAACAGGACCAGGAACCTTGGGGGAAGTGAACAGGCATGGAATAAATGCGGATGAGCATGAATCAGAAATCTCTCCAAATGAAGTAATCTTGAGAGCATTACTGTGGGTTGCAGAAAAGGGAAAGTTCTAGAAACAGATGATGAAAACCTGGGAATGGGGAGGCGGGGGCAACCCTCCAGTGACACATTTTGCTACAGTGTTTTTATCAACACTGAACTTTCTTACTTGTTGGTCAGTAGACACACTGCCTGAGCCCTGGGTCTGGAGCAGGTGTCCTTTACTGCTGACTGTCCCTCAGGCCCCCTGCAGCACCCGAGGTGGTGGCCCTCGGCTCCGCCTTGTGCCAGCACCACACGCTTTTAATATAACAGAAAATGGCCTGCCATTCCACTTTCAGTTCTTATAGGGGTCTTGTTACCATTTTCTCTTTACAACCCTGGACACAGTAATGAGGTTTTAAATCCTTCAAACCTGCTCTGGAAGGCAGTTACCAGCCCTGTTAGTGTGACCTTTTCAGTGCCACATGATTTATGCAGTTGGTCATTTGTCTTCTCCATTTTTAAATAACAGCAATCAAGGGAGGGCTGGGAGGGCCAAGAGGGCTGTGTTAGCGGGGACACCAAGGTCCACAGCCGCCCTTCCAGCCCCATGCCGCAGCCTAGGGCGGGGGAGTGCCCAGACCAGCTGTACCCCGCTGCTGCTTGCTTCCTGGAAACCTGTGTGATGGCAAATCTAGGACGCTCACATCCATGCTTGGATGCCCTGTCATCGACCTTTTGCCAGCATTCATCCCCTTTCTCTAGATGGGGGTGAGCTAGAATTGAGTTCTTTCTCAATAGCCTCTGATAGTATTCTTAAGAGACACTGAATCTCCAAGTAATGGGTTTAGAAAACAACACTACACTTTACTGAGATGTGATTAACATACCAAAAAGCCGTACACATTCAATGTGTACAACTGGCGTTTGGAGATGAGTGCATGCTCTGAAACCATCACCACAATCTACACATGAACATGTCCATCACCTCCAGGAGTTCCCTGCCACACTCTTTATTTATGATTATTATTATCCTTTTTTGTGATAACAATGAAAAAATTCTAGTGCCTCCTTATTTCATAACAAATACTCTCAGGGCTATGCATTAGTTAGCTTAACAAAGCCCTTCTCCTCTTAATGTGAATTGTTTTGTTGGGGAGGATTTCTTCTGTATTGTTTATCTTTGCAACAGAAATTGGATCTTTTCAAAATCTCAAGAAGCTTCACCAGTTTTGATAGATTTAGTACCTGATACCATGGATTTAGTACCAGGCTTACTCCTGCAATTATATTCATGTACTGTCTTACTGTATTTTCTAATTCTTCCACACATCTTTATGGTAAACACCTGAGGAGAAGGGCCAGCTGCTGACCTGCTCAGTGCCTGATCGAGCATCCCAGGTCCAGGGGAGCAGGTCTTGAGCAGAGATCACAGAACCTGATGCCAGCAGGGGCCAGGCAGGGAGCGCGTTTAGGTGAAAAGGACATTTTGTTTTTTTGTTTTACTTTTGCACAGTAAACTCACAGGCACATTATTCACCGTATAAAGCACACTCACATGACCCCACCTTTTTCTTCCAAGAGTATCCTCTGTGGCTACCTCCCATATCCCCACACTTGAGGGGACATGGGCACAGAGCAGGCATCATGGTAACAAGAGCTGACAATTCCTGCGGCCCTGAAGTGTGAACAGAGTCACTGTCACTCAGTGGGTCTCAATCTGCTGCGTATTAATGGAGAGGGAGCCTCAGAGGTGATGAAGATTGTGGTTTCAGAGCCAGACACTGCCAATTACTGCAGGTTTCATAGGAGAAATTTGCTTCATCTCACTGAGCCTTGATGATCTCATCTAAAACATGAGAAATAACAATATTTGCTCCGGGATGGCTGTAAAGGCTGAATGAAACAATGTGTAAAAGCATTTAGGTGCTCACATGGTTATTAGTCATCCTCCATTTTCCTATTCTCCATGATCTGTATTATTCTTTGTTAGATTCCCCACCTGCAAATATGAATCAATATTTATTATGAATAATGAAAAACGGAAAGTGTGGGCTATCAAGTCAGACTAGGTCTGCCACTTAGAGCTGTGTGGCCTAGGACAAGTTCCTTAACCTCTTTGTTCCTTGGTTTCCCCATCTACAGATTGGGGGGGACAGTTCCACAGGCAGTTGTTCTGAAGATGCAATGTGTATAACACACTTGAAGCAATGCCTGGCACAATGCGACATATGATCCACATCACACACTTTTATTGCATCAGTGAAAACAGTGTGTTTTAGTATGTTGGTCAGAATCATGCTATGTGAAATAGAAGCCAGGACACCCAGGGGCACAAACACAGTAGAAGTGAATATTCTCACTCACACAATAGCTTGTGACTAGTGGGCAGGTCCTCCATCATGGACTAGAGCTCTGACTGTCTCTGGGGAGTCTGAGCATTGCACGCTGCCTCCAGCTGGCAGAAAGTATGGAGATGAGAAGGTGAGGAGGCAAAGCACTTTTCAGACGGCATGTCCCTGGCAAGAGTCATTCATGTGTCAATGGCAACATGCAGTGGGGCTGGGAACAGAAGGCCTGTCCAGGTGTTGGCAGGCAGCTGCGTCTGGGGAGGTCTTTCCCTGCCCACTAGGTGAAACCCCAACCTGGACAGGGGAGGATTCTTGATTCTGACCAGGTCAGATAAGTGCAGGTAAAGAAGGAATTCATTAAAGCTAGAGTAGCAGAGGATGGCAGCAGCCATGCAGGCAGTAGAGTGCAAGGAAGAACAGAAGGAGGAAAGGGAAGCTCATTGAACTCCTGCTTGTCAGGAGGCGAATCCCTTGCCAACTCCTAATGCCAGGGTCACCTGAGGTCCAGTGTCCACTTGAATCTGCACAGCATGGGAACTAAGCCCTTACCACCACTGGACGTGGGGAAACCATGGAGCACTGGATGGAGTGAGTTTATGCTCTTGAGAACTTCCACTTCCATACTGGTCCGAAATAAAACAGGAAGGGAGAAAAGGATTGTGTTAAGATTAGAAAGCTGAACGAAATTGCAAAGTGACAAAGACATTTACCACTGGAGGTGGAAGTTGGCGAGTTCTCCTCTTAATCATGGAAAAAAGTTCAGAAACAAGTGCAATCGGCTTATTCAACAAGAAAGTTTATTGGATAAAACAGTATACACTCAGACGGGAGTGCAGCTGACCACAGAGAGGAGGTGCTCTTAAGGGTTTAGGGTTTAGGTTTTATAGGGCCTTTTGAGTAGGGGTCAGCATAAGGCATGATGTATACAGGTGACTCATAATTCCTTTGAAGTTTTGTCTTAAGAATAGGGTTATTTAGGTGACTGCGTTGACCCGGATCTCAGCATTCTTTACCCGTATAGGTTTATTTACACTTCAGAGGTCTGTCTCGTCCTGGTTACAAAGTTACTTAATTGATTAAGAGGCTGGAAGAAGAGAAGAAACAGCATATAGACTGAGTTAAAGAATAAGCTGGACCTTGTTCGCAGGCTAAGTAGATTTGATAGAGGCATGATGATGACTCATGTCCTTGCCCCACCTCACAGGCAGCAGCTGCTGGACACTGTGTGGGAGGGGAGGGATCTGGTGGAGGGCTGGCTGTCACAGCCATAATTCTGTCTGTGAGCAGCTGCAATTTCAAGATGTTGAGGTCCTTGTTTGGAAAAAAATATTCCGCCTTGTGTTGGGTCATCAGGATCTATCTGACCAGTTCTCCAAGGTCACTAGAGGTTCTGGTTGCTGCTGGGAAGGACATGGCAACCCAGCCTATTATTGGTTAGGATCCATTCGCTTGTCTGGAACAGCCTCAACCACCTGGGTTACCCTGCCCCTCAATTTCTGCTCAGGCCATTGGACTGTCTTTGAGCCATATTTTTTTCTGCAGAGTGGGAGGTGGGAAACCTGTACACACTTGTATAACTGCAGGAGAGCACAGCTGTCTTCCTTGGGGTGAGGTGTGTCAGCATGTGTTACTGGCAAGCCCCTCAGGGGCTGGGGAAAAAGATAAGGGAAAACACAAACTGAAGGGTGAAATGTATTCACAGCACTTGGAATTATTCAGCAACATTGTCCGAGAAGTATATTAATAACACACCTCAGAAAATGTTTTTTATTACTTGAGCTGAGGAGACGTTTTCTCCTTGAAGAGAAACCTTTAAGTAAAAGTGTTAGATTAATATAATCCACCTGCAGGAGGAGGAGAATTCATGTGGTTTGATACTGGAGTCTAGGAAAGTGTATTTGCTTGACATCCTGACACTGCTGTTTAAAGATGTGATCTGTGGCCTGAGGAAGGGAAGATTTAAAAAATAGTGCTTGATTTTTCTTAAGTCTTAATTTAGAATTTATGACTCAAAATAAATACATGTACATTTAGAAATACCGCTTTACCCTATTTTCCCCCATGCCCTGCCCTCCCAACTGAAAGTAAACCATTTCTATTAATTTATATAAAGTCCCCTTTTATTATGTAAATAAAAGCAAATAGAAATATATTTATCCCTATATCCCCACCCCTGGTTCTTACACAAAGCATGGCATCCTGTACCCTCCTCTGTGCCTTTTTGTTTCCCTTGATAATATATCCTGGAGTCCTTTCCACATCTGCATAGACTGTGACCGCATGCTCCATCCCAGCTCGTGTCCTGGGAGGGGTCCTCCCTGGTTGTTTAACACCCTGTGTCCATCTGGCTCACTGGCTGCATTTACAGCTCCAGGCAGGATGTGGCCTGATGCGTGTTTAGAAATTCACCATTTTCTTTTTTTTTTAATATAATTTATTTTATTATCATTAATTTACAATTACATGTGCTATATTACGATTATTAAACTACCCCTTCATCAGGTCCCCCCCACCAACCCCATTACAGTCACTGTGCATCAGCGTAGTGAGATGCTATAGAATCACTACTTGTCTTCTCTGAGTTGTACTGCCCTCCCCGTGCCCCCCCAACATTACATCTGCTAATCGTAATGCCCCTTTTTCCCTCTTATCCCTCCCTTCCCGCCCATTTTCCCCAGTCCCTTTCCCTTTGGTAACTATTAGTCCGTTCTTGGGTTCTGTGAGTCTGCTGCTGTTTTGTTCCTTCAGTTTTTTTCTTTGTTCTTATACTCCACATATGAGTGAAATCATTTGATACTTGTCTTTTTCGGCTTGGCTTATTTCACTGAGCATAATACCCTCTAGCTCCATCCATGTTGTTGCAAATGGTAGGATTTGTTTTCTTCTTATGGCTGAATAATATTCCATTGCGTATATGTACCACTTCTTCTTTATCCATTCATCTACTGATGGACACTTAGGTTGCTTCCATTTCTTGGCTATTGTAAATAGTGCTGCAATAAACATAGGGGTGCATCTGTCCTTTTCAAATTGGGCTGCTGCATTCTTAGGGTAAATTCCTAGGAGTGGAATTCCTGGGTCAAATGGTATTTCTATTTTGAGTTTTTTGAGGAACCTCCATACTGCTTTCCACAATGGTTGAACTAATTTGCAGTCCCACCAGCAGTGTAGGAGGGTTCCCTTTTCTCCACATCCTCGCCAACATTTATTGTTGTTTGTGTTTTGGATGTTGGCCATCCTCACTGGTGTGAGGTGATATCTCATTGTGGTTTTAATCTGCATTTCTCTGATGATTAGCGATGTGGAGCATCTTTTCATGTGCCTGTTGGCCATCTGAATTTCTTCTTTGGAGAAGTGTCTATTCATGTCCTCTGCCCATTTCTTAATTGGATTATTTGCTTTCTGTTTGTTAAGGTGCATGAGTTCTTTATATATTTTGGATGTCAACCCTTTATAAGATACGTTTTTTATGAATATATTCTCCCATACTGTGGGATGTCTTTTTGTTCTACTGATGGTGTCCTTTGCTGTACAAAAAAGCTTTTCAGCTTGATATAGTCCCACTTGTTCATTTTTGCTTTTGTTTCCCTTGCTTGGGGAGATATGTTCATGAAGAAGTTGCTCATGTTTATGTCCAAGAGATTTTTGCCTATGTTTTTTTCTAAGAGTTTTATGGTTTCATGACTTACATTCAAGTCTTTGATCCACCTTGAGTTTACCTTTGTGTATGGGGCTAGACAGTAGTCCAGTTTCATTCTCTTACATGTAGCTGTCCAGTTTTTCCAACACCAGCTGCTGAAGAGGCTGTCATCTCCCCATTGTATATCCAAGGCACTTTTATCAAATATTAATTGACTGTATATGTTTGGGTTAATGTTTGGATTTTCTATTCTGTTCCACTGGTCTGTGGGTCTGTTTTTGTGCCAATACCAAATTGTCTTGATTACTGTGGCTTTGTAGTAGAGCTTGAAGTCAGGGAGTGTAATTCCCCTGTTTTATTCCTCCTTCTCAGGATTGCTTTGGCTATTCGGGGTCTTTTGTGGTTCCATATGAATTTTAGAATTATTTGTTCCAGTTCATTGAAGAAAGCTGTTGGTAGTTTGATAGGGATTGCATTGAATCTGTAGATTGCTTTAGGTAGTATAGCCATTTTGACAATATTTATTCTTCCTAGCCAAGAGCATGGGATGCATTTCCATTTGTTAGTGTCCTCTTTAATTTCTCTTAGGAGTGTCTTGTAGTTTTCAGAGTACAGGTCTTTCACTTCCTTCTTTAGGTTTATTCCTAGGTATTTTATTCTTTTTGATGCAATTGTGAATGGAATTGTTTTTCTGATTTCTCTTTCTGTTAGTTCATCATTAGTGTATAGGAAAGCAACAGATTTCTGTGTGTTAATTTTGTATCCTGCAACTTTGCTGAATTCAGATATTAGTTCTAGTAGTTTTGGAATGGAATCTTTAGGGTTTTTTATGTAGAGTATCATGTCATCTGCAAATAGTGACAATTTGACTTCTTCTTTACCAATCTGGATGCCTTGTATGTCTTTGTTTTGTTTGATTGCTGTGGCTAGGACCTCCAGTACTATGTTGAATAACAGTGGAGAGAGTGGGCATCCCTGTCTTGTTCCTGATCTTAGATGAAAAGCTTTCAGCGTCTTGCCGTTAAGTATGATGTTAGCTGTGGGTTTGTCATATATAGCCTTTATGATGTTGAGGTACTTGCCCTCTATACCCATTTTGTTGAGTTTTAATCAGGAATGGATGCTGAATTTTGTCAAATGCTTTTTCAGCATCTATGGAGATGATCATGTGGTTTTTGTTCTTCTTTTGTTGATGTGGTGGATGATGTTGATGGATTTTCGAATGTTGTACCATCCTTGCATCCCTGGGATGAATCCCACTTGATCATGGTGTATGATCTCTTGATGTATTTTTGAATTCTGTTTGCTAATATTTTGTTGAGTATTTTTGCATCTACGTTCATCAGGGATATTGGTCTGTAATTTTCTTTTTTGGTGAGGTCTTTGCCCGGTTTTGGTATTAGAGTGAGGCTGGCTTCATAGAATGAATTTGGAAGTATTCCCTCCTCTTCTATTTTTTGGAAAACTTTAAGGAGAATCGGTGTTATTTCTTCTCTATATGTCTGGTAGAACTCAGAGGTGAATCCATCAGGCCCAGGGTTTTTGTTCTTGGGTAGTTTTTTGATTACCAATTCGATTTCGTCGCTGGTGATTGGTCTGTTTAGTTTTTCTGTTTCTTGCTTGGTCAGTCTTGGAAGGTTGTATTTTTCTAAGAAGTTGTCCATTTCTTCTATGTTTTCCAGCTTGTTAGCATATAGATTCTCATAATATTCTTTTATGATTCTTTGTATTTCTGTGGGGTCCGTCGTGATTTTTCCTTTCGCATTTCTGATTTTGTTTATGTGTGTAGATTCTCTTTTTCTCTTAATGAGTCTGGCTAGGGGTTTATCTATTTTGTTTATTTTTTCAAAGAACCAGCTCTTGGTTTTATTGATTTTTTCTACTGTTTTATTCTTCTCAATTTTATTTATTTCTTCTCTAATCTTTATTATGTCCTCCTTCTGGTGACTTTGGGCCTCATTTGTTCTTCTTTTT